>HG992170.1:6703885-7181385 GCA_905220505.1 Laothoe populi
GTCTGTCTGTCTGTCTGTCTGTCTGTCTGTCTGTCTGTCTGTCTGTCTGTCTGTCTGTCTGTCTGTCTGTCTGTCTGTCTGTCTGTCTGTCTGTCTGTCTGTCTGTCTGTCTGTCTGTCTGTCTGTCTGTCTGTCTGTCTGTCTGTCATTTTTATTATTAAAAAAATACAAACATACTATTATAAAAACAGGCAATGATACGATTCCGGTCGTCCAGGAAACTCGCCGAGATGAAGCAGAGTGTCATCGCCCGGAGGAGGAGAATCCGATGCGCAGCGCCGATCCGGGAAGACAAGGTCGTCGATGAGTACCTGCAATCAAAAGAAAGATATGAGAATGAAGCCAAGAGGGTACAAGTAGAAAGCTGGAAGGAGTTTCGTAGGAAACAGGACAAGGAAAACGAAAGTCAATGCCGAGTACCATGACCCACCATTTTCACTAGACGAACTAAGTGTGGTTGTTATAGCTTCAACCGAAAGAAAGCCCCGGGAGCAGACGGTCTAACGGCAGATATCTGTAAGCAATCAATAAATAAGTACCCAGAATTGTACATATCACTGGCAAACAAATACATAGATACTATTATAAAAACAGGCAATGATACGATCCTGGTGGTCCGGGAAACTCGCCGAGATGAAGCAGGAGGTCATCGCCCGGAGGAGGAGAATCCGATGCGCAGCGCCGATCCGGGAAAACAAGGTCGTCGATGAGTACCTGCAATCAAAAGAAAGATATGAGAATGAAGCCAAGAGGGTACAAGTAGAAAGCTGGAAGGAGTTTCGTAGGAAACAGGACAAGGAAAACGAAAGTCAATGCTGAGCACCGTGACCCACCATTTTCACTAGACGAACTAAGTGTGGTTGTTATAGCTTCAACCGAAAAAAAGCCCCGGGAGCAGATAGTCTAACGGCAGATATCTGTAAGCAAGCAATAAATAAGTACCCAGAACTGTACATATCACGGGCAAACAAATACATAGATACTATTATAAAAACAGGCAATGATACGATCCTGGAGGTCCGGGAAACTCGCCGAGATGAAGCAGGAGGTCATCGCCCGGAGGAGGAGAATCCGATGCGCAGCGCCGATCCGGGAAAACAAGGTCGTCGATGAGTACCTGCAATCAAAAGAAAGATATGAGAATGAAGCCAAGAGGGTACAAGTAGAAAGCTGGAAGGAGTTTCGTAGGAAACAGGACAAGGAAAACGAAAGTCAATGCTGAGCACCGTGACCCACCATTTTCACTAGACGAACTAAGTGTGGTTGTTATAGCTTCAACCGAAAGAAAGCCCCGGGAGCAGATAGTCCAACGGCAGATATCTGTAAGCAAGCAATAAATAAGAACCCAGAATTGTACATATCACGGGCAAACAAATACATAGATACTATTATAAAAACAGGCAATGATACGATCCTGGTGGTCCGGGAAACTCGCAGAGATAAAGCAGGAGGGCATCGCCCGGAGGAGGAGAATCCGATGCGCAGCGCCGATCCGGGAAGACAAGGTCGTCGATGAGTACCTGCAATCGAAAGAAAGATATGAGAATGAAGCCAAGAGGGTACAAATAGAAAGCTGGAAGGAGTTTCGTAGGAAACAGGACAAGGAAAAAGAAAGTCAATGCTGAGCACCATGACCCACCATTTTCACTAGACGAACTAAGTGTGGTTGTTATAGCTTCAACCGAAAGAAAGCCCCGGGAGCAGATAGTCTAACGGCAGATATCTGTAAGCAAGCAATAAATAAGTACCCAGAATTGTACATATCACGGGCAAACAAATACATAGATATTATTATAAAAACAGGCAATGATACGATCCTGGAGGTCCGGGAAACTCGCCGAGATGAAGCAGGAGGTCATCGCCCGGAGGAGGAGAATCCGATGCGCAGCGCCGATCCGGGAAAACAAGGTCGTCGATGAGTACCTGCAATCAAAAGAAAGATATGAGAATGAAGCCAAGAGGGTACAAGTAGAAAGCTGGAAGGAGTTTCGTAGGAAATAGGACAAGGAAAACGAAAGTCAATGCTGAGCACCGTGACCCACCATGTTCACTAGACGAACTAAGTGTGGTTGTTATTGCTTCAACCGAAAGAAATCCCCGGGAGCAGATAGTCTAACGGCAGATATCTGTAAGCAAGCAGTAAATAAGTACCCAGAATTGTACATATCACTGGCAAATAAATACATAGATACTATTATAAAAATAGGCAATAATACGATCCTGGTGGTCCGGGAAACTCGCCGAGATGAAGCAGGAGGTCATCGCCCGGAGGAGGAGAATCCGATGCGCAGCACCGATCCGGGAAAACAAGGTCGTCGATGAGTACCTGCAATCAAAAGAAAGATATGAGAATGAAGCCAAGAAGGTACAAGTAGAAAGCTGGAAGGAGTTTCGTAGGAAACGGGACAAGGAAAACGAAAGTCAATGCTGAGCAGCGTGACCCACCATTTTCACTAGACGAACTAAGTGTGGTTGTTATAGCTTCAACCGAAAGAAAGCCCCGGGAGCAGATAGTCTAACGGCAGATATCTGTAAGCAAGCAATAAATAAGTACCCAGAATTGTACATATCACGGGCAAACAAATACATAGATACTATTATAAAAACAGGCAATGATACGATCCTGGTGGTCCGGGAAACTCGCCGAGATGAAGCAGGAGGTCATCGCCCGGAGGAGGAGAATCCGATGCGCAGCGCCGATCCGGGAAAACAAGGTCGTCGATGAGTACCTGCAATCAAAAGAAAGATATGAGAATGAAGCCAAGAGGGTACAAGTAGAAAGCTGGAAGGAGTTTCGTAGGAAACAGGACAAGGAAAACGAAAGTCAATGCTGAGCACCGTGACCCACCATTTTCACTAGACGAACTAAGTGTGGTTGTTATAGCTTCAACCGAAAAAAAGCCCCGGGAGCAGATAGTCTAACGGCAGATATCTGTAAGCAAGCAATAAATAAGTACCCAGAATTGTACATATCACGGGCAAACAAATACATAGATACTATTATAAAAACAGGCAATGATACGATCCTGGTGGTTCGGGAAACTCGCCGAGATGAAGCAGGAGGTCATCGCCCGGAGGAGGAGAATCCGATGCGCAGCGCCGATCCGGGAAGACAAGGTCGTCGATGAGTATCTGCAATCAAAAGAAAGATATGAGAATGAAGCCAAGAGGGTACAAGTAGAAAGCTGGAAGGAGTTTCGTAGGAAACAGGATAAGGAAAACGAAAGTCAATGCTGAGCACCGTGACCCACCATTTTCACTAGACGAACTAAGTGTGGTTGTTATAGCTTCAACCGAAAGAAAGCCCCGGGAGCAGACGGTCTAACGGCAGATATCTGTAAGCAATCAATAAATAAGTACCCAGAATTGTACATATCACTGGCAAACAAATACATAGATACTATTATAAAAACAGGCAATGATACGATCCTGGAGGTCCGGGAAACTCGCCGAGATGAAGCAGGAGGTCATCGCCCGGAGGAGGAGAATCCGATGCGCAGCGCCGATCCGGGAAGACAAGGTCGTCGATGAGTACCTGCAATGAAAAGAAAGATATGAGAATGAAGCCAAGAAGGTACAAGTAGAAAGCTGGAAGGAGTTTCGTAGGAAACGGGACAAGGAAAACGGAAGTCAATGCTGAGCACCGTGACCCACCATTTTCACTAGACGAACTAAGTGTGGTTGTTATAGCTTCAACCGAAAGAAAGCCCCGGGAGCAGACGGTCTAACGGCAGATATCTGTAAGCAATCAATAAATAAGTACCCAGAATTGTACATATCACTGGCAAACAAATACATAGATACTATTATAAAAACAGGCAATAATACGATCCTGGTGGTCCGGGAAACTCGCCGAGATGAAGCAGGAGGTCATCGCCCGGAGGAGGAGAATCCGATGCGCAGCGCCGATCCGGGAAAACAAGGTCGTCGATGAGTACCTGCAATCAAAAGAAAGATATGAGAATGAAGCCAAGAGGGTACAAGTAGAAAGCTGGAAGGAGTTTCGTAGGAAACAGGACAAGGAAAACGAAAGTCAATGCTGAGCACCGTGACCCACCATTTTCACTAGACGAACTAAGTGTGGTTGTTATAGCTTCAACCGAAAGAAAGCCCCGGGAGCAGATAGTCTAACGGCAGATATCTGTAAGCAAGCAATAAATAAGTACCCAGAATTGTACATATCACGGGCAAACAAATACATAGATACTATTATAAAAACAGGCAATGATACGATCCTGGAGGTCCGGGAAACTCGCCGAGATGAAGCAGGAGGTCATCGCCCGGAGGAGGAGAATCCGATGCGCAGCGCCGATCCGGGAAGACAAGGTCGTCGATGAGTATCTGCAATCAAAAGAAAGATATGAGAATGAAGCCAAGAGGGTACAAGTAGAAAGCTGGAAGGAGTTTCGTAGGAAACAGGACAAGGAAAACGAAAGTCAATGCCGAGTACCATGACCCACCATTTTCACTAGACGAACTAAGTGTGGTTGTTATAGCTTCAACCGAAAGAAAGCCCCGGGAGCAGACGGTCTAACGGCAGATATCTGTAAGCAAGCAATAAATAAGTACCCAGAATTGTACATATCACGGGCAAACAAATACATAGATACTATTATAAAAACAGGCAATGATACGATCCTGGAGGTCCGGGAAACTCGCCGAGATGAAGCAGGAGGTCATCGCCCGGAGGAGGAGAATCCGATGCGCAGCGCCGATCCGGGAAGACAAGGTCGTCGATGAGTACCTGCAATCAAAAGAAAGATATGAGAATGAAGCCAAGTGGGTACAAGTAGAAAGCTGGAAGGAGTTTCGTAGGAAACAGGACAAGGAAAACGAAAGTCAATGCTGAGTACCATGACCCACCATTTTCACTAGACGAACTAAGTGTGGTTGTTATAGCTTCAACCGAAAGAAAGCCCCGGGAGCAGACGGTCTAACGGCAGATATCTGTAAGCAATCAATAAATAAGTACCCAGAATTGTACATATCACTGGCAAACAAATACATAGATACTATTATAAAAACAGGCAATAATACGATCCTGGTGGTCCGGGAAACTCGCCGAGATGAAGCAGGAGGTCATCGCCCGGAGGAGGAGAATCCGATGCGCAGCGCCGATCCGGGAAAACAAGGTCATCGATGAGTACCTGCAATCAAAAGAAAGATATGAGAATGAAGCCAAGAGGGTACAAGTAGAAAGCTGGAAGGAGTTTCGTAGGAAATAGGACAAGGAAAACGAAAGTCAATGCTGAGCACCGTGACCCACCATGTTCACTAGACGAACTAAGTGTGGTTGTTATTGCTTCAACCGAAAGAAATCCCCGGGAGCAGATAGTCTAACGGCAGATATCTGTAAGCAAGCAGTAAATAAGTACCCAGAATTGTACATATCACGGGCAAACAAATACATAGATACTATTATAAAAACAGGCAATGATACGATCCTGGTGGTCCGGGAAACTCGCCGAGATAAAGCAGGAGGGCATCGCCCGGAGGAGGAGAATCCGATGCGCAGCGCCGATCCGGGAAGACAAGGTCGTCGATGAGTACCTGCAATCAAAAGAAAGATATGAGAATGAAGCCAAGAGGGTACAAGTAGAAAGCTGGAAGGAGTTTCGTAGGAAATAGGACAAGGAAAACGAAAGTCAATGCTGAGCACCATGACCCACCATTTTCACTAGACGAACTATGTGTGGTTGTTATAGCTTCAACCGAAAGAAAGCCCCGGGAGCAGACGGTCTAACGGCAGATATCTATAAGCAATCAATAAATAAGTACTCAGAATTGTACATATCACCGGCAAACAAATACATAGATACTATTATAAAAACAGGCAATAATACGATCCTGGTGGTCCGGGAAACTCGCCGAGATGAAGCAGGAGGTCATCGCCCGGAGGAGGAGAATCCGATGCGCAGCGCCGATCCGGGAAGACAAGGTCGTCGATGAGTACCTGCAATCAAAAGAAAGATATGAGAATGAAGCCAAGAGGGTACAAGTAGAAAGCTGGAAGGAGTTTCGTAGGAAACAGGACAAGGAAAACGAAAGTCAATGCTGAGCACCGTGACCCACCATTTTCACTAGACGAACTAAGTGTGGTTGTTATAGCTTCAACCGAAAGAAAGCCCCGGGAGCAGACGGTCTAACGGCAGATATCTGTAAGCAAGCAATAAATAAGTACCCAGAATTGTACATATCACTGGCAAACAAATACATATATACCATTATAAAAACAGGCAATGATACGATCCTGGTGGTCCGGGAAACTCGCCGAGATGAAGCAGGAGGTCATCGCCCGGAGGAGGAGAATCCGATGCGCAGCGCCGATCCGGGAAGACGAGGTCGTCGATGAGTACCTGCAATCAAAAGAAAGATATGAGAATGAAGCCAAGAGGGTACAAGTAGAAAGCTGGAAGGAGTTTCGTAGGAAACAGGACAAGGAAAACATATAGAGTGATCACAAAGGTGTCTAAGAGACAAGAAGACCTGCCATTAAGTAGAAATGGAGAGCCCCTAAGGAGTCGGCAAAATTCTTGGCAGAAACATTTTATCCAGATGACAAGAGGAAGAAGACAATGCAGAACACCAGCAGATGAGGAAAACATCCGAACGAGTAAATGACGAAGTCAATGCTGAGTACCATGACCCACCACTTTCACTAGACGAACTAAGTGTGGTTGTTATAGCTTCAACCGAAAGAAAGCCCCGGGAGCAGACAGTCTAACGGCAGATATCTGTAAGCAATCAATAAATAAGTACCCAGAATTCTACATATCTTTGGCAAACAAACACATAGATACTATTATAAAAACAGGCAATAATACGATCCTGGTGGTCCGGGAAACTCGCCGAGATGAAGCAGGAGGTCATCGCCCGGAGGAGGAGAATCCGATGCGCAGCGCCGATCCGGGAAGACAAGGTCGTCGATGAGTACCTGCAATCAAAAGAAAGATATGAGAATGAAGCCAAGAGGGTACAAGTAGAAAGCTGGAAGGAGTTTCGTAGGAAACAGGACAAGGAAAACGAAAGTCAATGCTGAGCACCGTGACCCACCATTTTCACTAAACGAACTAAGTGTGGTTGTTATAGCTTCAACCGAAAGAAAGCCCCGGGAGCAGACGGTCTGACGGCAGATATCTGTAAGCAAGCAATAAATAAGTACCCAGAATTGTACATATCACTGGCAAACAAACGCCAAGAACTAGGCCACTTCACGTCCACCTGGAAGAAGGCAACAGTCATCGTCCTCCGAAAACCCTATTGAAAGATGTCCAGTTAACATCAGAAGGGTCATAGATAGCTACCTCCAGGGCAGAAAAGTCAGACTAAGATGGACTTACCATCAAATATGTTAAAGGTACACCGAAAATAATAAAACTGACTTCAAAAAACTCCAAACAATAAATGATAATACAACTATCACCACAGATTGCAATAACTATTAAATACTCAATTAATACCAACGTATCAATACCGGCAGATCAAGTCATAAAATCTCTACCTGTGACTACTTACGTTACCTTATTGACTGAAACCTGGATCTCTTCCGAAACACAAGCAATGGAACTACAAATCAAATTTGAGAAATGATAAGTTTCATATGGTAATAACTGATTCTTCCAAGAGCGATCATAAACAAATATATATCGAACTAAAAAAGAAAAAACCTCCACCAAAGATTCGGACACACTATGAAGCAATAAACTACACGATGATATAAAACTTCTTTGAAACAACAAATCTCGAGAAACTACAAGACTACTCGAAACTCGAAAATACAATAAAACTCTTTACAAGTAAAAGTAAAACATCAAAAACAAAGATCCTAAATTCACCAAAATGGATAAATATAGACATCATAAATGAAATCAATCAAAGAAATGTGTGGGCAGAACTTAGGAAGAACGATCAGAGTAAGACCTTAGAAGAAATTTATAACCAAAAGAAAATATGTAGCTAAAACTATACAAGATGCAAAAAATGTTTACCACGATAAAGAATTCACAATTTGTATTAATAAACCTAAAAAAATATGGGGTCTAATTAACTCTTCAGCAAATTATAATATTAAACAAAGGTGTGCTCCTCCAAAACTACTTGTCGACTCGGTGTATGTTAGTGATCCAAGAAGTGTATGTGAACTATTTAATAAATATTTTCAACAATAGGACCAACTTTAGCGAAAACAATACCTAATAAGTTTCATGACAATCACACGCGAGCATTACCAAAAGTTCTGGCTCAAAACTCTTCGTTGTCCACCCTCAAACCTTGTTGACCTGAAGAAATAATAAAAATAATCTCAAATCTTTATTCAAATTGTAGCACTGGATTAGATGAAATTAACACAAAAGTAATAAAATGCATAAAACATTTGGTGGCAAACACGATGAGTAAATGCTTCAATAAATTGTTATTAGATGGTCATGTCCCCGATACTCTAAAGTTGGCAAAAGTTACACCCATATATAAATCCGGAGCAACAACAGACCCAGGCAATTACGGACCTATATCGGTTTTACCTGTATTATCGAAAATAATAATATCATAAAAATATGTTGTAAAATATCTGGGTTTGAGAATGAATAGGGCTTGAACTTGGAATAATCATATCGAACACATAAAAAATAAGTTATCACTGCTTGGTTCCCTTCGTAATATTGTCGCATCCCAAAGACTTCTAGTCAAGCCACATATGTATCTTATTGAAATCTAGGGTAGTGCCTCTAAAACTAAAGTTGCAGATGTTCAAATTGCCCAAATAAAATTATCAAACAGCTTTTTAATTACTCATACCTGACCTCAACCAATTAAATCTATAATTAAACTAAGATAATGAATATCATGTTAGGAACATCAACAAAACTATGCAAGATGGATATTTAAAAAGCACAAATACTAGGTTTATAATTAATTGATTGATTTACAAGACACTGTTACACGTCTCAGTGCTTAATATTAACACAAACGCATGTCAGGATTCACTTAAGGCTTCTCTTTATAATTAATCTACCAGCATTACCCTCTAAGCTGAACTACGCGGCCATTGAACCGATTACGAAACACCGAACCACGAATATACTGGCTATCGTCTCGTATACTTTACAAAACAACTGAAACAACTGAACCCCGGAGCGCGGAAGGCACTCCGTTTTATATTAAACATTTACTACTCCCACTTTGGTTGTCATTATTAATCTACCCCCAACTAGTCTCCTAAATACCTCCGTTATACCTTCGGTATTTCTAATAATAGTAAATACCCTAATACTCAATCAATTATTTATTTATTTTATTTACTACTCTTTATACAATATATGTACAGGCGGACTTAATGCCTAAGGCATTCTCTACCAGTCAACCTTTGGATGGTGCAGAAAATAATCTAGGCAGGTGTATATAATAAGAAAAGGAAGTATAGAAAGTGTTTATCATATACGAATACATATATAAGACTTACATACATAAATATATAGTAATACACATACAATACAGTAAAAAAAAAAATTAAGTAAAATATATAATATAATTCTATATACAAGCATACATACATATATACATACACACATATATACATAAATATATACATACACACATATATACATAAATATATACATACACACATATATACATAAAAATAATAATAATAATACCATAATACCATACTATCGTGATGACTCCGCGACACCATCAAACAACAACTTCCTAACTCTTGTTTTGAAAGTTAGGCGTGTAGTGGCCGACCTAATTTCCAGAGGGAGCGAGTTCCAGAGGAGTATTGACTGAACCACAAAAGAAGAGAATTATATATTTATAACACATGTATTTTTATTCGAAAGTACTTAGCAAAGATATCCACACCAGCCTTACATTCACTAAACTAAAACAAATCACCCAAAGTAGCACTCTACGTGCTAGTTATTTGGTACTGCCAAAAATCATAACAAACTATGGGAAAAAGACGCTGG
The DNA here is from genome assembly GCA_905220505.1 of Laothoe populi. NCBI lineage: Eukaryota > Metazoa > Arthropoda > Insecta > Lepidoptera > Sphingidae > Laothoe > Laothoe populi. The sequence goes on from HG992170.1 coordinate 6,713,854, forward strand.
CGGGAGCAAAGCTTTATAATAAAATACCTTTAAAAAAAACGTACACCCATTTAATACATTTAAGACACAGCTAGCTAAATATCTTAAAAGAATAAAAAGTTATAAGCTAAAAGTTTATTAATTTATATGCAACAATGCATATACAAATAAATTTTCTTTAATATTACTACCAGAATATAATTAGTTTAATTACGGATAATTAACTTAAAATGATCACTAAGACTATCGGATACCTTAAGCGCGGACCGCTCACCCGTAGTCACCCAAGAGATCTTGAGAAGACCATAACCAGGCTACGAACGTAAGCCATCAACAATGCTATGAACCATTGACAAAGACACAAACACTCATTTTTACCTCAATTAATTGCACAGTTTAGCGTAACTATTAATATAACATTAATTTATTACCGGGTAGAAATTAAAACCAGAATTAACAGTCACCACCAATACCAACATTAAAATTAAAAATTTAAATGGTTATACTTGACTAACTTGATTATCGATTATTAGTTCTGAAACTTTTATAAAAACTAGACCCGTAAAACAATTCATAAATCAATATTGTAGTAACCATTAAATTACTGAATTATTCATTCAATTCAGTTTTTTCATAACACGTTAAAACCTAGGTTTGAGGGGTACCTTTGATTATAGTTTTTTATTTAACACTAGTTAAAAGAGAAAATGTTTTTCAACCCTCATACAAGCTAGAATTGAACCACATCAAATTCAAGGTTCATTAAATCATCACACGCGTCAACTGTTACGTATTTTCACATACATACACACTCACAACTGTAATCCCTGAAGGTGTAGGCAGAGGTGTAACAGGGGTGAGCCTATACCATACCGGGCACAATTCCATGCTCACGGCGGATAATCCCAATATCTCTTTACCAAACCCGGGGATCGAACCAGAGACCCCGCACGGCAGTCGTACCGCGTACATTACAACTACGCCACAGAGGACCGTGGACGTCCAATTATAATATCACTGCGTAATTAGCAGTTAAGCAAAATCTGAGTGCAAAACGTGAGTAACAGCCTAGAGCCGTTACAGCTGCGTAGGGATATTTCCTCGCTTAGCGTGTTATACCGTCTGTATCATGGCGAATGCTCTGAAGAATTGTTTGATCTTATCCCATCCTCTCCCTTTCATACCAGAACCACGCGTACTGGATTGCGGAGCCACAGCTTTGTGGTGTCTACTACCCTGGCCCGAACCAAGAGGTTCGCAAACTCGTATTTTTGCCGCACCATCAAGCTGTGGAACAGTTTGCCAGCTACAGTGTTCCCTCCTTCCTATGATCCTGGGTCCTTTAGGCGTAGTATGAAGAAGCTACACAGCAGGCCGGCATTATTGTGTTGAGGAGCGAGGGAGGGAGAGGACAATTTATCGTCTCTCACTACTTGATACTATAACTGGACGGCACTGCACTTACCATCAGGTGCAGTGCGGTCACTTTGCAGAGCCAAAAAACTCGATGAAATTTCCATCGGTTGTAACAGTACAAATTAAAATAAATAAATAATCAATGAGGTTAGAAACAAACCATACTATAACTTAATAGTCGTTAATTACAATCAGTTTTAAATCCAAAAACAAAAATCAATGTGGTAGGAATAAATAGGGAAATCCTCATATTTCCAACTTAATAAATCGTAAGTTTAGCAGAACGATCAAAATTAAAAATCGGCCTTTAAATTTAAAAACTGAAAGCGACTCACCAAATTTCACATAAATCCACTGGTAGATCCCACTTCTTATGTCCAGGTGAAAGGTCATGAAGTCACAGGTCACCATATGAAGAGTCTGGAAGAGGGCTTATACATCCATCTCCGATCTCCAGATATAGACAGGATGCACATGGTATGATAGATTCGTAGAAATAACACGAGTTGAACACTTCACTGTTTATTAAGCTACTGCCAGTTCGAAATACAATAATCCACGGAAAAAAGAACTGGCAAGAAAAACCATAGTTTACAATTACACTTTGCACTGAGACGCACATGGCGTTGAATCATCACTTTAATTGTCCGCAACGATCAGTTAAACAGCACTTGGGCATTACGACCTCTAAATTACTAAACTATTCGAGATAGGATATTGACTCGTCTAATAATTATTCCTGAATGCTCCGCGAAATGACGAGGCACTCTTTTATATTGTGATTTTCGTTGTGCCCCACTGCAAATGAGATCATCCAATACAAACAATAAACAACTCGAACCTACCTTCAAAATATTAAAACAACTGACGATACCCACAATTTACAAAAGATAAAATTATTTGTAAGGTCAATTCAGTCTCCGTATTCATTATAGTCCGACATATACCTTTTCTCCCAAAAACCTTACCTTACCTTACTTCCACGCAGGCGGAGCCGCGGGCAAAAGCTAGTGAGAAATAAAGATCTTTAACCACAATAATTTTAATTACCATCTACGGGTTAAGTCTTATTTATGTTATTTAGAGCACTAATTGTAACATAAGGCCAATAAAAGAGATTAAGAAGGAGAACAAAGAAGAAGATTATTTTTTAAGAAGTTTAATAAAATAGGAATGTAATTTTTTTAGTATTTTCTTATAGCAAGAAGGTGTTAGGTTTATTGAATTTAAAACAGCTCAATTGATGAATATTTGTGAATTATTAACTACCTACATTATTTAAAGTATAAAAGCAAATGGAATTATTAAGAAATAATTGTATTTAGAGTATTAATTCGTTTACAAAGTATACATAAATTAATTTTAGAATTAATAATAATACTTGTATTATATTCTGCTTACAAAATATAACATGTAGATAAAGATTTATGTAAAACAGGCTAGGAATCTCTGTATAGAACATTAGTTATTGTTGCATAGTGATAACAGGCGGAAGTTCTGAAAGTAATACCCTGTAAGCTTTGAAAATACTTGTGAACAGAATATGTGTTGCTACTGGAGTAATTAAGCTAAGTTTTATTTGATATTTATACATTTGTATGTTATGATTTGAGATGTAATATCATAGCAGGAGTTTTTCCCTACTTCTTCTCCTGTTATTAGGCTTTCCGAAGTAGGGGGTAAATATTTGAAATATCGTTGTGGCATTAATTATTAAAAGATATTGCCTTTGATATATATTGTTTTATTGCTCTAAGAATATATGGCTATTCATATGATATATCCTATAAATAGTCTAATCCAATTGTTGAAAATATGATAAATGAAAGTATTCTAAAAGATAATTAAAACAGTACGAATATATGTTTTTACATTATAGATTATTAAAGAACATAATGATGATATATCATTATATATTTGTTTATATTCAGTTAAATAAAGGCCATCTACAAATATAATCAAATACATATGATCTAGATTAATTGTTCATTCAAAGAAAGTCCTTAATTTTCTAACATCAGAAGTAGGATAGAATCGACACCCACTATAATGAATAATATTAACACACGATATTTTAATAGGAATGTGGCTGCGAAGATATTTAAGTACCCACGGAACTGAAAAATGTAAGGCAACTACGATTACTGAGAAAATCATGGCTCATGCTGTTGGTATGCTGCGCCGCTATTGAACTAAGACCGTGTCATGCTATTGGATACATTTTTCATTTGGTGAGTCGCTTCTGATTTTAAATTTACAGGACTATTTTTAGTTTGATCATTTTGCTAAACTAAACATTTAATTAAGAATATTAAGGTTTGTTGCTACCTCATAGATTATTTGTTTAGATTTCTGGAGTTAAAACTGATAATGGACAATTATTAACTTTGATTATTCTCCTAAACTAAATAATTGAGTTGAGAATACGAGGGTTAGTTCTCTACGTCATTGAATATCTCTTATGTTATTTCGCAAATGTGTTTCTTTTGTAATTGAATGATTTAAATTTTAAACCATTTTAAAGCTTATGTTTGCCAGTATTCATGAACAATCGAGAAATATTCTAAAATAATAGTTTTTGCAAAAGAAAAAAAAAGGTGAAAATTATGTGTAATCAATTTTTTTTTAGATTACGTCATTTATTGTCACATAGGTCTTATTTAATCATTATTTCGTAGATTCAAATATTTACATAACTGACCACTATAGCTGTAAAGTATTTACACAGATCAGCTAATTTATTTAAATTTCTGGTTTAAACTGATTATGATCGAGATTTTGCTTTTGCGCGATATTATATGATGCAAAATATTATTATTATTGTAGAAATGTTGTGATACTTTGATTACAACACAGTTTAAAATCAATCTAAAGTTCACATTGTGAAGAATCATAATTTGCAACTACCCCTAGTTGATACCGAAAGATTATTGGAACGAAGTTCCTTATCGCGCGTTGTGAAAGAGGGCTAGACGGAAAAAATTCTTACGAAAAGTTGTCACGACACTTTTATATTGGAACGTTTTTAAATGTATTATAACAGCTGTCATTATGTTTATATGTAATTTTACTTGCTTCAGTTGTTGCTAATATTATTAATATATTATTATTAATAATTTTGATAATATAATTTTAATATTTTATTTGTTAATAATTAAAAAAATATTATTATAACAAAAAAAAAATATATTACAATTCCTTCACTAATTAATCGAAAGGAACTTCGTTCCATCCGGGTGTCCCTTGACACCTGTCAGTGGCTTTTTATTATGTTTTATCCCTTGGTAAATATTATATATTATATTATTGCAAAGAAGTTTTGATATTAACATAATAGTTTATTTAAAAATATTGCTATTAATATTGATTCGTCGCTAATAGCAGTGACTGCCTCGGTGGCGCAGTTGTAATTGCGCATGCGTTACGATTGCTGTGCTGAGGTCTCGGGTTCGATCCCCGGGTCGGGTAAAGTGATATTGTGTTTTTCTACCTAGAAATACTCCGAAATTCGGCGAAAAGTGGGTGTACTGGTTACACCTCTGCCTACCCCTTCGAGGATTACAGGCGTGAGTGTATATGTATGTACTGTAATAGAATAATCCGTATAATATTTCAAGTTTCGCTACTAGATGGGGTTAATAGGAAGTATTTGTCTGCCAAAGTAAAAACTATTTTACTTAGAAAGAGACATATTTAATAATAATTTTAATTATTGTCATTGAATAAGTTTATTTTTATTCTTGGCCGTGTTAGAAGAGTTTTGAGTAAGAAACTATAGTTCGTTTGTGTGGAAATACTTGTGTATTTTATACATAAATATGTGTATTTAAATATAAAACAAATCATATTCCATTGTTGTCATAGAACTAAGAATCTATGTATCAAAATTATAACTTGCAGTAATAACCTACAATTATGAACTGTAAGTTATTTTTTTGTTTTTTTTTTGTTACAACTTTTAGTGTGATGGTGTTAGCTAATTTAGTCAATACCTTAAATATTATTAATGTTGGTTTCTTATATAACATTTAATGGTTAATATTTAACCTCACCTCTAGTCTCTAGAACATAAACCAGTAATCGTTTGTGTTAAATGGCTACTGGAGCTGTTTTATTTCTGGAAAGTCGCAATTAGTGTGACAACAGGTGAAGTTGTCATTCAGTAATTGATCCCACAACATTTCCGCAAACATTTTAATAAACTGCTTACCACTGGTGGTAAGGACAGTAATATTCAACCAACATAGTAACTCTGCGTGGTAGTAGCTCTTGGTGAACAACTTCCATATTAGTCACCGAGTGAGCAGTAAAGTTTAGTAAACATTTACTCTGGTCACTTTAAGTGAACAGTGATTACTAACTAGTATAGAATGTTATATCTTATGAACAACTACGATAAATGCTAAAATGATGGTATGTGTACTGTGAATGTACCCTAGTCTGTGTATACTGATGATGTTTAAAAAAAATCCAGAAAGGACCTAATAATCGATGCAGAGTATCCATCGCAATGCAGAATGGTTGTGCTGGACTGTCGTAAACACGGATACTGAATTGAAGTTGCAAATAACTTGATCCACTGTAAAATGCGAAATATTTCGATGAGTCGTCGCTAAATCTCGCTGGAGCAGCGTCACCACTGTGGTGGAAATAGAAAACCAGAAAAAAACCTTAAGTATATAAACGATTAGTTATAATACCTATATATAGTTTATAAGGGGCACTAGCCACAACGGTGCTTACTGCCCTACTGTTAGTCTAGATATGTAATATAAAACGCTGGTCAGTCGCTGCCCTGATGCTGTACTGAAATTCATTAGCAGCGTATGATAGGTACATCATGGCAAGGCCAGAGACTATGTATTATAAAAAAAACGCTGGGCGGTCACTATCCTGATGCTATTCTGGAAATTCATTAGCAGCGTATGATGGTATAGCATGACAAGGCCAGGTGATAAAAAAAAATAGGTTGTGTACACCTGATAAGTCAATGTAGATGATATTTTGGACACTGGCCGCAGTGGTGCCTACTGTCCTGATGTGTAATTATGTCTAATTTAAGATAAAAGACAGATTCTTTTGTATATACTTGTTAAAGACAATATTTTGGACACTGGTCGCAATGGTACCTACTGTCCTGATGTATCTTAAATTGAACATAAGACAAATTATTTTGTATATACTTGTTAAAGACAATATTTTGGACACTGGTCGCAATGGTACCTACTGTCCTGATGTATCTTAAATTGAACATAAGACAAATTATTTTGTATATACTTGTTAAAGACAATATTTTGGACACTGGTCGCAATGGTACCTACTGTCCTGATGTATCTTAAATTGAACATAAGACAAATTATTTTGTATATACTTGTTAAAGACAATATTTTGGACACTGGTCGCAATGGTACCTACTGTCCTGATGTATCTTAAATTGAACATAAGACAAATTATTTTGTATATACTTGTTAAATACAATATTTTGGACACTGGTCGCAATGGTACCTACTGTCCTGATGTATCTTAAGTTGAACATAAGACAGATTCTCTTGTATATACTTGATAAAGACAATATTTTGGACACTGATCACAGTGGTACCTACTGTCTTGATGTATAATTAATTATGTCTTAATTTAAGATACAAGACTGGCTATTTTGATTAGGATCAGGATGACCAAACTGTTTCTTATTGGATAAATTTGTTAAATATTGTATATAGTATTTTTGAATTTTACGACATATACAATTTATTAATAACTATAATTTTGGTCACCTGAGAGTTTTGATTATTACTTCTAGAGCGAAGTAAATATCAGAATGGCCGTGTTAGATTTATTGAATTTAAAACAGCTCAATTGATGAATATTTGTGAATTATTAACTACCTACATTATTTAAAGTATAAAAGCAAATGGAATTATTAAGAAATAATTGTATTTAGAGTATTAATTCGTTTACAAAGTATACATAAATTCATTTTAGAATTAATAATAATACTTGTATTATATTCTGCTTACAAAATATAACATGTAGATAAAGATTTATGTAAAACAGACTTGTTTGCTCCACTGTATAAAAGGCTAGGAATCTCTGTATAGAACATTAGTTATTGTTGCATAGTGATAACAGGCGGAAGTTCTGAAAGTAATACCCTGTAAGCTTTGAAAATACTTGTGAACAGAATATGTGTTGCTACTGGAGTAATTAAGCTAAGTATTATTTGATATTTATATATTTGTATGTTATGATTTGAGATGTAATATCATAGCAGGAGTTTTTCCCTACTTCTCCTGTTATTAGGCTTTCCGAAGTAGGGGGTAAATATTTGAAATATCGTTGTGACATTAATTATTAAAAGATATTGCCTTTGATATATATTGTTTTATTGCTCTAAGAATATATGGCTATTCATATGATATATCCTATAAATAGTCTAATCCAATTGTGGAAAATATGATAAATGAAAGTATTCTAAAAGATAATTAAAACAGTACGAATATATGTTTTTACATTATAGATTATTAAAAAACATAATGATGATATATCATTATATATTTGTTTATATTCAGTTAAATAAAGGCCATCTACAAATATAATCATATACATATGATCTAGATTAATTGTTCATTCAAAGAAAGTCCTTATTTTTCTAACAAAGGCGTATGCGATCCGTGTATACACAATTTCAGAATTTCGAGAGCTCCCAGTCTTATGCCTATTTATTGCAGCGCATAATGTCCCGTCCATATGTGAGAATTTATTAAATTTATCACTCGCGGAATTCAATCTTTCTGCGAAATAAATATTACTTATCTCATATTCGTATCTCTTAAAAACAATAAAATTAGCCGGCTGGTATTTATAAGCCTCGTGAAAACAATCTCCGCACATTCTGCTCCAGACTGTCTACACTATAGCGCGAGAAGCTGCCGTACCTCACTTATATAAAAATGGGTTTCAAGTTATACTTCGTAATGTTTTGGATGTGTCTGTTTCTGACGAGCGCACTAACGAACCCAGTTCCAAACAAATCAGTGTTCCGCATTAAAATATGTCCAGATGACTATCAGATATTTTATCATGGCAAGTGCAAGTGTGTGAAAGTGAAGTGGTAGAGCTACGCTGTAGACATATTTGTCTACAGCAGGAATGGGCCGGCTCGCCCGGGGTAGTACCACTGTCTCAAAGAAAACCAACGTAAAGTGACACGGTACTTTTATTCTGGCACGGCAAAGGAGGGAACTAGTTATGCGTGTACTTGTATAGTTATAAGTTATAACAGCTACAGTCATTACAGATCAAAACTTTTTTTATCCTGGCACGGCAAAGTGACAGCACTGCACCGAGTATAGAGTAGCGAGAGACAATCTATCCCCTGCTACTCCACACAATCATGTTGGCCTGCTTCTTCACACTACGCCATGGGCAAGAAGGTGAAGAAGCGGTCGAGAGTCCAGTGTCAGAGTACTCAGAAGGCCGGCCAAATATCGTACCCCAACTCTAGATCCCCGACAAACACCGGATGTACTACACTGGCTGATCCAAGGACTCGACACACTTGCGTGCACCACTATGGCGGGTTTTAAACCCTGTGTGCGGTGGTCACTATCAGGGCAGATATGAATATCGTACAACCAGCAAAATTATGGTACAGCACCTTAAAAATTTACATCTCTACTAGCGGACCGTGCAGACGTCGTCCTGCCCGTAAAAGCAGCGCCACACCAACTGAAGCGCCATCTGCCGGGCTGATTTTGGAATCTAAACCATCCAGGGCGCCACCCAAACGCATACAAAAAATTAATTCAAATCGGTCCAGTCGTTTAGGAGGGGTTCAGTGACATACACACGTACAGTAGAATTATATATATAAAGAAGATAAGCCACTTGTAATGATTAGGGAACCGGATCAATGTCTTCACAATAATAGATTTAATTTATTCTATTCTCTCGCAACTCGCATCGTGAGGCCAGACGAAATATCAGTGTGGTCCAATGGATGGTCTGGACAATGGACTCTTACATTTTGCAACTATACTAATTGTAGATATCAGCATGTTGTTTTTAATCCATAAGTGCCCTGGTTTAAGTGAATGTGCTGTTTATGCATCGATATTGACTCAAGGCGACTTTAAAATCATTTTTAACCGACTTCAAAAAAAAGGAGGAGGTTCACAATTCGTCGGATCTTTTTTTTATGTATGTTCCCCGATTACTCGAAGACGCCTGGACTGATTCGCGAAATTATTTTTTTGTTAAAAGGGTATAGTTCCCAGGTGGTCTCATTGGTCCCACTAAGTCAGGATCTGATGATGGGATCTCAGAAAAATCGAGGGCAACCCTCAAATTTTATAGTGACGCATAATTTGTTTTTTATTGAAGTCTGTGTACTTTTTATGAATTAAAAAACTTTTATTATATTGCAATATTTGGCTACACTCCTATAAACATGCGCTCTTGTACAAATCTGGTGTTGGCGGATGGGGTGAGTAGTCTATAAACTCTACAACTCGCTAATCGTCTCCTACAAGAATGCATGAATATGTTGGTCGTCAATTATTTGCAGCAGTTCCTCGCGATTTTTCATTCTCTTTTGATAACCACTACTTAATGCTCATCAAAAGTATTTGTAAAAACTATTTAAATGTCAGGTCATACTATGCTGGAAAATCTTACGTAAATAAAAAAGACAGTAGGTATTAGAAAATATTACATTAACTTTATACAAAATTAATTTTTCACTGTTAGTAAAGTTATTGTGCCTATTATGTAACTGAGTTTCCTTTTCAAGAAATTATAATATTATGTATATATCTCATAATTTTTTTAATTTTATCTTAACATTAAACACGCGCACCTGAGATTTCATGAACTGGGTAAAATAATGTTAGTTGGTAGCCCCATAGAGTTCACCTGTCCCTTTCGGGTGTACGCCTATGCCTCATCTATATATATACTTAATCTATGTTCCGAGAGCAAGCAATATCTTGACAAAACGTCACACGCACTACTGACAGGTACATCGACAATGACATAGAGAAATGATAACCAATATCAAGTGAGGTCGTATACCCGTGTAAATTGATTATCTCTAACATATATATCCAAGTGAAGGCATGTCAGGTCATCAGGCCGAGGTTGTGAGAGGGCTTACACGCCCCTCTCAGATCGCCAGATACAGCCAGGATGCATAGCGTGTAATAGTTCGGTAATAAAACACAAGATTAACACTTCAGAGTCTATTTGAAGCTACCACCGGTTCGGAATGCAGTTATCTACTAGGAAAGAAGCCGGCAATAAAACCTAGAGTTGCTCTTTTAAACATATAACTTTTACATCAGTTTATAATTTCACTTTTAACTCATTCAGTCCAATAATTCACAAAAACGACAACGAGCCTATAATAATTTTTACATTGTTCTTGTCAAAAATGGCGGGCAGACTATTAATATTTATTTTCAATAGATGGCGTTAGTGTTCTATTTAATTTATTTTCTTCACACTCCGATATATACATGTAATGAAATAAAAATAATTTTATCGCGGTTTATTTTAGTTTTTCAGTCTGCCCTTGACCTAGGGTTTAAAGCTAAACGTAGCAAATAACGTAATACAAACCCCGATAAAATCAGTAAAGTTAGTTTCATTTCAATATGTAATAAACGTAATGTTCACATAAACATAAGAAACCATTATAAAGATATCTAAAAAACATAGCAATATATACTAGCACTTCATATGTGATGCAAAGTACTCATAAAGGTCATCCCACACCCCTTGTCCGACATGGTTCAGCTTTAGTAGGATTACCTCCCAACGTTACCTTTGGGTGGCTTACATAAACAAATGAACAAAGGTTTGACTTTGAAGCAACGAACTGCCGCCCCGCGTCAATCAGTCTTTAGTAGTTTTCCGGCGAAATAAGAGAACTGTAAATTGCTGTACTATTCCAACCACGGGTTAAAGCGATGGATGTGTTTTTTATACATACATACATATACACTCACACCTGTAATCCCCGAAGGGGTAGGCAGAGGTGTAACAAGTACACCCACTTTTCGCCGAATTTCAGTCCCATAATGTGATAGGGGGCGAGCCTATCGCCATACCGGGCACAGATTCCAGACTCCGGGCTTATACTGAGAATTTCTAGATAGAAAAACCCAATATCACTTTACCCGACCCGGGGATCGAACCCGAGACCTCAGCACAGCAGCGGTCGTAACGCATGCGCAATTACAACTGCGCCACCGAGGCAGTCAGTTGTTTTTTATATCTTCGGTTTAGAAGCAATGGAACTAAGCCAGAAGTTTTGAGAAATGTGAAGCGCATTAATACGTTTAGAAAGATCCAATATTGATACCAATATCTATAACTGTAAATTTATGACTGCCTCTGTGGGTTTTAATTGAGTACGTATGTCTGCTGTGTTGTGTCGGCTTCTATTGCTGGGTTTGTTAAAAATGATATTGGGTTTTTCTATCACGATGCACTCAGTAACAGCCCGGAGTTTAAACCGAATTGTGTCCGATATGGCCATCTATTATTTTAATGAAATATTAAAAAGTTCCAATTTTCAGTTATTTTAATATACATAATTACATTAAAATATGTAGTTTTCCATTGCCCTCTATGGCTATAATACTTGCAATGGCATACATCATTATGGAACGAAAACAATATGGAATCGCAGTCGTAATATTGGTCTCGGCCTATTTAAGAAATGAAAAATGAATCAATGACTCTATATAAGTTTAGGATTTCTCTTATAATCCATACTAATACTATAAATGCAAAAGTAACTCTGTTTGTTTGTTTGTTACCTTTTCACTACTAAACGGCTGAGTGAATCCTAATGAAATTTGGTAAGATTATATCCTGTAGAAGGACATAGGCTATCTTTATCTTCAAAAAACAAGCTTGAAAGGGATCAATGAGGAGTTCAAAATTTATATGGGAAATCCATAATTCCTCGACTTAGGGATCTGGAAATTTATATTTAGGCTTTTGGTAGGAAATAAAGAAATACGTGTAGAGGAACGGGTGGTATTGTTCTTCTGGCGAAGGGGGGTATCTCCAGTCAGGCGGGTGTAATGCCTGACCGGCCGCGGCCCCTCCAACCGTTCATATTTGGAGCTTGTATATATACAATGTTTTCGCTCAAATTTAAGAACCGTGATTCAGCCTGGCGTCATTGCTATCTCGTCGGTGTGAGGCACTTGTGTGCGCCACATACGTGTTTCAACGTTTTTGAAAAATCATCCCTAAAAGGGGCAAAGTGAGGTTAAACTTATGGGGTAATCTTTAGATGCAATCTCAAGATGCAGGCACAACACCTCAGAGGCTGGAAAATCGCTACAGATGCCTCAGTGCAAAAGACAACTCCTTGGGTTGTAGGTATACTTCTGCTCCCGAAAATAACCTCCACGCAGGCGGAGCCGCGAGCAACAGCTAGTTATTACATAAATACAAAAACGGTATAATAATAACAGTCCTGTGTTATACACTGTCCTACTACAAGGCCTCCCTAATGAGAGGGATTAGACCGCTAGCTTAGGGGGTCGTAGACTTTGCACACCGAAATTCTTGTTTAAGGATTCTCTCGCATGCATGTTTCTTTTTTTTTATTTATTAGATTTACAAACGTTTTTTTACATTAATACATTTCTAAGAAATCACACTAAAAACAAAATAAGATAAATGTAACGAAACAATTACAGGCAAACACTGCGTGCTTCAATACATAAATAAAAACACTTAAATTGAAAAATTAAATTAAATTAAATTAATATTTTTTCAGGATGTTTTTCTTCACCGCTTCTTTAAGCAATAATTAACCTCTCATGTATCACAAGGAAACTGGTGTTTGGAAAAGGTAATAAGTAGTGAGTAAAAATACAAGCCAAAATGAACTTTATTTCCATAATATTAACGTTACAAATACGCACGTCAATAAGGGCGAGTATTGCCAGTTTTTGTCCGGTAGCCGGCTACCGAATGATACATGACTGAATACATAGATTCGGAAAGTCAGAAGTGTATGCCATTTTGTCTGGTTTCGTACTTGCAAATTTAGATGTCTCGAATTTTCCAGAAGTTAAATATAAAAAGAGACATCAACAACAGTAAAAGAGCCATTATCAATTTCAAATTATGAATATTACACTTCTGAATAAAAATTACCTGACCTCGGAAACTTTTGGACCATGCCAGTTTTTACGAGCCCACTCAACTTCGCCATTAAAATTGTCTTTTAAGAGCAATATCGAGATTAAAATCTGTTAATCCAGGTTTTCCCCTCATAATAAAGATAATAAAATTGCTTAAATTGACGACCATGTAATCTTTGCAATAAAAAACATTGTATTGAAATTTATGGTTTATGGTTTGGTAGGATCTAGTAGGTTTTTATTTGTGCATGTAATTGGTCTATATCTCAATGTTCGTGTTAAATAAACATTTTAAACTGAATTAATCTTATTTCTCGTTAATAAATTTAAATTTTTTACTGTTTTTTTTTCGCTTATTTAATACTGATCCCACACATGGAATTCAGAATTTCACTAACAATTACACAAAGTAGAATGATCTTATTTGTAAAGCTATTATTTAATGTAAATTAGAGCATTGAGTTGTATTAGCCACTAATAGTAAGAATTTCAAGAATTTAAAGCCATTTGGCACTTCCAACCAGTTACATAAGGTAGTTTGTATTGCTATTAAAATTTTTTACTATGATTATGGGTTATTTTACAATTTTATAATAAAAACTAGCTTTTGCTCGCGGCTCCGCCTGCGTGGAGGTTCTTTCGGGAGCAGAAGTATACAATCGAAGGAGTTGTCTTCTGCACTGAGGCACCTGTAGCGATTGTACAGCCTCTCAGGTGTTATGCCTGAGTCTTGAGATTGCATCTAAAGAATACCCCATAAGTTTAACCTCACTTTGCCTCTTATAGGGATGATTTTTCAAAAACGTTGAAACATGTATTTCTTTATTTCCTACCAAAAGCCTAAATATGAATTTACAGATCCCTAAGTCGTGGAATTATGGATTTCCCATACAAATTTTGAACTCCTATTTGACCCCTTTCAAGGTTGTTTTTTGAAGAAAAAGATAGCCTATGTCCTTCTCCAGGATATAATCTATTCCCTTATCAAATTTCATTACAATCCGTTCAGCCGTTTAGTCGTGAAGAGGTAACAAACATGCAAACAAACAAACAAACAGAGTTACTTTCGCATTTATAGTATTAGTATGGATTATTTTACTCGTGGCTCTGCTGCCATGAAGGTTGTTTTTAGGACAAAAAATATATATTTTAAAATGGAATATACCGTTTATTACTCAGGCAAAGTGTAGACTCTATTTGGTACAAAAATATTAAAAACCGGATCTGTTTTAGATTTATATACAATCACATTGTTCTGGTGTACTGGTAGCGAATGCCTTTCGTTAGTAAAATAAATAAGTCAGTGCTTCCAGAGATTAAATACACCCAATAGTCACATAGTTCTGACCCCACACTAGGTAAAACCTGCATCGAGGTACTACGGTCATCCAGTCCCGAAACTAATATTTGTCAGTCACACAAACATTTGTCTCTGCGCGGGTATTGAACCCACGGCCTCTCGTTTCACAGCCAGCTGGTCGCCCGCTGCGTACCTATCAGATTGTCAGATAAACTGTTAGATTGAAATTAAAAAACAATAACTTCCTATTTTACCTAGTCAGGTCATAAATTCTGTCACATGTTTAATATAAAATAATTGAAACAAGTTTATTCATTATGTAACCATTTATATACCAAAATGAACTTAACAAAACATAGATTCTTATGAAACTAAAGTTTATTCAAAATGACCTCCGTGATTTTGAATACAGGCCTTCAATCTGCGCGGCCAGTTGTCTATCGCAGCACGAACGAGGTCCATGTCAATATCGGCGGCTGCCTTAATCAAGGATGTCTTGAGTGACTCCAAATTGGGATGAGGCTTTGAGCACGCCTTTTCCTCCAAGTGTTGTCATATCTTGTAATCTAACGGATTCAAATCTGGACTGGAGGAGGGCCAGTCTTCGTGCCGGATGAAGTCGATTTCACGCGCCGCCTTGTGTGCTCTTCGCTCTATGAGCTGGCGCCGAATCTTGTTGGAATACCCAGTGCCTGTTATTGAACATGATATGAGAAACAGGTTCCACAAGGTTCGTCAGGACTGTATTTTGATACACAACTGCATTCGTTTTTACACCTTTCTCACAAAAATGTACCTCTGTTAAGCCCCAATAAGAAACTCCCAACCTTACCATGAGCGAGGATGGAAAATGACCTCGTTGGACACGCGGAATACGGTTGCTCGCTTCTTCACTACTGTGTGCGTATACCTTATCATTTTTTTTGTTGTAGCTCTCTTCTACGGTAAAATTTTTTTCATCTGATAAAAGAATTTCCCGGTATTTTTTTCCCGCGTACCGCTTCAACAAAGCGCGGCATCTCTTCAGTCTCAGGTCCATTAGACGAGCATTCAAACGATGTCCTGTTTTTATTCGATATGCCCGAAGCCCTAAGTCTTCATTTAACACCCTTTTCACCGTGGTTCTGCTTAACCCCATCTTAAGGGCCAACAGTTTCTGCTTACGTTTGGGATTTCTTTGAATTCGCGCCTTCACAGCTTTTATCACTGCTGGAGTCCTAACAGACCGAGGGCGACCACTTCTTGACCTGTCATCTACACTAGAGTCTTCATTGTATCTTTTGATGGTACGATAAACGAATCTTTTGATTATATTCAAATTTTTCAGTATGTCAAAAATTTGAATTGGCGCGTAACCGCAACGATGCAACGCAATTACTGCAACACGGTCTTCTTTAAGCGTCCACTCCATATTTAAAAATGAGTAAAATTCTAAAAAGTATACATTTTTATTTTCATGAACAATTTGAAATTCGAATTCAATAAACTTTTTCGTGGCCAGCATTCTAAAATAAATGTTTTTACTGTGTGACAATACTTATGACCTGACTGTGTATATCCATATCTATAGCTACTTATTAACCTAGAAAAAGGCTTTGGTTGAAGACTTAAGCCAAAATTAGTCTAATGGAAAAGGCGTTGGTAGTTAATCCCAAAACAATTACATTTTGTATGGAATAAGATCCAAATTGCAGTGACGAGGATAAAACTATAAGATCCCTACAGTCGTATAAATTAAGGTCCAATATAAAACGTTTCATTTAAAAATCAATTGATCATTCTGTTATTAAAATATTCAAATCCAATTCCATTTTTAAATTATATTCGACCGCTTGAAATATTAATTTTCTTTTCTTTTAGTAACAATTAATATTTCATAGGAATGGCCTAACCATAATTATTATATTCCAACGTAGCCTCATGCTTATGGCCTCGGAGAGATAGGTAGAGAGGGAACTATAATAGTACTAGGTACTAAGTAATCTTATTTCTCTATATCGGCAATATTTTATTTATTATTAATAGTTGTAATTGCTAAATTGTGTAATTGTTTGTTTGTTAGAATTTACGTTTTACTCATGTAACTTTGGTTGTTGATGTTTGCACGTCTGTCGAAATTGTTGTGCTATGATGAAGCGACGGTGGGGTCCAGCTGAAAATCAGTGCTGTTTTTCAGCAGCGTATACTGAGCTGGTGCCTCTTCCACCGCACATGTTGCAGCAAAATAGCCAAATGTAACTAGATAGTATATAATTTTTTTTTGTTTGTGTATTGTGTGTTTGGAAAAATAAATGGTTTAAATGGTAAATGGTAAATGGTAAATTTTATAAAATATTGCCTCGGTGACGCAGTTGCAATTAGCGCATGCGTTACGACTGCTGAGCTCAGGTCTCGGGTTCGATCCCTGGGTCGGATAAGTGATATCAGGTTTTTCTATTTCGAAAACTCAGTATCATATCGGAATTGAGAATTGAGTCCGGTATGGCGATAGGCTCGCCCCCTATCACATTATTGGAGCGTAATAAATTCGGCGCAAAGTTTGATGTACTGGTAACACCAGCTTACCTCCTTCGGGGATTACAGGCGTGTGTGTATATATTTATAAAATGGTATAGTGTTATTGTATAAAATATTTTTCCGTTTTTTTTTTTTGTTATTTTTTATTTTTATTTTGGCGCGGCAAAGTGACCACACTGCACCTGATGGTAAGCGCAGTGCCGTCCAGATAGAGTATCAAGTAGCGAGAGACAGTCTATCCCCCGCTACTCAACACAATCATGCCGGCCTGCTGTTTAGCTTCTTCACGTTACGCCTAAAGGACCCATGTTTTAGGAAGCTGAATTTTCACTTAGCTCTCAGTCATCAAAGGTCAAGCAAAGTTTTGGTAATATGTCAAACCTAACTACGACATATGCGGTTCCCATCTGCGTGTAGTTTAAATATTTTTATTTATGGTACACTTCATATACATCGTGTATAGGCGGACTTAATGCCAAAGGCATTCTCTACCAGTCAACCTTAAGGTGGTGCAGAGATAAGTAGGGTAGGTGCATAAAGGTAACGAATAAAAAACATTAAAATCAAATTAGGATGGACATACATAAATAGACTACATACATAGATATAATAATATGAGAATATCATATAGAGCGCATTTTTTCTCAAGGTCAATGACTCTAAACAAAGCAGATCGTAGGGTTACGTTTTTTTAATCTTTGAACTGAAATATCCCGGAAAATATAAAGCTTTTTCAAAAACATACCAACAAAAGTTGCTTACAATTACGGATACTCTTATTTTCTGATTAATACACCCTTTCTGTCTAAAATATAAAACAAATTATATGCTTCGTTAGCCTAGTTGGTTGCGGTACGGACTGTCAAGACGAAAGTCGTATGTTGGAAACCCAAATGGCATACACCTATGACATTTCTAAAGTTACGTGTATATTATATGTTAATTATCGCTTGCTTTAACGGTGAAGGAAAACATCGTGAGGAAACCTGCATACCTGAGAATTCTCATAAGAATGTCGAAGGTATGTGAAGTCTACCAACCCGCATTAGGCCAGCGTGGTGGACTAAGGCCTAACTCCTCTCATTAGTAGAGGAGGCCTGTGCCCAGCAGTGGGACAATGTTAAATACAGGGCTAGTATTATATGCTTTGAAATGTGAACCTCCTTTTTTAGTCATCAAAATATTCCTTACCAGTCTTCACACTTTCTTACGCCTTTGAAACTAAGCCGTCTTAAAGTGTCCTAAGCTGCTTAAAATTGATAAAATAACTTCCTCGAACAGTGTGAAAATTTAAGTACCAGCAAAATATTTGAGTAAACTAAAATATTAACACGAAACCCGTGTTGCCCGCCAAATAGAATTATTACTAAAGTTAGATGTTTAACTGCTATTTATTAAAGGTAGGTTACGGACGATAATTTGTTCTCGTAAACTTACAACTTTGTCCTAATGTTTGTAGATAATTTGGCCTATATTGTTCA
Organism: Laothoe populi; assembly: GCA_905220505.1. Classification (NCBI taxonomy): domain Eukaryota; kingdom Metazoa; phylum Arthropoda; class Insecta; order Lepidoptera; family Sphingidae; genus Laothoe; species Laothoe populi. Next base: position 6,732,717 of record HG992170.1, read on the forward strand.
TGTTTTTGGGTTTATCGGTTAATATTTACTACTGTGGGACATTTGGTAACATTATTCCGTATTTCCTAAATTATGTATGGTTATTAAACGTAGTCTTATCGATATATATAAAAAACATAGTTAATATAAATGTAACAGCATCCGTGGCGAAGCGGGTGAGTTGCCGGCGAAACAGAAGTCTCTGGGTTCTTTGTGTGACAGACAGATGCTTGTTTCGGGTCTGGGTGTTGTGGGACCGTAGTCCCTCATAGTTCTTGACACCTACGATACAGATTTGATCCAGTGTGGGGTCAGAACTATGCGTGTGACTATTAAGTGTAAACGTCACAGGATTACCCGCTGGGCTAATCTAAAGATATTCTTGAATATTTCATAAAATCGCTCCATCCTTTTTGGAGCATATAGGGAATAAATTTCGCAGGCAGGTCCACAGGCCGAGGTTGTAAGAGGGTTTAGGTATACATTCCTCTCCGATCTCTAGATATTGTCAGGATGCAATCGTATGATAGTTCGGTAGAAAAAGACGAGATTAACACTTCAGAGTTTAGTAAACTACCGCCAGTTCGGAATACAATAATCCATGGCAAAACTGGCAAGAAAAACCATGGTAGCTCTTTTAAACACAGCACAATCTAAATTACAATAACTGATACCAATTTCCACTTTTACATCACGTTAACTTATTACTTTAGACAGTATTTCGGCTTTACGATAACAAAGTTACTAACTATTCAAGATTTAAAGTGGAATTCTTCCAGAAAAGACAAGGTGCACACTTTTTTTGTGATATTTTCTATTGTGGCCCATGCTGTGCGCGAGATCACCCGATAAACTACTCAAACCCACCCTCAAAATACTAAAACAAGTGACGGTACCTACATTTTACCATAAAACGAGTTATTTAATAGTTCAATTCAGTAGCAGTTTTCATGTTGCTCCAACAGGATATAGATTGACGCGCGGGATATTTTAGATCAACTTTAAAATAAAATTAAAAGAGACCTAAACCAATCCACGTGAAAAGCTAAAGCTTGAAATTATTTTTATTCATATACTAGCCGGTCTTAAAACCCACCACCCTCTCGCCCGGATGACGCCGGTCAGTGCTCTAATTATAGTATCGAGTAGCGCGGGACAATCTATCCCCCGCTACTCAACACAATCATGCCGGCCAGCTTCTTCACACTACGCCATGGGCAAGAAGGTGAAGAAGCGGTCGAGGATCTATTGTCAGAGTACTCAGAAGGCCGCAAAATGACCAAACATCGTACCCCAACTCTAGATCCCCGATAAATGTATGTAAAGTCCATCAACTATAAAATGACGTAGTGTAAATATGTAATGAAAGTTTATTAATTATTAACCGACTTCAAAAGAGGAGGAGGTTAACAATTCGTCGGAATCTTTTTTTTTATGTATGTTACCTGATAACTCGAAGACGCCTGGACCGGTTCGAGAAATTCTTTTTTTGTTAAAAGAGTATACTTCCCAGGTGGTCCCATTAGCACCAAGTCAGGATCTGATGATGGGATCTCAGACAAATCAAGGGCAACCCTCAAATTTTATAGTGACGCATAATTAGTTTTGCTATTGAAGTCGGTGTACTTTTTATGAATAAAAATCTTTTAAAATTGCAACTCTATATGTGATAACCACAGCATGAGTTACTTAGTTACTTTTACTTTTTACTTCAAATATACGATATAAAAATCTTATCTACAAATCATTCAGTTGAATGTTCAAGAACAATTGGGTAGCATCATACTTTATTTATTTTATAATATTAATCAAGTCAGATTACATAAAAGCTTTTATAGAATGTTATAATCCGATAAAAATTTGTTAAAAACCTGGTGGAAGGGTTAGCTGTCAATTGGCGAAAAAAGGATGCACGATGTGATTCATGACGACTTTCTATTGCAGTGTAAGTAGTGCAAGAGTGATAGAGATGTTCCTAAGCGCTCACATTTGCTCATACCAGTATTAAAAATAACAATAAATATCTCGCATTATAATTAATTAAAAAAAAGTCTATGTTGATTCTGTTTTTCCAAAAGGTTTCCTTTGCGTTTTATTTTAGTTCTATTTTTAATTTAAAAAAGAAAACAGAAAATTACACTATTCTCAATGATAACCACAATAAGTGCGCATGCTGCAAGTTCCACGGCATTTATTATTATCAATGAGTCTTTACTGTTATGAAATATGCAAAAGAATTCTTTTCATGCATTTAACTTCAAAAATGAAGGATTTTCATACAAACTTTCTTACCCTATTTAACCCCCTTAGGGGTGGAATTTCCAAAATCCCTGAAATATGTGTTTTTAATTTTTAACTGTAAGGCCATATACCAAATTTCATGCGTTTAACTGCAAAAATGTCAGATTTTCATACAAACTTTCTTCCCCTATTTTACCCCCTTCGGGGTGGAATTTCCAAAAATCCTGAAATATATATTTTTTATTTTTGACTAAAACGCCAAATACTAAATTTCATAAACTTAACTTCAGTCAGTCAGTTTCTTCTTTTATATATACAGATAAATTTTAATGTTCAACAGATAACGGAAAAATACAGTCGAGAAATATAATTATCCTCATTTTATAAAATTTACGTGAAGGTAATTCGTAGTTATTGCCATTTTATGGTAAAAATATTACATCATACTTTATTTCGAATAATATATAACACGGTTCCATGGTGTAATGGTTAGCACTCTGGACTTTGAATCCAGCGATCCGAGTTCAAATCTCGGTGGAACCTGTTTTTATTTCTTCATTTATAAATTATTATTGGATCTTATTGTCATAGTATTTCCTTCATACAGTGATTCTCAAGTCCATCTTAAATCCATAAGCAAATATTCTCTATACAGACTTAATATTTTATTTTATCCTGGCACGGTAATATGACTACACGGCTCCTGATGGTAAGCGCAGTGCCGTCCAGAGTATCAAGTACCGAGAAACAATCTATCCCTCGCTAGGCACACTAGCAGACGGGCCACCTAATGGTAAGTAGTCACCGCTGCCCATAGACTTCTGCAATGCCAGAGCACAGCAAAGCCGCTGCCTGCCGTAGCTTCTTCACACTACGCATAAAAGACCCAGGACCATAGGAAATAGGCGTACGTGTGCCGCAAAATGTTCCATAGCTTGTTAGTACGTCAAAGTATTTAATTTCCTTCATAAATATATAATTAACAAATATAAACATTCCAGACATTCCTATTATGGGATGAGCCCATAATAGGTTACCTGAATAGTAGGATTTTTATTTTCATACATAAACAGTGGTATTTTCCACGCCTATCCATGAAATCTGGCAAAATAGTTTTAAATATTCACTGTAATGTGCTATGCCTGCACACACATTTATGATATGATATAATGTATATAATGATACGGGAACGATTTATGAATGATAAAAACAACCGTTTAGATGAGCGCTTTTATTGCAACTGAACTGACATGATATGTTTGTATAATGTAAAAGTGATATTTGCTTACGATGCTAAAATGAATCTATACTAATGTGCGGTAACCCGTACATCTTGACAACCGAAAGAATGAGAGGAATACATGAGAGTGAGTGATGATATTAAAACTAAATGATATAAATTTTGTTTTAAATGAAGATCATTAACAAGGTGAAAGGACATTTTATTTTTCTTAATACTAGTTATTATTCTGTCCATATTGACCGTCACTATCACTAGGTATCTTAAACCGCACTGATACCATAGGCGAAGTGCCCTTATTTACACTCAACACACTATGCGACCGCGGTATTTCTGACGCACGCACTTCACTATGTACACTATCATTGTCGCCGTTAGTGGTGTAGGGAGATGCAGCGACCGGAGCCGCGCTTGCTCCACCACACTTGCTTCTCAGTCTCACGCACGTGAAGATTGCTCCCGCGACGACGATGGTACCAACGATGATATACAACACGGTGTAATGATGTACGTCGTGTAAAGTGAGCGAACTATGCTGAGACTGTTCCTTTAATAAATTCAATTCATCCCTTATTTCTATAAACTGTCTTTCATGATTTTCTAGCTGAGGGGTTTCAAATGATAATGTAACATTCAGTAATCTGTTCAAGGCTGATATTTCGGGTACTTCTATGTGTTTATTGATAGTGATTTGACTCATAAAATGATTATGGGCATTAATGTTAACATTGCCGCTTTTTAGGGTGCATCCATGACTAATAGTAATTACGCCATTGCCAGATATGGTTTGTATTTTAATTCCTGCTGTTCCACAAAGTACGCGAATCGTACATTCTTGACAACAGCTGAATAACCACGAATTCTGCCTGTGTAACATGATCCATTTATCGTGACATTTGGTCTGCACTAATTCGCAAATCGAATCCGCTATGTCACTGTTTATTTTTATATCACAAATGGGGTTTTTCGATGATAAGTCATAAATCAAAGTATTTAGAGGGCACAAAAGAGTATTTTTTGACAATATTTGAAAACAGGATCGGAGCTCTCCTTCAGAGAGTAACATACCGACATCTTTTATCAAATTGTATGCAATGTAAGATACTTTGGGTACGATCTGATATGATTTTTGCTTAGTATCTGGCCTTCGCGGAATGCCAATAATTTTATTAAGTTCATACACATCTCTGCTGACTATGGGAATCTTGATTTCAATTATTAGGTAGTTGTTAATCACTCTGCCAGACGATTTTATCAGCTTATATAAATACAATATATTATTTCTATTAACCGGTAAAGTAAGGTCCGTAGGCAAGTAATGAGATATGAAATTGATTTGTTTTTCTAATTGATCCGCTGATAAGAATTTGGAGTCGATGTAACCATGACTGATGCTCATCACGGTGTCCATCAAGCTCTGTTGGATCCGTCTTAAATTTGCTAGGATCATACTCGCTGTGAATGCAGATGATGTAATGTATAAGCCTCTTTTGTTATCAAGTGTAACAGTATTCATTTCCATAGATAAATTAAGTAGACGTTTTTGAATGAATTGAAACTGTTTATTCATGTTTTCCTCGTTACGTTTTAATATATCATATTCTGTCTCCATAATTATTGTTTGGTTCTTAATCAGATTCTGTAAATGGTTTTCGTTCTGTGTTATTTCATTGATATCCTTCTCATACTGTTGGGCAAATCGTTCGTCTAAAACACCAAATAAAGTGTTGGCTAAATACCCAACTCCGTTGATTAAGCCACGTTTAACTCTCGTGGGTGATTTATTTAGAATGATAGATGTATAATATTCGATTTCTTGTACTTCGTGTTCTAACTGTGATATCATATTACTGTATTCTGCGTAGGTTTTACAAAGTTCTTTTAGGTGCGTAACATACTGCTTAATATCTGATACTCCTTGCCAATATGTAGATATTTTATAGTATATGATAAGTTTCCACTCGTCTCTAATTATTTGTAAATCAGATATTTTATCGAAGAATAGTTCTTGATTATTCCTCGGTAAACTTGAAATATTATAGAATGATTGTTCCTGTTGAACGCTTAACGTAAATAATGAAAAAGTTGTAAAAAGTAAAGTGATAAAGTAATTATTGAAATTGTGTTTACGACGTGCATTTCGGGGCTTAATATCTAAGCGACCATTCTCAGGTGGCTTGACAGTCGGCTGGCTTGTATCTCTTGATGATTCCGATGTACTATGATGATGAATGGGTAATGGACATAGTTTTGATACGGGGCGCTTTGTAATACCTGATGATGTTTTGATCGTAACTACACGAGTGTGACCATCCTTACCCGGATGTACTGCTATGACTCTACCCATCGCCCACCGTGTTGGAGGTAATATTTCATCTTTTACGACCACTACTTCGCCAACATTAATATCTTGCCGATGGGTTTGCCATTTAATGCGTTGCTGAAGAGATTGAAGATACTCTTGCGACCATTTCTTCCAAAAACCTTTCATCATTGTTTGTACTAACTGCCACCGAACGGGTAGGCTGATATTATTAGAATCTGTTTGTGGACTTGATAGAAGGGGTCCACCAATTAAGAAATGTCCTGGAGTCAATATTTCTAGGTCTTCTGTGTTTTCAGTAAGCGCCACTAGAGGCCTAGAATTCATACATCCCTCGATTTGTGTTAAAAAGGTAATGAATTCCTCATATGTTAACTTCTGTGTGCCAACAACTCTTCTTAAATGATATTTCATGCACCGTACTGCTGCTTCCCACAAGCCTCCAGCGCTTGGCCAGGCAGGTGCATTAAAATGCCAGGTGATTCCCAGCTCAGAAGTATTGTTGATGAACTCACTGTTAATGTTCTGTCTTGCTAACATGTGTTCTCGGCGTAATAACTTAGATGCGCCGATAAAATTTGTTCCATTGTCACTATACATCTCCTTTGGGGTTCCTCTTCTGGCACACATCCTACGAAAAGCCGCAAGGAACGTGGGAGTGCTGAGGTCTGAGACTAATTCTAGATGTACCGCCTTTGTGCTCAGACAGACAAATACAGCAATATATCCCTTGTTGGTTTTTATCCCACGGCCTTTATTTATCTTGATATCAACGTGCCCGGTAAAGTCCACGGCACAATGTGTAAATGGACGCGATGGCGTGACCCTTGGCTCTGGCAGATCAGCCATGATTGGTTGGTGAGTTTGATGATTAAAGCGTCGGCATGTGACGCAATTTCTGAGTTGCTTCTTGACTACATTAAGACCACTTACAATCCAGTATTTATTTCTAACCTGTGATAGGGTAAGCTTGGGACCACCATGTAATGTTGTTAAATGAGCCTGATCAATAATAAGTTCTGTAAAGCGGGTGGTACTTGAAAGTATAATTGGGTGCTTCGATGAATCATTGATAAAATAATTATTCAATCGTCCACCTACTCTCAATATTCCGTCCTGATCAAGATACGGGTTTAAATTTAGTAATTTACTGTTAGATTTAACTCTGCCTTTCGATTTTAAGTTATTAATATCGACTTCAAAATCGTTGGCTTGGACGTATTTTATAATTAGTACCAATGCATTATTTAACTCTGTCGAGGTCAATGCATTTGATGGATCAGCAAGTTGAAGACTGCGGCGCGAGCGGCATCGAGTAACGAAACGCGATACCCATGCAATTGTTTTCACTACTCTTGTAATAGAGCTGTTATTGAATAATAACATGTTTATAATTGATGTTGTATTGTCACATAAGGTAGCGACTACATGCGTCTTTTTCAATTCTATCGTAGGATTTTGAAATGCATGATACTCGTAGTTGCTTGGGTTGAAATTAATTAGCCATTTAGGCCCTTCCCACCAAAGAGAATGACTTATCAGTTGATTAGTAGATATGCCACGAGTTGCGCAATCAGACGCATTCTCTTCAGAGCAGACATGACGCCACTGGGATGATGGTACGACGCTTGTAATTTGCTGCACTCTGTTAGCAACAAACGGCTTCCATCGGTTCACGTCTCCATGAAGCCATCCAAGAACCACCATCGAATCAGTCCACGCGCATGTCTCAACATCTTGGTCATCCAGAGTGTTCTTCACCTTCTTCAAAAGCTGTGACAGTAAAAGTGCACCACAAAGTTCTAGCCGTGGTAGTGTAATTGCTTTATTTAGCGGCGCTAACTTTGTTTTTGCCATAAGAAGTCGCGATATGCACTCGCCCTTATGATCTCTAGTTACAATGTATATAGAGCACGCGTATGCCTTTTCCGAGGCGTCGCAAAATCCGTGTAACTGATACTTATTATTTGTATCGCCTAAATGTCTTTGTATTGAAAACTTTTCTATATTTTGTAAATCTGTTTTTAGCTGTATCCATTCATTCTGTATTTCCGTAGGGAGTACATCATCCCATGATAAACCAGTTGACCATGCCTTTTGAAATAATAATTTTGCTTTGATTGTTAAAGGTGACAGCCAACCTATAGGATCGAAAACTTTCGCTATATCCGATAATAATCGTCTCTTTGTGTTCTCGCCTTTATTTTGTTTATAAAATGATATGTTTTTAAATGTAAAGGTGTCCGTTGCGGAGTTCCAACGCAGGCCTAAAGTTTTCGTGGGTTCGCTATCCTTGAAATCTATGTCACCTGTATTTACTTGTTCTTTCGTTAACCCATCTAACAGTTTAGGGTGATTGCTGGACCATTTGCGCAAATTAAACCCAGCTCCTTGTAAAATAGAGATTAATTGCTGTTGAACCTCCTTAGCTGTCTGTAATGAGTTACTGCCGTAGAAGAGGTCATCAGTGTAAAACTTCTTCTTGAGAACGTCTACTGCTAGCGGATACTTGAAACCATCGTCATCAGCGACCTGACGAAGCGTACGCATAGCAAGATAAGGGGCTGCCTTTGTGCCATATGTCACTGTAGTTAAATTATATTCGGCCATACGATCTGTTTTTGAATTTCTCCATAAGATTGTTTGTAGATGTTGGTCTGACTCCCTGATAAATATCATTCGGAACATTTTCTCTATGTCCGCGCTCATGACATATTTATATTGTCTCCAGCTCAAAATTAAATTTTGTAAGTCCTGCTGTAGATTAGGACCACGTAACATTAAGTCGTTGAGACTTTTACCGGAAGTCGTTTTACTAGACGCGTTGAAGACTACTCTGAGCTTTGTCGTGTTTGAATCCACCTTCCAAACACCATGATGTGGCAAATAACATGATGGCTCTATTGTAGTATTAGCTATACACATATGTTTTAATTTTTTATACTCATCCATAAATTCTATGTATTTGTGAGCTAACTTATTATCTTTGGATAATTTTTGCTCCAATTGGCGAAATTGTGCTAATGATTTTGGCTTAGATTCACCGAGCTCTAGTTCAAAATTAGGCTTCATCGGCAAAGCCACTTCGTATTTACCAGAACTCAACCGCTTTGTGGTTTCTTGATAAAATGCTTCACAAAGTTCATCTTCTTTGCTCGAAGTTGACGAAGGTGTGTATATGTCCTCTAATTCCCAGTACTTTGATATGTCTGATAGGTTATTAATAACAACATGACAGTTGAACGTCTTCTTGATGCTACCTGATAGTATCCAGCCTAGTTTTGTTTGCTGAGCTATAGGAGCGTGCTGTGGCCCTTTGATGAGCCCGCTCATTATGATATTTGAGTATACATTTGCATCTAATAACAAGTCGATCGGCCTTGAAACATTATACTCGGGATCCGCTAGGTTTACATGTTGTATATGTGGCCAAGCTTGCTTGTTAAATGATACATTTGGCAAATTATTTATTACCTTTGAAATAACTAAGGCTTGTGTATTAAAATAATAGTCATCATATATAGAATAACATTGAATGGACACTACTCCTTTGCTTTGTCTCGGACCTGTGCCTATCCCTGAGATAGACGCACTGTACTTGCTCCTCTGTAGACCCAGTCTTTGTGCCGCGTTTTCAGAGATCAAGGATATTTGTGAGCCCTGATCTAATAGTGCTCGCAGTGTGATATAGCTATTATCCGATGATTTGATATTTAATAATACTGTAGTGAGCAATATTTCCTCATCGTTATTAGCGACATGATTCACATTAAATTTCGCATTCGGAATGTATGATTTTGCTGAGTTGTCTGTTGCCGGCGACGAATGTTGCGAAACCGAACCGACTTCGACAAGCGTTTTCAGGGGCGATGATGTCAATGCATTCCCATATGCCTCATGTAACAAGGTGTTATGTTCACCGCTGCATATTTTACACCTTTTTTGCGAGTTACATTGACCGTCGTAATGATTGTAAAGACAGTTGGCACATAATTTTAGTCTTGTAACGGACTTTAATCTGAGATCTGGAGTCATGTTTGTGAATTTATGGCAGCGAAATAGTTCATGATACTGACTGCAAAGAGGACATTTATTAGTACGAGTCGCTACAGCTTGATATGTTTTGTTATAGTTTTCCTGATATTTAGATTTGTAGTTAGGTTTATATAAAGATGATGCGCGATTCTGTTGATAAAATGGTCTTTTTTGGGTTTCCGATGGCCTTGATTGGTGAGAAACTGAATCACGTTTGCGAATAGGCTCAAGTGAGGCGAACTTATTTTCTAAGAAGCTCATAAATTCATCGAGTGACGGTAAATCACGTGGATGTTTTCGCGATTCCATATAATCCGAGTACGTCTGAGCATCCAGTTTCTTTGCCATTAAATGAACAAGTAATGGATCCCATGTAGTTGTGTCGATACCAAGGTTATGTATGGCATGTAGAGTCTCCAAACTGGTGTCATGAAGGCGTTTTATCTCAAATGATGTGCGATTATTGATGTTCGGTTGATTAAGGAATATTTCCATCTGCTTTTTAAACAATTCTTGGGGATTATTGTATCGGTGCGTAAGTATATCCCACGCTGTATCATAGTTTTCTGCTGTAATATGTAGATGTTGTATGAGACGCGAGGCTTCACCTCTGACCTTACCTTTGAGATGCTGCATTTTTTGAGCTTTACTAAGTAACTTGCTGTTATGAATGGCATCTTGAAATAAATCGAAGAAAGTAGGCCATTGAGCGCAATTTCCTGAGAAACTTGGTATATCTAATTGCGGGGTAGAATCAAGCGTATGGGCAATAGATACCATTTTCGTATTGATAGCTCTTTTGACACGTTTATAGGACAGTTCGTACGAGTTGAATTGTTCCTCGTAATTTTGATCTCCGCCTAGAAGGATGTTATCTATTTTTAAATGCAGTTCATCAATTGCATCCCAACGTGTTTGAAGATTACGCAATTCATCTTCTAACTCCCATTTTTCTGATAATTCTTCTACGTTGATGCTGTTGATAGTTCTACGAAGAGCCCTAAAATTAGTTTTCTGTGTAGACAAAAATTCGCTCAACTGACCACTAGGGTCAGTACCCTTGTCCGATTTGGAAGTACCGGCAATCGGTTCAGTAGTTTGATACTGTTTTTCATGTTCCTTACTATATTTTAGGATCATATTACGTGTAGCATGGTAAATTTTCATAGCAGTCTCGTAGATATTTTGAGAAAAGTATTCTTCCTTACTGGCAATGGATTTATATTCACTCAAAAGATTATTGTTATCATTAAATTCTACCCATAAATTTTCTAGTTTATTCAACCTCTGCTCCAGGTATTCCGGAGTTTTCCTAAAATCACTATCTTTCCCGAAATTAATTTTAATTTTATTGATATTTTCAAAAAGATCAGCTTGACGCGCAATCAGTTTTTCCATTTTCAGTATATAGATAGTAGATCAGTGCTAAGGAAATAAAAGGAACAGTCTTACTTGTTTTTGCTGATATTGTTGAATTTTCCACACGTGTACCTTACACACGCGGCAGGTGATGCTCAAATGCTGATGATATATTTCCTGCTGCAAATACTTTCAGCCTTCCAAAATGATAACAGTCTTTTTAAATGATACACTTGAACTTCGGAAATTTTCACGAAATTCTAACGCGAGGTCGTGATTTTGACTAACCGCGCGCTGGGTCAAAATGTCGAAGGACCAAAAAAATGTTATGTGCTATGCCTGCACACACATTTATGATATGATATAATGTATATAATGATACGGGAACGATTTATGAATGATAAAAACAACCGTTTAGATGAGCGCTTTTATTGCAACTGAACTGACATGATATGTTTGTATAATGTAAAAGTGATATTTGCTTACGATGCTAAAATGAATCTATACTAATGTGCGGTAACCCGTACATTCACAATATATTATATTTATATTAATAATAATACTGGCCCTGTATTAAACATTATCCCACTGCTGGGCACGGGCATCCTCTACTAATAAGGGGTTAGGCCTTAGTCTACCACGCTGGCCTAATGGGGGTGGGTAGACTCACATACCTTCGAAATATTATTATTATACAAGGCATAAACTACCTTTATTTTCAATTTTAACGATTAATGTAGCACATAATAGTCCGTTATGTCGTATATGTAATTGTTTCAATGATCACTGCAAAGAGTTAGATATATTCCACCAAAGTATTTGCCACTTTAAAGCCAACATTAATAATTTAAAACTGCTGTAAATATCCTTTGCAGCTTTATCATTTTTAATTGAATAAAGTCAAGTAGTATCATTTGAATGTTGTGCGCGGATTTTATCGTTGTATAAATGTAAAAATGTTATAATGTATATTGTATGTTACATAATTTATTATATTTGTACATTGTTTCTGTGCCTAAAAAATAAAAATAAAATAAAATTTTACTCCAATCCATTACACCGTTATAGCATGAAAAGTAGCACACAAACTTATACAAAAATATTCAAATTGCATACGTGTTTCTGAAAGCCAGTGGCATCTGTAAAATGCATACGACATCATATCTTGAACGGTGAAGGAAAACATCGTGAGGAAACCTGCATATCTGAGAGTTTTTCGAAGGTATGAGAAGTCTACCAACCCGCATTAGGCCAGCGTGGTGGACTAAGGCCTAACCCCTCTCATTAGTAGAGGAGGCCCGTGCCCAGCAGTGGGACAATGTTTAATACAGGGCTAGTATTATTATATTATTTATTATTATCATATCTTGATGTACTAAGATAACATTTTGTGGTGGAACAGACACGTAGTGAGTCCGTGCGCGGCATGCGAACCTGAGACCAGGGGATTCTCGTGTTGGCTCGTTATAAAAATACTAAGTGATTCCCATCTGTGCTGCTTAATGTGAGTGATAGTCGAAGATGAAAATAGTTAAACAATTTTGTACTTTATCCATACTAATACTATAAATGCGAAAGTAACTCTGTTTGTTTGTTACCTTTTCACGTCTAAACGGCTGACCAGATTGTGATGAAATTCGGCAAGGAGATACAAATTTTGAACTCCTATTTGACCCCTTTCAAGGTTGTTTTTTGAGAAAAAAAGATAACCTATGTCCTTCTCCAGGATATAATATAGCTCCTTGCCAAATTTCATCACAATCTTGTCAGCCGTTTAGTCGTGAAAAGGTAACAAACAAACAGACAGAGTTACTTTTGCATTTATAGTATTAGTATGGATAGTAGAAGGGTATGGATTAGGGTGTCTATAACTTTAGGGATGATTTTGCAAAAAATGAGAAACACGTATTTCTTTATTTCCTATTAAAAGCATAAATATGAATTTTCAGACCCCTAAGTTGAGGAATTATGGGTTTCCCATACAAATTTTGAACTCCTATTTGACCCCTTTCAAGATTTTTTTTGAAAAAAAAGATACCCTATGTCCTTCCCCGGGATATAATCTATCTCCTTGCCCAATTTAATTACAATCCTGTCAGCCGTTTAGTCGTGGAAAAGTAACAAACAAACAGAGTTACTTTCGCATTTATAGTATTAGTATGGATATCGTGGGATTTTACCCCCTTAGGGGTCGTATTTCCAAAAACCCGTCCTTAGCGGATGCCTACGTCATAAAAGGTACCTACTGTCAAAACTTCAAGTCTCTAACCCCAGCCGTTTAGGCTGTGTGTTGATATGTCAGTCAGTCAGTTTCTTCTTTTATGTATACAGATGGACAATTATAAAGTCATAGACATATAGCTGTGGAAAACAGAGGAACAACTTAAACTGTGTTGAGAAGCCCCTGGCAAATAAAACATAAGCAGCTTCAAAACACGTTCAGTTCACGACAGTGTTCGCGCGAGGAATATCAAATATTCATGAGATGTGTGAAACAACACTCGCCAGTAGCATCGGGCATACTTGTTTAAATATCTCCCTCCGTCGTCACCCTAAACATGTTTTGCGAGATACATTTTTTTTATCCTGGCACGGCACTGCGACCACACTGCACCTGATGGTAAGCAGTGCCGTCCAATTAGAGTATCGAGTAGCGAGAGACAATCTATCCCCTGCTACTCGACACAATCATGCCCACCTTCTTCACACTACGCCATGGGCAAGAAGGTGAAGAAGCGGTCGAGGGTCTAGTGTCAGACTCGGAAGGTACATCGTACTCCAACTCGGGACCCTCGACAAAAACCAGATGTACAATGGCTGATCCCGGAACGCGACACACTTGCGTGTGCCACTATACCTATGTTTTACACCCTTTGTACGGTGGTCGCTATCCAGGTATAAATATCCTACTACCAGCAAATGATACCATCTCGGTGGCTATCGAGATGGCACTGTCCAACCGCAATAAGAATTCTATTGTGAACACACGTCGACGTAGGACTCGCCGGTGTGTCCAAGGAGCCCGGCCGGGGCTTAGATTCTCGATATCTAGTATACTGTATATCGAGAGGCCCTGTAACTATTCAAAGCGACACGACGGCTTAATGAAGATCTTTTAGAAGGCGTCTTTGAGTTTAGCCGTTGACAAATGTTGCGATTTCTGGCTGGAGCGCCGTAAACGCTGAATACAATATTGGGTAAAGCTCTAAAAGCAACTATGAGCTAACAGCACAAATCCGTACGAAAAAAACGGTATCTGTGTAAGGTTTAATATATACAAATATATATATATATATAAAATATATACAAAAAAATATATATATTTTTAATATATATATAAAAAGCAGCGATAGCCTAGTTGGTTGCGGTACGGACTGCCAAGACGAAAGTCGTATGTTCGAAACCCAACTGGCATACACCTCTGACTTTTCTAAAGTTATGTGTGTATTAAAATGTTAATTATCGCTTGCTTTAACGGTGAAGGAAATATCGTGAGGAAACCTGCATATCTGAGAATTCTTATACGAATTTCGAAGGTATGTGAAGTCTACCAACCCGCATTAGGCCAGCGTGGTGGATTAAAGCCTAACCCCTCTCATTAGTAGAGGAGGCCCGTGCCCAGCAGTGGGACAGTGTTTAATACAGGGCTAGTATTATTATTATTATATATAACTAGATTTTAATCACAGCTGACCAATCGTTATAACATTTAACGATAATATAGGTGACTGTAATACCATTATGCTCTATTAGTTTCTACAGAATCACCAATTTTCTGGTCAACTTTTCCAATTTGTCTTTTCATAAAAACTTTATTTTACTATTGCGAACATTCAAAAATTTTGCTTTTTCATCCGAGCTGCTCTCGAGTAATGTTTACCAGCGAAGAGAATTTAGTTTTTATTAATGTTCAGATTTAATAACTTTTAAATATGAACTCGTCTAGTTATTGAAATTCGACCGTAATTCATTAAATATTTAAGTTTGGAACTTATTGAGGTCCCTTTGTCAAAGGGTATACTGCGTATAACTTTTTTAATTTTGTTCTATTACGACAACTACAAGCACAAATCTTAGGTGATATATACACGATTAACGCGTTTCATATGTTTGACATAATGGCAGAATGAAAATGAATCCATACTAATACTATAAATGCGAAAGTAACTCTGTTTGTTTGTTTGTTACCTCTTCACGACTAAACGGCTGAACGGATTGTAATGAAATTTGGTAAGGGAATAGAAAATATCCTGGAGAAAGACATAGGCTATCTTTTTTCTCAATAAACAATCTTGAAAGGGGTCAAATATCAGTTCAAAATTTGTATGGGAAATCCATAATTCCTCGACTTAGGGATCTGTAAATTCATATTTAGGCTTTTGGTAGGAAATAAAGAAATACGTGTTTCATCGTTTTTGAAAAATCATCTCTAAAAGGGGCGAAGTGAGGTTAAACTTATGGGGTATTCTTTAGATGCAATCTGAAGATTCAGGCACAACACCTGAGAGGCTGGACAATCGCTACAGGTGCCTCAGTGCAGAAGACAACTCCTTGGATTGTATACTTCTGCTCCCGAATATAAGCCCCACGCAGGCGGAGCCGCGAGCAACAGCTAGTATTTTATATATGGTTTGTGTAACACATATTTTCTATACTATAATAAAGCTGAAGAAACACGTTGTACATTAACACACAAAATAACTGTTTTTGGAATTATTGTCTGTTTGACTGTCTGTCTATCTGTCAATGCATCACGTCCAAAGTACTGTATTACGACAATAAATCATAGCGTGTATCTCTAGGTAACATTGAGTCTTTATTCATACTAATACTATAAGTGCGAAAGTAAATCTGTTTGTTTGTTTGTTACCTCTTCACGACTAAACGGCTGAACGGATTGTAATGAAATTTGGTAAGGGAATAGATTATATCCTGTAGAAGGACATAGGCTATCTTTTTTCTTAAAAAAACAACCTTGAAAGGAGTCAAATAGGAGTTCAAAATTTGTATGGGAAATCCATAATTCCTCGACTTAGGGATCTGTAAATTCATATTTAGGCTTTTGGTAGGAAATAAAGAAATACGTGTTTCATCGATTTTGAAAAAACATCCCTAAAAGGGGCAAAGTGAGGTTAAACTTATGGGGTATTCTTTAGATGCAATCTCAAGATTTAGGCACAACACCTGAGAGGCTGGACAATCGCTACAGGTGCCTCAGTGCAGAAGACAACTCCTTGGATTGTATACTTCTGCTTCCGAATATAACCTCCACGCAGGCGGAGCCGCGAGCAACAGCTAGTTTCATATAAATCGGTGCATTCAATCAAAAGTTATACCTGTTTTAACGAATGTCTGTATAATGCAAAGGGTAATTGTGAGAGATGAAATGATTTTCTAATAGTATAAGATAACTTCCACACGTTCGGAACCGCAGGCAACATCTAGTTATGTATTAAATTTATCCTTCTTCGCTCCTTCTCCATACAAACTTTAATGCGAATTTCTCACCCCTCCGTGTTGCGTACACATGCATAAATAAGGTGCAAAATTTTCTAGTCACGTTTAAAACATGTTTGACAGCCTCCATGGCGCAGCGGGTGAGTAGCCGGCTATGAAACGAGAGGCCGTGGGTTCAATTCCCACACTGAGACAAATGTTTGTATGACAGACAGATAGTGGTTTCGGGTCTGGGTGTTGTGGGACCGTAGTCCCTCATGGTTCTTGATACCCACGATACAGGTTTTACCTAGTGTGGGGGTAGAAGTATGTGTGTGACTGTTGGGTGTATTTATTTATTTAATAAAAAATTAAAGCTACAAATAACGCTTTTTATACAGAAATTAATCGTGCCAGTGTTTTATTATTTATTTCATGAACCTATTTTATACCTTTCTAGTGCAACTTATACCTCTAGACTACCTAATATACCAAAAAATAAAGAAGTGCTGCAAAAGTATATAAAACTACCCGACCTCTCATCTGTGCCATGTTCAACAAGGTAACTTAAATTTCGTATTTCCACTGCCGAAATATTTTATTTCAACAGTACATTGGCAAGTATTATCTCGTGATTTAATTATAAGAATATTGTAAATAAATATGAATTGGTGGAATTGAATTTAAAAATAAGATTTCAATACAGTTTGATTTATTTGGGAGATATTTTTAAATACGTAGGAATTTATTTTAACTACTTAACATTTAAATGAATAAAATAAAATAAAAAATAAAAAAGCCTTATATTTCCCAAGTTTTACACTAAGTGTTAGTATTATTAAATAATAGTAATTATTAAATAAAGAGAAATAAAATATAAAAAAAATTGTGTTAGTTTTTTGAGGGAACCCCTGAGGTGAAGGCCTCCTCCAGAGAGTGCCATTTTTCTCGGTCTTTCGCTATTTCTAACCAGCGTGATCCAGCCAGACGCACGATCTCGTCCTCCCAACGTGTTTGTGGTCTTCCTCGCTTCCTTTTACCCATCGGCCCCATCAAGGACGTTAACTTTTTGGCCCATCTATTGTCTTGTAGTCTTGCTACATGACCTGCCCATTTCCACTTTAGTCTAAGTGAAAGATTTTTAGATTTAAATGAAATTTATTTTGAAAGTTTGAATTTGAGGATAGAACTCAAAACTTAAATCTACAAAATAACAGTGTTTTTTTTGGATAATCAAATCAATTGTACGATAGTATATAACATTTATATTTCAGTCTAGTTTTCATATCTGACTGACTGCCTCGGTGGCGTAGTTTTAATTGCGCATGCGTTACGACTGCTGTGCTGAGGTCTCGGGTTCGATCCCGGATCGGGTAAAGTGATATTGGGTTTTTCTATCTAGAATTCTCAGTATTAGCCCGGAGTCTGGAATTTTTGCCCGGTATGGCGATAGACTCACCCCCTATCACATTATGGGAACGAAATAAATTCAGCGAAAAGTGGGTGTACTTGTTACACCTCTGCCTACCCATTCGGGGATTGCAGGCGTTAGTATATATGTATATGTATGATATAGGGCTAAAGTGACCGTATCAACGAATAAAAACAATAATTCTACATGAGGTTGTGTCGGTCCATTTAATTGGGTCCAGCTATTCATTAGACGTGAAATAGCCGAGTAAACTTCGGCAATGTTACGTAATGCTCCGTATTAAAACTTTCCATAATAAGCCTTTTAGAAAATTCCTAATTAGATTCACCGTGTTCTGAAATAATTAGATTATGTTCCGAATGTCAAAGCTTTTGGGTCAAGTCTCTCGCGTAAAAGCATTGTCGGCAAGAAACATTTGCGAAAATTATAACGCTGATTCGTGTAATAAAATTTGACAGCGTAATGTTTTATGCACTTTTACAGTTACTTTTTCATTTAATAGTCCGGACATTTGGATATTAGTATTTACTAGTGTTTTACCATTTCTTAACTGGTATAAGGCTATTTAATATTAGGCTAATAGCAGCGATAGCCTAGTTGGTTGCGGTACGGACTGTCAAGACGAAAGTCGTAGGTTCGAAACCCAAGTGGCATACACCTCTGACTTTTCTAAAGTTATGTGTGTATTAAAATGTTAATTATCGCTTGCTTTAACGGTGAAGGAAAACATCGTGAGGAAACCTGCATATCTGAGAATTTTTCGAAGGTATGAGAAGTCTGCCAACCCGCATTAGGTCAGCGTGGTGGACTAAGGCCTAACCCCTCTCATTAGTAGAGGAAGCCCGTGCCCAGCAGTGGGACAATGTTTAATACAGGGCTAGTATTATTATTATTATTATTATAAGGCTATTTCCTATTATTAGAAATACCGTAGGTATTTAGGAAACTAGTTGGGGGTAGATTAATAATGACAACCAAAGTGGGAGTAGTAAATGTTTAATATAAAACGGAGTGCCTTCCGCGCTCCTGTGTTAAGTTCAGTTGGTTCAGTTGTTTTGTGAAGTAGACGAGACGATAGCCAGTATGTTCGTGGTTCGTTCGCGGGGTAGAAGTAATCGTAATCAGTTCAATGGCCGCGTAGTTCAGCTTAGAAGGTAATGCTGGTAGATTAATTATAAAGAGAAGCTTTAAGTGAATTCTGACATGCGTGTGTGTTAATATTAATCACTTAGGTGTGTAACAGTGTCGTGTAAATCAATCAATAAATTATAAACATTGTATTTGTGCCTTTTAAATATCCATCTTGCATAGTTTAGTTGATGTTCCTAAAACTGGTTATTTTTTCTTTAAAATTTATATCTCTCCCATTTAAAAAAGTGGCTTCTATCTTGCATTTGCGAACTACCCGACTGTCGGTTGTATGTTACTAAATAAATACATCTAATAGTCAAACGTCCTGACCTCACACTAGGTCAAACTTGTATCATCGGTATCAAGGCCCCACAACACCCAGACCTAAAACATATGTTTCTCTGTAACAAACATTTCAGCTCGCATGATAGGACCCGCTAAGTAACTTCCGTGGTGCTTTACGTCTGGCTTATCCAGGCGTAAATGTCCTTTATTGGAGGTTAATACCTCTTTAGTTCAGTATTTGTCTCCCGCTTTGCTATGGAGGGAAGTGGACAATTTATATTTCCAACTCCTCCCTATATTTCTATTTGATTAATTTCGTTGCGGGATAAAAGACAGTTATTAAGCATTCGTTAATAGCAGCGATAGCCTAGTTGGTTGCAGTACGGACTGCCAAGACGAAAGTCGTAGGTTCGAAACCCAAGTGGCATACACCTCTGACTTTTCTTAAGTTATGTGTGTATTAAAATGTTAATTATCGCTTGCTTTAACGGTGAAGGAAAACATCGTGAGGAAACCTGCATACCTGAGAATTTTTCGAAGGTATGAGAAGTCTGCCAACCCGCATTAGGCCAGTGTGGTGGACTAAGGCCTAACCCCTCTCATTAGTAGAGGAGGCCCGTGCCCAGCACTGGGACAATGTTTAATACAGGGCTAGTATTATTATTTATTTTATTAAGCATTCCCAGAGACTCGCCGAGTTTCATTACTCTGTGTCGAAAAAATGCGTGCCATTGTTGATCCTGGCTAAACAGGAGTTACAATGGCGGGTGTGTGGGCGGGATAGTCTCTCTGTAACAAACATTTGTCTCAGTGGTTTAATTGTCCGTAAGCGTTTCCAAATAAACCCTCTCCTAGAGGTTTACTGGCGCAGTGTCCGGGACTACAAGGATTTATATAAAACACAAAAATCTTTTCTACCTATGTCCGTTAGACTTTGAAAACACAACCGATTTCAATGAAATTTTGTGTATGTGCGTGGTTCGGTGCAACTTAAAAGATAGGATTGATTTAGATCTGACAGGTGGCGCTGTTTTCGAGATCTGAATTTCTTATTTTTTCAACGAAAATTCGGTCTACAGAGAAGGCGGTTTATGGCAGGACAACGTCTGCCCGGGACCACTGGTATAATATAGAGCTGATGTTATATTTTAAAACTATATATTAAACATATAAACATCAACAAAACTATGCAAGATGGATATTTAGAAAGGCACAAATACAATGTTTAACATTTTATTGATTGATTTACACGACACTGTTACACATCTCAGTGCTTAATATTAACACAAACACATGTCAGGATTCACTTAAGGCTTCTTTTTATAATTAATCTACCAGCATTACCCTCTAAGCTGAACTACGCGGCCATTGAACTGTTTACACTTACTTACTGCCCCGCGAACGAACCACGAATTTGGTATTCCTATTAATAGGAAATAACATAATAATATTATGATGAAATTAACGTAAATTTAGACAATATAATTAGGATATTTGTAAATGATATTTCAGATGCGACATCAGGATAAGTGTGTAAAATGTACAAAAGATTATAAAAAATTAGAGAGATAATATAAAATGAATAAAGTAAATGTGATGCTCAAATAAAGCGTTTCAATTGTGCTGAAAAAAAATTGATTCACAATAAAATCTCCGTAAATTCAAGCTAAATTCTGGCAAAAATAAGCATACAGTTTGTCAAAGTCCATTTCAACACGTCTGCGAAAAAGGAATCTTTTCATCCGAAACATCGCAGTCGGAGGCCAAATTCTAAGTTCATTGCTAACAAAGAGATGACCCGCCGCTCTCTTACAATGAATACAATGAAATCCTTTGTGTTTTTATGAACCGTCGGGCCTATCATACTTTGGAGTAGGAATTTATTGATAACATTTTCGTGAGGCGAATAATTAAGACGGGACATTCTTTGCGGTCTCTTGGACAATAAATCGTAACTTTCATGACGGTATTGTTTTGTGTCTTACGCACTTACATTTAAGGTTTATAGTTGATTAACAAATAGATATAACACAGTCAATTAATTAAAGCTAACTAGAAGTATAACACTTTTAGTATTCGGAATAAGACTGTTTTTTATTAGCTTTGTCACAAACGCTGCAAGACGACTCAGCCTTTTGAGTATTTTTTTATTCGTGCACGACAAAGTGACTGCACCTTATAGTAAGCGCAGTGCCGTCGAGTTAGTGTATCAAGTACCCACAACACAAGACTCGTATCTTAGTGTCGGGTCGGGGCTATATGTGTGACTGTTGGGCGTTATTTATTCATTTATTAATACTACTAATTTAATCTCTAAAAAGCCTAATTTTCCATTTTGAAATCCAAATCGATTTCAGGAAGTTAAACTGCTCGTTTCATAAGAAAACATTAAAATTGCGTTTACAATGTCTCAAGGATTAATCACTGGCTTTTATTTGAAATCTGAGCGTTTCTATGTTTAATATCAGGGTCCTAACGAGGACAATTAATTAGGTGGCATTATTTATTGCACAAAGCGTTGAGACTTTATGAAGGGAATTTATACTATACCATTTTTTATTATGAAAATTAAGCTTTCGTTGACATCCCGGCGGAACTCCCAAGTAATTATTCAGTGTATAATTCGACTATTTATGTCAAATATAATAAACTCAAGAGTCACATATTGGCCTTGAAGTATGCGAATTGACCGATTCCATACTTTGCCGCTACATTTTATAAATAACTAAACTTATGCTGCATATTGCTTAAGATTTTTTTTTTATTCTGGCGTGGTGACCACACTGCACCTGATGGTAAGCGCAGTGCCGTCCAGATAGAGTATCAAGTAGCGAGAGACAGTCTATCCCCCGCTACTCAACACAATCATGCCGGCCTGCTGTTTAGTTTCACATTACGCCTAAAGGACCCAGGATCATAGGAGGGAGGGAACACGGTAGCAGGCAAACTGTTCCACAGCTTGATGGTGCGGCAAAAATACGAATTTGCGAACCTCTTGGTTCGGGCCGGGGTAGTAGACACCACGAAGCTGTGGCTCCGCAAGCCAGTACGGGTGGTTCTGGTATGGAAGAGAGAGGATGGGATAAATTAGTATTTAAGTTGTAATATGTTTTAACGCTCTCTCTCTATATTAAACTGTACAAGTTAAGAATACATAATGTTACAGGAATGTGTTACCAATAGAAGCTCCATAAGGTTAGCGAAGCGCAACTTATTTTAAAAGGTAAAAAATTTAAATTGGAATACTGAAAATTTTCTTATCATTTTTGTAGTGCGATCTTCAAATGGCTACGGCTTATACAGTAAACTGTCAACCGATTAACTAAGCATTTAACATACTGCAAAATTTGTGCGTCAGCTTTTATCAATAGCTTCATAGAACATGATTAGGGATTTCGAACGTTACTGGCAAGTTACCAATTACTCTACTTAAGTTATTATGTAATAATAATTGAAGACTGTACTGATGCTTCGAAAATACCCTCTTCACTGAGAACCATGAAATTAAAAGTCTTTTGAGATAATTATATTCTTTTAGAATATTTTATACAATAATGTTATTATGTCTTAAAACAATTTAAATGACTTTTGTGGATGTCGCTTTAAAGGTCTGATCATATACTAGCTTAATATCTTGAAAACATGCAGCACCCGGTCTCGAACATATTGTCAGTCTCCGTGGCGCAGTTGGCGAGTGACAGACAGATATTTGTATCCGGGGTCTGGGTGTTGTGAGACGGAAAGTCTCTCGTAGTCCCCGATACCCACAACACAAGACTCGTATCTTAGTGTGGGATCAGGACTATGTGTGTGACTGTTGGGTGTTTTTTATTTATTATTTATTTAGCTACTTATAATTCGCTACTTTACCCTACTAGCCTAACCGATATAAATTCTTAAGTAACTCTGTTTTTCAATTTGAACAAACAGTAAATCGAACCCAGAACCCCATCTTCACAGTCTACGCACGCTGGCATTAAAATAAGAAAATTATTTTTGAGAGTAAAAATCAGAAGAGATTTGACAAAACAAAATAACTTATTGAAATCTGAGGGCTCGGAAAGTCGCTGAATATTGTGCGATTCAAAAGAATCGATACCGCCCAATTCCATCAAAGCTAATACCTATTTACCAGGTCTGTAGGTAGCGTACACGTAGAACCGCCCTCACACCGACGTGGCATGTTCGAGAATATTTTTCGTAGTATTAGCACGGAATGTCTCCTCAAATTGTTTTTTTAACCGATCAAGTGTGGTATGTGGCAGATAATTTATCTTCCAGTATCTGCGCATAAAACTTTAGTTTCTATCAAAATCACAAGGAACATCCACCCATACTAATACTATAAATGCGAAAGGAACTCTGTTTGTTTGTTTGTTACCTTTTCACGGCTAAACGGCTGACCATATTGTGATGAAATTTGGCAAGGAGATAGATTATATCCTGGAGAAAGACATAGGCTATCTGTTTTCTCAAAAAACAACCTTGAAAGGGGTCAAATAGGAGTTCAAAATGTGTATGGGAAATCCATAATCCTTGACTTAGGGATCTGGAAATTCATATTTAGACTTTTGGTAGGAAATAAAGAAATACGTGTTTCAACGATTTTGAAAATCATCCCTAAAAGGGGCAAAGTGAGGTTACACTTATGAGGTATTCTTTAGATGCAATCTCAAGATTCAGGCACAACACCTGAGAGGCTGGACAATTGCTACAGGTGCCTCAGAGCAGTAGACAACTCCTTGGATTGTACAATCCAAGGAGTTGTCTAGTCCAGAAGTATACACTTCTGCTCCCGAAAATAACCTCCACGCGGGCGGAGCCGCGAGCAAAAGCTAGTAATACTATAAATACTAAAAGAACTTCGTTTGTTTGTTTGTAACCTATTCACGAATAAAGGGCTGAACGGATCGTAATGAAATTTGCCAATGATATAGATTTTATTCTAGGAAAGGACGTCTTATGTCTCAATAAGTAAAAGTTTTTTATTCATAAAAAGTACACCGGCTTCAATAAAAAACAAATTATCCGTCACTATAAAATGTTGGGGTTTCCCTTGATTTTTCTGAGATCCCATCATCAGATCCTGACATGGTGCCAATGGGACCACCTGGGAAGTATACCCTTTTAAACAAAAAAAGAATTTCTCGAATCGGTCCAGGCGTCTTCGAGTAATCAGGTAACATACATAAAAAAAAGATTCCGACGAATTGTTAACCTCCTCTTTTTTTGAAGTCGGTTAAAAATATGATGAGGTGAATATGGGTTGAAAGGTGGGCAATCCGTTATTCCTCAAGTTAGGGATCTGAAAATTCATATTTAGGCTTTTGACAAGAAATAAAGTTTTTTTTGCTACATTAAATCAACGTGTAGGTTCTACGCGGGTCAAGCTGCGGGCAACAGCTAGTTTTTATATAAAGTTATGATTTTGTAAAAGAACTAATCTTTTATTGTAGATTGAGTGATATGAGTTTGCATATGCCATGAAATATGTAAGTCCAAATCGAGTTTCAGTTATTTTTAAGTGAAAAATTCTTTAGGCGCGATGGTGTAACAGACATCCTCAGCCACCGTAATATACGCAAGCAAAGATTCCAGATAAGTGGCAACACAGCCTATTTTTCTCCCATTTACCCGAAAGGAGCTCCCATCCCTGCTATATTTATTACTTCTTCTTTGTGACTTGATTTAATATCCTTGCTATCTTAATTGGCTTAGTTTCCTTAGATCAGATTTATATCTAAGTTTTTCATTTCAACGCATTTGGTAAAGTTAATGGTAAATACATACAGTTGACGTTTAAGTTCCAAATACAAAATAAACAAATGATAATATGATAACACCCAACAGTCACACACATAGCCCCGACCCCACACTAAGATAAGAGTCTTATGTTGTGGGTATCAGGGACTACGAGAGACTTTTTGGTCTCACAACACCCAGACCCCGGACACAAATATCTGTCTGTCACACAAACATTTGTCCCGGTGTGGGAATCGAACCCGCCGCCTCTCGTTTCACAGCCGGCTACTCGCCAACTGTGCCACGCAGGCTATCAATAATAATACACTCATAGGCACACAGTTAAAATGACTTCACTCTAAGACTAATATGTACCCTGAGCATCAAGAAGTAAGTTCCTACAAGACCTAGGCGTTTTTTAACCTCTCAAAGACACTGGTGTTCGGAATAAGATAATAAGTAGTGGGTGAAATACAAGCCAAAATCAACTTTATTTTCATAATAGTAACGTCTCAAATACGCTTAATACGCACGTCAATAAGGGCGAGTATTCCCAGTTTTTGTCCGGACACCGGTGTCCAACTGATCCGTGACTGGTTAATGTATGTTACGCTTAATCTCCGCCGAATGTGGACTTTAATAGTTATTTGTAAATCAATGATATTTACCTCTAGAGCAGTCCATATAAATTTAGTTAAGATTTCTAGACAGAATACGAGGCAAAATTAGGAAACACCTCAATGAGCAACACCATTACATCATGCACCTAGTTTAAAGTGAGTTTCTTCTAATAATAAAAATAATAATACTAGCCATGTATTAAACATTGTCCCACTGCTGGGCACGGGCCTCCTCTACTAATGAGAGGGGTTAGGACTTAGTCCACCAAGTTGGCCTAATGCGGGTTGGTAGACGGATTTTCTTATACATCGTTTAAATTTAAAACATAAGTCTGTTTTAAATTTAAAAAGAGGAAGTTTCGAATGTCGACCATTTTTTGATAATTCTTATATGAGATTAGGAGGATTAAAGGTGGTACCATATAAAGCTTAAAATTTGATGAGGTTTAAGAAATACATAGGAAAAATATCCAAAAGGATTACAGCTTACATCTTATGTATTAAATCAGCTGATTTGCTACTAAATAATGGTGCGAGACTCCTTAAAATCAGGAGTGGCTCCTCAGTTCATACGGACATTTTATATCTTATTATCAATCTTACTACTATTATAAATGCGAATGTTTGGATGGATGGATGGATGTTTGTTACCCAATCACGTCAGAACGGATCTGGTTGAAATTTGGCACAGAGATAGATTATAGTCTGGAATAGCACATAGGCTACTTTTTATCCCGGAAAAATGTACGGTTCCCGTGGGATAGCTTGATATAGAAATATGTAATAGCATAAGATGTCCCCACGGATTTTGTACCTTTTCTTTCAAAGATAACTATTACGCGGGTGAAGCCGCGAGCAACATCTAGTATTATTATATTAGTCGGAGCAACATGAAAACTGATACTCAATTGGACTTTTATTGTTAATGTCTGTATCCTCGCTTGTTTTGCTATTTTGAGGGTGTGCTTAAATAGTTTATCGGGTGATCTCGCGCACAGAGTGTGGCACAATAAAAAATATCACAATAAAGAGGTTCGCCTTGTCATTAGGAGGAATTCCACATTCAATCTTGAATAGCTAGTAACTTAGAGGTCGTAATGCCGAAATATTGTTTAAAGTAATAAGTTAACGTGCTGTGAAACTGTAATTAGTATCGGTTATAGTAATTTATATTGTGCTGTGTTTAAAAGAGCAACTATGGAGTTTCTTGCCAGATTCTTCCCCATGGATAATTGCATTCCGAACTGGCAGTAGTTTAATAAACTCTGAAGTGTCTAGTGTTAATCTCGTGTTTTTCTACCGAACTATCATACGATGTGCATCCTGACAATATCTGGAGATCGGAGAGGGATGTGTAAGCCCTCCCACAGCCTCGGCCTGTGGAACTGCCTGCGTCATATTTATTATGTATGTACATCCTTATTTGTTTTAAATATTCTGCTCATCTCTGCACCACCTTAAGGTTGACTGGGAGAGAATGCCTTAGGCATTAAGTCAGCCTATATACCTTGTATATAAAGAGTAGGTCTAAAAAAACTTAATTTGCTTTCCAACGCGTTTTTCCCCCTGTTTTACATAAATGATGATTATTCATCTTATTTGTTACCTTTGCACCTTTGCTACCAATGCCCTCTTTTCTTTATTCTACATTCTGCATATAGAATTCGTTTTCGTATATTCCAGCTTTGCACCCATCAAGGATAATTAAAAACAACTAATTAATTTCAGATAACTGTACTTGCTTTTTGTTAACTTATTATAATACAATTTTACAATTAAACTTATAAGTAACTTAACTAAGTAATATCACATATCAACAGCGACATTCTGTTATGCTAAACTTAAAGGCAACATTTTTTTCAAAAATGTCAAATATATTTTGGCTAAACAAAATTCGATCACAGATTGGAAAATAGAATAGCAATGTAGCAGATAAAAGTTTTAATGACACAAACGATATAAGTAAGTACTTCATAAATAAATTATTAAAAATAAACAAAATCCAAATGTGAATAACATTCGATACACTATTTATTGTGAATAAATAATATACTTTCGGTAAGTACAAATTCGTTACAGTTTTGAACGTAACCTATTTACAATGCAGACATCACATGGGAAAATCAACTTTAACCAAATGTTAATAGGCACTAAATTAAACCTTGTCTCGACCCTAGCAACACTGGTTTCAAATAAATATCAAAACACTACTACACTATAATACTACGTGTATATTTAGTTTCAAAATCCAAATACAACACAGAATTAGGAACCCTGATACAGAGACACTAGTGGCTGACGACACTGTATTATTAACATAGACGACAGGCCACCAATGTGAAAGGGAAATTACTTTGCCTTCATCCTTTGGTTTTTCTGTTTCCAATTCTAGCATATTATCAGGCATATAGTTCCCACATGTTGGGAAATCTCTAGGTACCGGAACCATGTCTTTATGTTCTCCCACCTTAAAAACAAGAGCCATGCCAACTTCTACATGGAATTCTATATGACAATGAAACAGCCAATAACCAGGGTTGTCCGCTTTAAACCTAATCACTGTATACCCACCATCAGGTATAGTAACAGTATCTTTGATTGGAGCGTTCTTGAGATTTCTCTTCAGCAACCCAGCTTCATCAAACGCTTTTATTTCTTCAATAGTTGTCGTTGTATTTAGCCTTCTCAGTCCAACAACCCTGAAGCTATGGCCGTGTAGATGGAATGGATGGTTGGCGTCAAAAGTGACTCCTTCGTCAAGGATGATCACTTCTACGACAGAGTTCAGTTTGACTGACAGCACGTGGGAGCATTCGCAGTAGCCTTCCTTGCAAGTCTCGTTGATGCTGGAAGCGTTACAGAAATTCTCTGGTGAGGGCCTGTCGATGAGGAGGGGGCTGGTAGGCATCTTCATACTGATGTGGTTGAGTTGGGGCGTGTACAGACGGTTATCTTTTTCGGGCACTGTGAAGATAACATTTTATTATTAAAATTTTTAGTACTGAATGTTTAAAAGTGGTTTGGTTTAGAATGTTAACATTACATATTTATTCTAAAATCGTAAATATAAATAATTTAAACATAGGTATTTTTTTTTTTAATTAAAAATATTTATAGTTGTGACCGGACTGAAAATCTCGCATAATTTTCGATACTTGCGATACAAAATAATTGTTGCTTTTTGTAAGATCAGTAATATAATATGTTTCATTGCTGGCTGTTATTTATTTATTATTACATAGCTCCAGGCTTTCGACTGTAGCTTCGCATACGTAATTACGTTTATTATTACCATAGGACACTGAAATCCTATAGAAAATATCCTTTCAGATTGTCAAGAGTTTTAAATATTTCTTGCATTTTCTCAATTTTGCCTTAAACCTTATTCGGACCATTAGGCGCATTAAGAAGTAACAGATTCGGTCCCGCCACTGTCAATAACGAACAGCATAAAGTAAACCCAGTCACACACATAGTCCTGACCCAACACTAGGTCAAACCTGTATATTGGGTATGAAAAACTACAAGGAACTACGGCCCAAACACACACAAACATTTGTCGCAGTGCGGGATTCGAACCCGCGGCCTCGCATTTCACAGCCAGGTATTCGCCCGCTGCGCAACAAGGGCTGTGAAAATTAAATTTCAATTCAATATTTTTTTATATAATTATAATTAATTATTCAGCATTGGGAGTTCAATTGCATTCACTATTTTTACCGCAAAATAGCTCATTTACATCAAAATAGAGTTCCTCACCTTGGTAATAGCCGTAATATGGCGACCTATGGAAGTGCGAGTTGTTCTTCGCGTAGAAGTCGTAAGCCACATAGAACTGGTAGTCAGCGACCTCCTTGAGACTATCATCATAACCTTCGAGGGATCTCATCTCTGCCACGCTAATGGTCTCGTCTTCTTCTTCGCCTTTATTCAATGCGTTCAATTGCTGTTGACAAATTCATAATTTGAGATTTTACATTCAAAATTAAATGTAAAAGTGGAGCCTTTATTTATATATTATTTATTGTACACCAGGATAAAAATATTAACAGTACATTGCAATAAACTTAAAATAGATTGTACAAACGGATGTCGTATCGCTAACTGTGATCACTGCCAGACAACCATTACATGGACTGGATTTGAAGAGAAACAAAACAATTAATGGGTGGTCATAGTAGGGAAATAGACATACTATGATGTACAGCAAAATACATAGACATAACATACATACTTCATACTATAATATACTACATAAATTAAATATCGTTATATACATACACTACCATATAATATATATTATATATACATATAGCCTATAGTGAGTAGTGGGGGATAGATTGTTTCTCGCTACTCAATACTCTGATTGGACTGCGCTTACCATCAGGTGTATTATGGTCACTTTACAGTGACAGGATGAAAAAGCCTTTACAAATGTGTATGATTTAAATAAATAAATGGTAGATTTGGCAGAGAGAATTTGTGAAACGAGAGGATGGGGTTCGATTCCCGCACCGAGACAAGTGTTTGTGTGACAGATGTTTCGGTCTGGGTGTTGTGGGACAGTAGTCCCTCGTAGTTGTTGATACACACAATACAGGTTTGACATAGTGTGGGTCAAGACTATGTGTGTGACTGTTGGGTGTATTTATTATTTATTTTAAAGTGGTAGTAACGCTGTAGTTTTTTTTATCTACAATATGGTTGCACTGTTTTTATCACTAATTCTTTAATTTCTCGGAATCGCAAAGCACATTAAGATTTTGTTTTTGTTATTTTTTTTATAAAAACAGAAAAGGCAAAGATTTACCACCACGCAGCCTTGTCCGTCGGTATTTAAGAGATATTGAAAAAAAATAAAAACTACAAAAAGTGTTTCCATTGGCCGATAATCAACAATTCCACGAGACTTTCAAATTAATTAAGTATAATTTTAATCGCAAAAGTGAGTCGATATCCACAAAATCTTCTATGTACTGTTTTATTTTACCGCGTTTAAAAAACGTATCTTAAAAAAGGGTATAAAAAGTTTTACTCGGTGTTCATTTCGCATCAATGTTGATATCGATATTTTCGCAACTTTAACATTAAACAATTAATGGAATACTTGTGAATTGGATTGACTAAAAGTAAATTCTTTTTTTTTTAATTTACCCTTAAATGCTGGTAATTTTCCAAACACTGCAACCCTAAAACAAAATGGCCACAAAAAAATTAATCGGCATCTTATTTTTATTGAAATTAAAAACCCCGAAAAGGATTTCTGTTTAGTTAAAATGAAAAAAATATATAGTTTATGAATTACGAATATTGTGTCATGGCCGTACACTTTATTTCAAAGATTGGACCGATTTAGGCATTCTCCTTAGATTAAAAGTGTTTATAAAAAACAAAGTCAACGTAAAACATACTATCCACATTTTTGCAGAATATTTCACAGTTAAATAAATTGTACCAAAACATTTATAATATATCAAGACGGGAATATTTCAAGTTCCGTACTACATAATTCTAATCTTCGCATGCGGACGGCCGCTGATAGTGGCTGGCGGTGGGCCAACCCGTTACAAAAGGGATAATTTCACCGCATCTGCAAACCATTTGATTTTGCGACCTGTGTAATGTTACACCGAAAAGCTGGCCATTTTCTAAGCTCTTCTTTTGTTATCTATTTACGCGAAGTATCAGAAAACAGTTTATGTATTTTTTTGTTTCATTCTCTCTTTTTTATATAAAAGAGAAGGCAAAGGTTCTCCACCATGCAGCCTTGTCAATCGGTATTTTTTCCACAGTATAATATGTAAATAGTTTTAGAATGAATATTTTTCCCATTTTGGAAAAGCAAAGGGTTCAAGCCCATACAGCATTATATAGATTAGATATAATAGAGCAGTAAGGTCTAAGCCAAGTCTTCATTTTATTTTGTTAAATTTTAATTTTTAATTTTCGAGCGATGTAGAATGAATAAATATAAAATGAACTTATTGAAATGAGTAAAACAAATCCAGTCAGTTTTTATTTCAACGGCAAAGGTACTTGTTATATTCAGCCGGGAAAAAATGTTTTATTTTCAGAATTGTATTTTAAAACATTTACGAATTTTTAAAGCCGATTTGTGTAATATTATTTATTATAATGTTTTTGAGTCACGATCGTTCGGGAGCTACTTTTGAATACTTGTGATTTAACTGTTTGAAGTCGTAAAGAATCTATTTTAAATATAGTAGCCATGTAAATTATTACTAACATTTAAGTTGTGTCCCAGGTTCAGAATGGCAATCATTTACTTTTAATTTTTACAGATTGAGCTATAAATTAGAAATCTTAATTTATCCAGATAATAATAACTAACATGCTTCGTATAGTCCTGAATACGGACATTGATTTACATACTTTAATTTATATGCATATTTAAGTGCCTCGGTGGCGGAGTTGTAATTGGTGGTTATGTCTGCTGTGCTGAGGTCTCGGGTTCGATCCCTGGGTCGGGTAAAATGATATTGTGTTTTCTATTTAAAAATACAAAATTCGGCGAAAAGTGGATGTACTGATCACACCTCTGCCTACCCCTTCAGGGATTATAAGCGTGAGTGTATTCATCTATTTTCATTGTACAGGAGTGGTAATTCTGCTTTTTTATTGTGTACACATGATGACAAGGACGTGTAAGTCACAAAATATGTTATCATATCCGGGCCACGTTCGGTGGAAACCTGTTTTTTTACGAGCAACAAGGGTGCGCTGTAAGAAGTGTTACCATACGTTTCGGTTTTCCGGATTTATCCTAGATTGTAAGATCACTAGGGAGTTTTTAAAAATATGCAAATAAAAGTTGGATTTCTTTGAAAGTCCGTGTTTTGAATTACTATGATTGAAATTTAAAAGGAAAATATACATCTTTAATTATATAATCCTACTATCCTACTAATATTATAAATGCCAATGTTTGGATGGATGGATGTTTGTTACTCAATCACGCTACAACGGCTGGAAGGATCTGGCTGAAATTTTGCACACTGATAGATTATAGTCTGGAATAGCACTTAGGCTTTTTATCTCAGAAAAATTTAAGATTCTCGCGGCATAGATTTTTGTTTTGGTTAACAGAGCAAGGCATCGACATGATTATTTGCATAGTGGTAGTTAAGGGGTTAGAGAAATACGTGTCCACCGTACGACAGTGAAGATGGTTGTCCTAGCGGTATATATCGTTGGAGCGAAGTATCAAACAAATATATTTTTATAGGATGACCTTGAGTTTACTACCGAATGTGTTTACGTGGATCCCACATATTTAACATTGTTGGTTCTTGTAAAGTGTGAATCGTTGACGAAAGGTGTCCCCTCCTTCCTTTAGGCGTAATGAAAAGAAGCTACACAGCATGCTGTCATGATTGACGAGCTGAGCCGCCTCCTTTTGTCTTTATTATAGTTTAAGTATAGAACTCTCTATGTTATTATTAGTGTAATAAGGCAATAAACTGATTTTATTATTATGTTTGTCACACCGTAATCACGGGAATATAGAGTCCCGGACATTTGGAAGGCGTGCGCGGGGCCAAAGCCAACACGCAGTGGCCCGTTAGACAATTTTAATTTAATTTTGTGATGTGACACCAGCCGACGGTCATCCCTGTATACACTATACTAGTGTATCCAAGGACAACCCCCGGTTGGTGTAGGACTATTATTATTATTGTGTTGAGTAGCGAGGGATAGTCTGTCTCTCGCTACTTGATACTCTAATTGGACGGCACTGCGCTTACCATGTGCAGTGTGGTCATTTTTTTGTTTTATCAGAGGTTTTGTGTTTGCTAATGTATATAGATGAATACTTACAAGTCCTTCATTATGTAGCTCGTACCAAGATGGGTCGCCAGGCGGTTCTAAATCCATTGCTCCCTCGTAATGCAACACACCCACTTGCTTCGCTCTTGTGAAACTACGAAAAATAAACATACATACTCACTCACTTGCTTTAACGGTGAAGGAAAACATCGTGAGGAAACCTGCATACCTGAGATTTTCTAATAAGAATTTCGAAGGCATGTGAAGTCTATCAATCCGCATGAGGCCAGCGTGGTAGACTAGGGCCTAACCCTTCTCATTAGTAGAGGAGGCCCGTGCCCAGCAGTGGGACAATGTTTAATACAGGGCTAGTATTATTTTTATTTATACACTCACGCCTGTAATTCCCGAAGGAGTAGGTACAGGTGTTGTTCACTTTTAAAACCCGTCGTAAGATCTAACAAACCAACAAAATAAGTGGTTTTGGTGTTCTAACCACTTATTTTGTAGCTTCTTACTTTTATTTTTTTTATGATCTCAAATTTTTTTTTTTGTTTATTTAATTAATTAAGGTTCATTGTTAGTATTAGTGTTTAAGTTTAATGCAACAATTGTTTTTCTTTTTTATTACGAAGCTGTGTAATTATAATACTGTGTACAATAGTAAATGGATGCCAGATTTATATCATGTCTGTTATGAATGTAACTATATGTAAAATTTTATCTGTTGTCTGTATCTGTACTAATAAATAAGTAACTAGCAGTATTAGGATAGTTCCTTTTATTTATAAATACCGAAGGTATAACTGAGGTATTTAGGAGACTAGTTGGGGGTAGTTAATAATGACAACCAAAGTGGGAGTAGTAAATGTTTAATATAAAACAGAGTGCCTTCCGCGCTCCGGGGGTCAGTTCAGTTGTTTTGTGAAGTAGACTAGGTGATAGCCAGGATATTCGTGGTTCGTCCGCGGGGTAGTAAGTGTCATCAATGTGTAAACAGTTCAATGGCCGCGTCATTCAGTTTTAAAGAGTAATGCTGGTAGATTAATTATAAAGAGAAGCCTTAAGTGCATCCTGACATGCGTGTGTGTTGATATTAAGCACTGAGATGTGTAACAGTGTCGTGTAAATCAATTAATCTGTATATATAAAAGAAGAAACTGACTGACTGACTGACTGACTGACTGACTGATCGATCAACGCACAGCCAAAACGGCTGGGGTTAGAGACTTGAAATTTTGACAGTAGGTACCTTTTATGACGTAGGCATTCACTAAGTAAGGGTTTTTGGAAATACCACCCCTAAGGGGGTGAAATAGGGGATGATAGTTTGTATGAAAATCCGTCATTTTTGAAGTTAAGTTTATGAAAAATAGTATTTCGCGTTTTAGTCAAAAATAAAAAATATATATTTCAGGATTTTTGGAAATTCCACCCCGAAAGGGGTAAAATAGGGGAAGAAAGTTTGTATGAAAATCTGTCATTTTTGCAGTTAAACGCATAAAATTTGGTATTTGGCCTTACAGTTAAAAATTAAAAACACATGTTTCAGGGTTTTTGGAAATTCCACCCCTAAGGGGGTTAAATAGGGTAAGAAAGTTTGTATGAAAATCCTTCATTTTTAAAGTTAAATGCATGAAAATTGGTATTTTGTAGTGCATACTTTTTGTCTCAAACATGACCTCCACGCGGGCGGAGCCGCGAGCAACAGCTATAAATTATAAATATTGTATTTGTGCCTTTTAAATATCCATCTTGCATAGTTTTGTTGATGTTCCTAACAGTAGGTACACCCACTTTTCGCCAAATTGATTACGGACCCATTATGTGATAGGGGGCGAGCCCATCGCCATACCGGGCACAATTCCAGACTATGGATTGATCCTGATTATATCTAAATAGAGAACCCCAATATAACTTCAACAGATTCGGGGTATACATTCTATTATATTAGGGAAAGGTAGGTAAAAGGGGTCTTAATCGTGTCATTACCTTTATATTTGTCGATTTTTTAACTACTTTTCACCAGTTACAAGGGTTGCCTGTCAACCCGTTGCGGTCGTAGTCACTGGTTGATTGTCAACCGTGACTACAGCCTATTAGGATTCGTTCCCTAATTTCATAGTATAAAGACAATGTATTAACTACAAAACGTTCATCACACCTAATTAATGATTGGAATAAATAAATAACACTCAACAGTCACACACATAGCCCCGACCCCACACTAAGATACGAGTCTTGTGTTGTGGGTATCAGGGACTACGAGATACTTTCGTTCTCGGAAACACCCAGACCCCGGACACAAATATCTGTCTGTCACACAAACATTTGTCCCGGTATGGGAATCGAACCTACGGCCTCTCGTTTCACAGCTACTCGCTAACTGCGCCACCGAAGCTGTCAATAGTAGTGTGGAATAGTTTGTATTCCGCAGTTTAATAGTTGCCAGGGCACTGCTTGATGTACTGTATTAATTTTTACTTTGCAATATGCTTTATTAAACATAATTTAACAGACAACTGATCAAACATTGTAGACTAGGGATGGATCGGAAAGTTCAAAGTGAAAACTAATTTTTTTCAATATCTTTTTGTCTGCACTTGTACTCATCAATTTTATAAATTGGAAACTTTGGAGTGTTGACAAAGAGTTATTAAACAAAGCTCAGGTTTCAGCGAAGTAAAACGAAGTAATTAGTCAGTCAGGAGTCATTTTAGCTATTGGTAATAAACCGATGGTCTTCTAATATGGGCCAAACTAACATTTTAGCGATTTTGACTATTTAGTGCAAAATGCTTCTATTCAGCCTGATTTACATGGTGGATTAAGCGATCACTGTTAATTACTTTATGTGTATCAGAAAACCAAGAATATTTAATAAGTCATACAGTTACGTCTGTAACCTAATACGTGAACAAGATACGCGCGAAAAACATTACCCTTCCTTGGCAGTCGGGTAAAAAGAGCACACCCTCATACTTTTAAGAAAACATGTTTGTTGTTTATAATCCTAATATACCTAGATGTAGGGGGTTAATACCCCAGCCTTGTATTTAACATTGCCCCACTGCTGGGCAAAGACCTCCTCTAATAATGACAGAGGTTTGGTTAGTCCACCACGCTTGCCTAATGCGGGTAGACTTCACATACCTTTGAAATTCTTATGATAATTCTCAGGTAGTGCCACGCTATAGACATGTTTGTCTACAGCATGAATGGGCCGGCTCGACCGGGGTAGTACCACTGTCTCACAGAAAACTAACGTAAAGTGACAGTTCACTGTCGCGTTTCGTATGGTAAGTGAGATATCCGGAGGCCCAGATTCCCCCTTCCCTTCCCTAATCCCTATTCCTGTCCTTTAAGGCCGAAAGCGCATACGTGAGACTTTCGGTATTGTGGATGTTCATGGGCGGTGGACTCACATCACTTAACATCAGGTGTTCCACTGGCTCGTTTGTCGGACTATGATATAAAAAAAAGGTATGCAGGTTTCCTCACGATGTTTTCCTACACTGTTTAAGAGCGATAATTCAAAATGAATACACATTAGAAAAGTCAGAGGTGTATGCCATTTAGGCTGTCATACGAATTTCGTCTCGACAGTTCGTACCACAACCAACTAGGCTATTATAAAATATTAAAATCTAAAACAGCTAAAAAATAAAACTTTTCCCACACAAAAGCACACAGCCCTGTGGGGAAAAAAATAATAACTTATTTGTAGGCATACATTTAATTCCCTTACATGTAAAAAAAAGCAGAAAAACATATATATATGCCAGTTATCAAAAAGTATTTATGGAATTTGTTCCCAAAGCCCTATTACGTAAAAAATCAAGCCGCGGGCAAAATAGTCGCTATCGTTGCGTTTGTACATATGCGTGTAGGTATGTATATACGCCATCCTTAGAGCAAAGTGATAGCCAGCAGCTTTGCTGTGCCCTGGCATTGCAGAAGTCTATGGGCGACGGTGACTACTTACCATCAGGTGGCCCATCTGCTCGTCTGCCTATCCAGGCACTAAAAAAAGCATACTTGACACTCACACTTCATCGCAGTCCATGAGTCCTCGGAACCTAATCCAGTAGTTGTCTATCTCATTATTCGCTTCCAATATGAAGTCATAACGCTCGCCGGCATATGTCACCAAAGACGTAGCTGTAACAAACAAAACACTATCAAAATCTGCAACAGAGTTTTATTTTAATAAATTATAGTTTATAAAACTAAAAACATTTATTTATTTATCTTGAACAATATTATATCAATAACATGCTTTAATAGCTAACAATCAAATAGTAGAAAATAATTAGATTGAAAAAAGCGCGGGGTTATTATCAGGTTATAGTAAAAAGCACCCCACGCTTTTTTCAGTTCAGCTCCCGTGTTTTTAAAACTATAGTTTATTCCTTGTTTTAGTCTCAAAACGGCATCAAAATTACTTATAATTAAAAGACTCGATTTCAAATTAAGACCACTTCATAAATAATATGATCTAAAATTAAAATATTTGTTATTATCCTGGTTAAGATATAAGGTCATTGTCATCGGTCCTTCATATGCAAAAAATTCGCAAATTTTCAAATAAATCGGACGTCTGGAAGGTGGTGAAATTTACGTTGAAAGATTCCGTTATATACATACATAGATCGATATAGGTGAAGCTAATATTCCTGTAAAAAGCCATCAAAATCCAGTAAAAGGAGCCAAGTTACAGCCCAAATAAATATAAAAGCCATTAGAAAATTAAAAGCATTTACTATCATTTTTCTGGCCAATTACTATGTTGGCGTGGATTAATTTAATTATTTTAATGGAGATAGAAACAAAAAAAATAGTATTTAGAATATTTTTGTTAATAAAAATTATTTTATTGCTATCTAGCTGTTGCCCGCGGCTCCACCCGCGTGGAGGTTATTTTTGGGAGAAAAAGTATTCAAAACAAGGAGTTATCTCCCGCACTGACGCACCTGTACAGATCATCATACCACTCAAGTTTTATGTCTGAATCATAGAGTGAGGCCAATGTGGAGCTGGTCATTTAAAACGATGACCGATCAGACAATATACAATTATCGCCTTTACGCAGCGCACGCAACGGCAGCTCTCGAAAGGAATCAATTTTCCCCGTTTTTGCAACATTTTTCATTGATTCTCCGCTCCTATTAGTGATGTTATGTAGCCTATAGCCTTCCACGATAAATGGGCTATTCAACACTAAAATATTTTTTCAATGTGAACCAGTAGTTCCTGACATTAGCGCAGTCAAATAAACAAACTTTTCAGCTTTTTAATATTTGTATACATATATGCAAAAATAGTTAGTAACGTATAATATTATGGCCTAATTTCAATATCAAATAACTAAGATTTATTAATATATTCTGGCAATAGGAACACACACAAATTGCAGAACTGTCAATTATCTCGGCACGAGTTACCCATCTAAGGAGAAGCAACATCAATTGATTATGGAAATCCTTTGGTTGCCTACTCTAAGGGAAATCCTTATATGCTGTGTATTGACAACATTAGACAGAACTACTCATTGCACCTTTTTTTGATTGATTCTCAATCATTCACGATCAAGGTATTCTAAATTCAATAAACATTGATTATAAATAAATAACACCCAACAGTCACACACAGCCCCGATCCCATACTAACATATGAGTCTTGTATCGTGGATATCAAGTTTTAAATTTTATTTTTTAAAATATATTTTGGCCTAAAAATATCGAAAATTCAATCAATTTGTAATTTATGTGTGATTATTTAATATTTTCAAGAAACAAATATGCAAAAATAAGGCATTTTGTCACGTGACAAGAAACACAAATCAGTCATGCATGACGTCACCGTTCGAAACATCTATTAAACGTTGAGAAGTCTATTAGTTTTGCGAATGGTCACGTCACACGAGAGGCCATGACAGTTGTAACGTTTTGGTGGGAAAAATAAAGTCGCTTTATAAAAATGCAAATTATGTTTTATTTTTATTAATGCTAATATTTTAATAATATAGACCAGAAATAATAAAATAAAACGGTTTCCCAAAAACAGTATAGCCTATTGGATTAACTACTTCCACTGTTGAAAACCATTGATATATAGAAGGGGATATCACACAAGATCACGTGACCTGAAGCCAAATTTTTCCCTAAAATGGCGTCGACTACGCCCACAGCAAATTGTGATGCATATTTGTTTCGATCTCATTGTCTTTTGTACCACAACAAAAAATACTTAAACACGCACAATTCACTAGAAATCGTAAAACAAATCTCGCACGATACATCAATGACAGTCAAACTACTTAGCAAAGTGTTTTCATAAAATGGCGTCATGTCGAAAAATGAGCATCAAGGCGGAGCTTGATGACATATCAAAAATTAACAACCGAAAATTTTAAACAATTGCGTATACTGTACTCTTGTTGACATAAGTAAATTGCAACGAGTTGGAATGAGAGAGCAATGTTTCTATTAGTGAAGTTCATATTTGCAACATATTTGTTTAACTAGAAATTATATAGGCAAATAAGTGCTTATCCCCTTCTATATATCAATGTTGAAAACGAACAACATCAAAACAAATGAAGGTAGTTTATAAAACTTTGTATTCAAATAAATGATAACAGAAACGTTTACAAGCGTCAAGAAATACGAGTACACTGACAATTTGTCGTGACTCGCGACCTGGTTTTATGTAAAAAGGCGATACAGTGATAGCGGTGGAATAATTCCTTTGACACTCAACACCAAGTCTTTTGTAGTTCACCGTTTATCTTGTTTAAAAATGTATGTAAGACTATATTCTATTTCGTCAGTTTAGGCAGACCACACTGCACCTGATGGCAAGCGCAGTGCCGTCTGATTAGAGTATCGAGTAGGGAGAGACAATCTATCCCCCGCTACTCAACACAATCGTGCCGGCCTGCTTCTTCACACTAAGTCATGGGCAAGAAGGTGAAGAAGCGGTCGAGGGTCTAGTGTCAGAGTACTCAGAAGGGCGCAAAACGGCCAAATATCGTACCCCAACTCTAAACCCCCCACAAAAATTGGATTTATGATCAATCGTCATGTCGGGTAAAGTGATTTTGGGTTTTCCTATTTATAAATACTCCTTATTAGCCCGGAGTCTGGAATTGAGCCCAGTATGGCGATAGGCTCGCGCCCTATCACATTATGGGACCGTAACAAATTCGGCGAAAAGTGGGTGTACTGGTTACACCTCTGCCTTCCCCTTCGAAGATTACAGGTATGTGTGTGTGTGTGTGTGTGTGTGTGTGTAGACTATTTATTTAATTAGGAAAAACAAACAGTTGTACATTGTGATAATAATAAATGATATATCTAAATACATATGTACAACCTATGACGTTCTTTACAGAATACAAATTATGTTCGCAAAACTGAATGCTGAATTGGATTTATCGATACTGAGAGGGTGCCCTAGACAATAAATATTCAAAAGTTTTTATTTATTGAGAAATGGGTTTTTTTATTGCCTCGATAGGTATCACCGCCGACCATAGACTTCCACAATGCCAGACCACAACAAAGCCGCTGCCTACCGTTGAATAGGTGGTAATATTTATTTAGCGATAGGAATAATCTTCAGCCAGATCTGACCGGCTGCAGCTTCCCTAACTCTTCAAGTTCAAAACTTTTACTATCTAAAGCGTTGCTCAAGTTTCGCTACCTAAATTCAGGATCGATTGCTGTTGTATTTGACAGCACTGCGCGCCGTGTAACTTCACCTTCACCATTTAAAAATATTTCCCCGACACGAGAATCAAACGCTATCAGGATAAAATATATGCCAGTTTTAAATTAGGGTTAAACACTAGAAGTTTTGTCGGGGGTCTAGACTTGGGGTACGATGTTCGGTCGTTTTGTGGACTTCTGAGTACTCTGACACTAGACACTCGACCACTTCTTCACCTTCTTGTCCATGGCGTAGTGTGAAGAAGCAGGCCGGCATGATTGTGTTGAGTTGCGGGGGATAGATTGTCTCTCGCTACTTGATAGGACGGCACTGCGCTTGCCATCAGGTGCAGTGTGGTCAAATTGCCGTGCCAAGATATAAAAAAAGTCAGATATGTATTTGGGTTTTTTACCACTAATTATACTATTAACCTACTTTCTTCTACAGTTTGTAATACTCCCAACTATGCTATTACTGCCTTTTGCTAATGTAATAAGTTTGTAATGACATAGTTACCTCGGTCAATGCCCGTATTCCCCACAGCAAAATTGACGCAAAAATAACCCAAGTCACAGTAGCGTGAGCAGCACAATTTTATTTCCTACGTAAAATGTCCCGGGCATCGGTGATAGCATTTCATCTAACGGTTTTAGTAAACGTCTGACCAGATCCGGATTCGCTAGCTCTTTGATCCCTCCTCTACATTTGAATATGTAAATTTGAAAAGGGGATGAGTATAGCTAAAACTGTGGGCGTATTTGATACTGTGTGAGGGGGGTTATTGTTTCCACAAAAGCTTTGAATTCGAGAAATTTTGCTTTACTTTTTTTTTTTTTTTTTTCGCGGGGGAAAACGCTTTATCGCTACCGCTCCATCCTGGGGGGAGGTGGAGTGGTTATGTTGGACTCACCGGTCTTACGACCCAACGATAAGCCGTCCAGTAGAGATGGAAATTTCTGAACGGTCGTTGGGCCGAGTCCCTAACACTATTTACACCCTACACCGTAATACCAACCAAAACCCCGCGGTGGCCTTCTTCAGCGCATTATGGTCGGCCTCGGGTTCTTGAGGCTAAGTCGCCCCAACTTCTACCGGAACCTACCATGCGCAGTGCCGCGTAACGGCTCATCTCTAAAGTGGGGCGGGGTTGTTCAGAAATCCCCGCACACCTAAGGACGCCCTTGGCGTCTACAACAGCAATGAGGCTAGCCACCCATGCTGCCGTCCATCTCAGGGTCGCACGATGTACAAAAGTTTTATAGTACAAATGGCGCTATAACAGCCCCCCGCTGCGCGCCCACGACCCCTGATGGCCTCTTTAGTCGCCTTTTACGACAGGCAGAGGATACCGTGGCAGAATTCTTTAATGCCCCCCAGTCCACAGGGCGGAAGACGCTGGTTATTCGTGGCCGCGGCGCCTTCTACGCCTCCTCTGACGGCGAGAAGGATCAGAATGTTCCCGATCCCTCTCGGCGTTCTCCTTCTGCGACATTACCCTTTCGCAGAAGTGGGCAACCGCACGCCAGGACCTCGGGCTGGTGACCATAAAATTTTGCTTTACTTGCGAGAGGAGGATTTGCAGAACAATAGGTAAATTCAGAAAGATCTTAAAGCATGAAACGATAATCAAAAACAGAGATTTTACTGTTCATAAATGTTTTTAGACTCTCGCGATTTGAATAACCAACAAATAATTTTACTGTTCATTTTTGGATACAAAAAAAAAAAAAAAAACCCAAGCTTTACCAATATAACTTAAAGATCACACAATAACTAGTTAATAGTTTTTTTTAATATCACTTTAGTCAATTATAATTTCCAAATAATCTAAGAATAAACTCGTCCACAATAGGAGACCGTGTCTCGAAAAGTGACAATTAATTTATTAGTTTAAAACATTTATAACCTGAACACTTATTTTGCATATATAAATCCATTATAAACATATGAAAACAGCTATATCTAAATAACCTCAAATGCCATATAAATGTACATTAAATAAAGACATTTTT
Organism: Laothoe populi; assembly: GCA_905220505.1. Taxonomy (NCBI): domain Eukaryota; kingdom Metazoa; phylum Arthropoda; class Insecta; order Lepidoptera; family Sphingidae; genus Laothoe; species Laothoe populi. Next base: position 6,776,053 of record HG992170.1, read on the forward strand.
GCGAAATGAATAAAATCCAACTTGTCCCTGGCATCCAGCGAAGTTCATAATGAGGGTCAAGTTAATTTAGCGCCAAGATGAGGGTCGGATTCCCAGGAAACCGCTTAATTACGTACCTGTAGAAAAGTCGCCGACTAAACGTGCATGGTTCCGTACGTAGTGCAGAAAATTAATGTTGATTTTAATTTAGGCATTAGTTCAGGGTTACAATGTAGCTAACATGGATTGGTACCGAAATAAACTGATATTATTTATCGTTGTACTGCTCTTTTTGCTTTGTTTTTGACGGGTTTCTAAGTCGTGTTGAGTTGAAGAATCAGAAGGTTTTTAGGCGTTTATCTACCAAATATTGTATGATTTTATAAAACCCATTCGCTTCAACTATTCTAAAATGAACTACAATAACTATCTTGACTGCCTTGGTGGCGCAGTTGTAATTGCGCATGCGTTACAACCGCTGTGCTGAGGTCTTGGGTTCGATCCCCGGTTCGGGTAAAGTGATATTGGGTTTTTCTATCTAGAAATTCTCAGTATTGGCCCGGAGTCTGGAACCTGTGCCCAGTATGGCGATAGGCTCGCTATCACATTATGGGACGGAAATTCGGCGAAAAGTGGGTGTACTGGTTACACCTCTGTCTACCCCTTCGGGGATTATAGGCGTGAGTGTATATGTATGTATGTATACAATAACTATCGTTTTAAATAAATATAACTATGAAACATTCCATTCAAATTCATATAACGATTCAGATTTTTGGTCATTTAACAAAGGCAAGGGAAGAAAGATATGCTCATGTATATTTTGAATTAGAAAAAAAAAAAAAAAAATAACTACCACGCGGGCGAAGCCACGAGCAAAAACTAGTAGAATCTTAGAAGGAAATTCGCAGTGCGCGCGAACTCCCCGCCGTCGAACTAAATTAACTAATTTGCACCTTGGCAAACTTTTTCGGATTTACCCGGATCGAACCCTAGACTACAGCACAGGACGTGTACGCAATTACAACTGCACCACCGAGGAATTCATATAAAAATGTTTAATTTAACGGCTTGGTTGTGCTCCAAATATTGCTAATGTCTTTGGGATTCAAATAAATAATACCCAACAGACACACACATAACATTGATCCCACACTAAGATACGAGTCTTGTGTACTGGGTATCAGGGACTACGAGAGACACACGGTCTCACAACACCCAGATCCCGGACACAAATATCTGTCTGTCACACAAACATTTGTACCGGTGTGGAATCGAACCCACGGCCTCTCATTTCACAGCCGGCTACTCGCCAACTGAGACACGGAGGCTGTCATTAAATCGTAATCGATCATTGTAATCGATTCCTGCTAAATAACTTTAGTATTTCAGGAATAATGAACATCCCTAAACTTTATTAGGGGTTCTGGAACTAATTAATTCGTAATACCACAGCGATGCCAAGGGGATCGCTTTCAGTAAGGGGATTTCTTTGCTCCCAAGCGCTTATCTAATCACTACCAAGATTATATTTGTGATAAGAGTATCTGTGATCTTTGCTTTCCCGTTAGTGTAGTAAAATCGATAATAGAAAAGTTTCGAGATAATGCGGCTAATTTATTTAAATTCAAATGAAACTTAAATGTAACATATACAAAAGGAAATTGGCAAATGAGGTTTTGTTAGTTATTGATAACAACTTTATTAATACATCGAATAAGAAATTGTGGCAATTATTGAAATGAAAACTCCTTAAGGCACGTTGGACACTTTTGGATGGGGAAAGCCCTGAACTCTCGTAGCCGTCACGCTCAGATTATTTTACGTTGACATAACCACGTCCATGAAGTTCTATAATTATTGACAAGCAAATAAACATTGTAATAAAACGAAATTTACGGATTCCATCGCGGTTTATTTTACTTTTTTAACCCGACGTTTCTTGAGAGACAAGACATTGTGAGCTCTTTCTGCGTAGATCGGACTACAACAAAATAAAAAATAAATATCAACTATATGGAGGGTAGAAACATTGCACTATACTTTCGTGACGACATACAACTCAGTCTCTCCCGTGACCATGAAGGCTGTACAGCCTTCGAAACGTCGGGTTAAAAAAGTAAAATAAACCGCGATAGAATCCGTGAATTTCGTTTTATTACAATGTATAATAATCGCGTAAACATAAGAAACCATTAAATAAACAATAAAAAGTACACTGACTTCAATAAAAAATAAATTATGCGTCACTATAAAATTTGTTTTTCCTTGATTTTTCAGAGATCCCATCATCAGATCCTGACTTGGTGCCAATGGGACCACCTGGGAAGTATCTCTTTTAAACAAAAAAAGAATTTCTCGAATCGGTCCAGGCGCCTTCGAGTAATCGGGTAACATACAAAAAAAATGATTCCGACGAACCGAACCGATTCCGTTGTTAACCTCCTCCTTTTTTGAAGTCGGTTAAAAAAGTTACTACTTCATGGACACTGTTTCAAAAAAGAACACGGTAATTCTACAATTTATATTTGCTTCATTCTATCTCTGCATCACCCAAGGTTCGACTGTAAGAGAATGCCTCAGGCATTAAGTCCACCTTTGCTTATAAATTTATATATGAGGTGTGAATAAATAAGTAATTAAAAAGTTTTAAGTTATCACTTCTGTCGGTAGTCCCCACGACTGCCTATGTTTTTTTGAAGCAAAGAACTGAACTTACTGAAGTTGTATGTAAATTTAAAACGCCCATAGTCGTACATACGTATGCACATATCTTGCACATATAAATACGATTTAGGAATTTAACATTTTCCTATCGAAGGAACTAGAAAAAGTTGTCCGCCGAACGACTCAAGAGCTTTGCCCTAATTCTGTGTTAAATGGAACGTTAAACTGCATTTGAAAATACTTTACACCAAATTTGACAAACCAAAACAATTTTTTATGCATTACATAATTATAGTCTCAATGCGGGATTCGAACTCACAGCCCCACGTTTCAATACCAGCTATCACGGAGACTTTTTTTATGAATATATAGGTACGTGATATACAGCTATATATATATAGCTAAACAGCAACTACTCAACACAATCATGCTGGATGATTGTGTTGAGTAGCGAGGGATAGACTGTCTCACGCTACTTGATACTCTATCTGGACGGCACTGCGCTTACCATCCGGTGCAGAGTGTTAGCTTTGCCGCGCCAGAATAAAAAAAATATTATTTAACGACAAGAAACAGCCAAAATAGGCGTGAGTATACTAGAAATCAGCTTGATTTTTTCGTTTTGTGGGAAGGTCTTTGACGCAACAATGCGCTTTTTCAGTTCATTAGCAGTTAAAGCAAATAGAGCTGTCTCGAAATGCACGAAACTTCATTAAAACCACACACTCCGAGTGGAGCTCATTAATGATAAGCATTATAGTTTGACTAGATTTTGTTCGTGACTCCGTCCGCGTTAATCTACAAATAAAATATATTATATCTCAGAATTCATAATATTTACTTAAACTTTGTTAGGTAGGTTTTGTTATGCAGGTTCTAATATTTTATATTTATTATGTACTAACTATATTATATATCATAACATAATATAAAACAAAGTCGCTGTCTGTCCGTCCCTATGTATGCTTAAATCTTCAAAACTACGCAACGGATTTTGAAGCACTTTTTTTAATAGATAGAGATTCAAGAGGAAGGTTTATATGTGTGATACATGCATAATATTGTACAGGTTTCTGATTGTACACCTTTTCTTACAAAAATAACTTCGACGCGGGCGGAGCCGCGAGCAACAGCTAGTAATGTATATACTACATTTATATACGTTACTATATACCGTCACCGTCAAGACTGCAATTACATTATCAAGTAAAACAAATGTTAACATACGAGTAGTGTATTTCGTATCGAAAGGACTATTAATTTCAAGACGTCTAGACAGCTATCCAGACCATGAATATTTTTTCATGTGTCACCAATATCTCACAAGGAAATCTGTATAAATACTCGAAGAGAATAACTTATACTCATTTTTAAGCGCACAGAGACGTTTGACATTTGACATAGTTAAAGTTTTATGGAGAAGGAATGCACAAAAGTAAGATTTATGTATGTGTTTAAATTACATTCATTTAAATTAAATTAAACATTATTTACATTCATACTGCCAATTCCAAACACATAACACGCGCTAATCATGTATTTGCTCACGGTCGTAATTAAAGATAACTCGCTATTTAATAACTGTTCGCAAATAACGATAACGGTAGGCAGCGGCTTTGCTGTGTCCTGGTATTGTAGAAGTCTATGGGCAGCGGTGACTACTTACCATCAGGTGGCCCGTATGCTCGTCTGCCTATCGAGGCACTAAAAAAAATTGCATTTGAATACAATACATTCCTCTAACACCTCACGTGCTATTGAAAACCCTCCAAAACACTTCGGTACGCAGAACCAACAAATTCGCAAACACAATACATTCAGTCAGTTTATTCCTACACTCATTGTACCGTGCAGTCATTGCAACAGTAGTAACATTTCAGCCTCATGAAAATCATGAAACCTCGCATGCACTGTGGTATGTTACCACAACACAGTTAATACAGAGCACTCACTCTAAATCATACTCTTTACGTCACGGAACCAAGCTATTCGGTGGAAAGACCAAAGCGTTTCTTAACTTGTAATTGTCAACCTAGACAACCGTAATTATTATTTGTAACTTTTTTCATAAGAGTCCTATTTTTTGGGATCAATAATTTAATCATGTACTGTTACTACTGCGAGTAATAGGGGAGACAGTGACGTTGCTAGTCTGTACAGAAATTACACATGAAAATAACTAAATAAAACCGTGGATATACAAATTGCGTTTCCTTCTATCATTTTAGACTGCCTCGGTGGCACAGTTGTAATTGCGCATGCGTTACGACTGCTGTGCTAAGGTCTCTGGTTCAATCCCCGGGTCGGGTAAAGTGATATTAGGTTTTTCTATTTACGATTTCTCAGTATTAGCCCGGAGTCTATGTATGATATGGCGATAAGCTCGCCTCCTATCACATTATGGGATCGAAATTCGGCGAAAAGTGGGTGTACTGGTTACGCTTCTGCCTACCCCTTCGGGGATTACAGGCGTGAGTGTATATGTATATTCTATCATTTAAAACTAGAGGCGGGAGCATGTGTGTGTAAATTTTATTATCTCTCATTTATTCGTTCGATTTTTAGATTGATTAATGATCTAAATGTTTAATCTGATATTCAACGTTGGTTTCACTTTAACAAAAGTAATAATATTTATTATATTATATATATTTCTCCCGTAGCAAGATATTAACTTTCACCAAATTGTAAAAACAAAAATAGAAGCCTTTATAGATTTTAACACAGAAGTTACGATCCCTATTGCATTATTTATAGGTTAGTCTAAAAACACTATATTTGAGAGTTTTTATTTTACTTATCACTTATTTATGAGTAAATCCTTTAAAACAGGCTGATTAATAAAACTGAGTATGAAAATGACATGTCTGTCCACACCTTCTTTCATCCACTTTTGTTGTGGCGCAGTTACCGCACATTGCGTCGTAATTTTAAAATCCCCGAAACTTTATGGTAAACGTTTTCGCGCGTTTTGTGTTAAAATTAATGTAAAACGGGCGCTAATGTGGAATTATTCATTGTGTTGGCGGTTTTCTATTTGTTAATGCAATGTGTGCTCCATTGCATTCTGTCGTATAGCATTACGCCCAGAATAGGGTAGTTGACAGTAAGTGAGAACCTGATAGAAATTTATTTTTTATAATAGATTTTAGTCTAAAAATATCGAAAACTAAACTAATTTGTAATTATTTAATATTTTCAAGAAACAAAAATATGTTAAATAAACCGTTTTGTCACATGACATGAAACACCCATCAATCATGGATGACGTTACCGTCTGAAACTTCTGTTAAACGCTGAGCCAAACGTCTATTAGTTTTGCGGATGGTCATGTCACACGAGACGCCATGACAGTTGGTAGCGTTTTGGTGGGATAAATAAAAATGGTTTATAAAAACTCTAATTAAATCTAGGAAACTTATGTTTTATGTTTAATAATAATATTTCAATAACCATGAAAACAATATAAAACGGTTTCCTAAAAACAGACAACTAGGCTATTATGCATTGTAATTGAATTTCAGAAGTCTATGGACGGCGGTGACTACTTACTATCAGGTGGCCCGTATGCTCGTCTGCCTATCAAGTCACGAAAAAAAAAACGAAGAGTGATACGGACTGCCGGAATGTAAGTCGTAGGTTCGAAACCAGCCCAAACGGAATACACCTCTGACTTTTCTAAAGTTACGTGAGTACATTTAGGTTATTTTGAGCTGAGCATGGAACTTAGAAGTTATATTTTGAAAATTGATAATCCAAATAGTGTCTCCATTTTTGCAGAAACATTGTCGGATTAATTCGATAAATAAAAGCAGACAAATGGTATCGAACTAGGGTTGGTAGTCTCATCGTACTCTAAAATAATTTTAGATGGTTTTAGTCATGAAGTTTTACCGACATATAAATTGAGTTTTTTTTTTGTAAATTTCGTTATAGCCCAAATAACGATTTTAGGGGAAGAAAGAAAAGACGCCTGGAAAACTAGATAATTCGGGAAACACTGAAAATGCTTTTATCTATGGCACCGATTGATATTTTCTGTATTTTCACTGACTTTAATTTCAGCGAGTGATATTTACTACGGTACCCCTAAATGGAAACTAAATGTTAAGCTATGGGCAAAAGCTAGTACACGCAAAAAATAATTTTTACAATTATAATAAGCAAACTCAAAATAAAATTTGTTTTTCCCTACCATATCAAAGACAGGTGTAGACAATCGTCGACAATGTAACATAAACACCAAAGAATGATATTTTACGGCACAGCCCTAAAACTAAGCCGACGTCATCGTACAGGGAAGTCGACAAATTCTCTGTTTTGCATATTATAACGAGACGACACGGGTTTCAATTAGCTTTTATTTGTATTTTTCGCTTTGTTAACGTGCATACGGCTAATGTGGAATTCAACACGGAAATTTTCACTTTTACGAATTTATATTTATGCACTCACGCCTATAATCCCCGAAGGGGTAGGCAGAGGTGTAACCAGGACCATGTGTAACCAGGATTTGGTCCCATAATGTGATAGGGGATGAGCCTATCGCCATACCGGGCACAGATTACAGACTCCGGGCTAATACTGAGAATTTCTAGATAGAAAAACCCAATATCACTTTACCCGACCCGAAGATCGAACCCGAGACCTCAGCCACAGCAGACGTAACGCATGCTCAATTACAACTGCGCCTCCGAGGCAGTCTATAGATGGATGATGATGATTAGTCGGACCATTATATAAGTATAATAAAAATGCAAATAGTACGTCCAAATACTTCTTAAGTGCTTAGAGGGATTTAGCCCCCACGTCGGCCTAATATGGGCTTGTCAGCCACACTTCAAAATACCATTGAAATTCTCCCATTCTTCATTCTACCAAAGAATTTCTTTACGGTGAATTCCTTCACCGTTTAAGATAAGTAAAAAAACGTAAACATTTTAAAATATTGACTATCTAATAAAAGTAATATTATATAGAACTGCGTAATAACATGTACCTGAGTTAAATAGTATTACTAAATATATTGGTCTTAGCAAAAGCAATAATAAATATGTCGCATTGATATATTGTAGAATAACTTTCCCCTAATAAGATGTCCAGGACAAAATATAAGCGCTTTAGTTATAAAATAGAATCCTTTCATAAAGTCGATGTTTGAAATAGTGCAAAATATAATCTCTTACCAGTAATAGGTTCCAGGTCGTAGCCGTCCGAAGCAATGACTGTTATATTGTGTCCATCCACAGACATTTCTATAGGACAATTGAGGAACTCCGCATTGATCACGCGAAACCGGTACTTATAGCCCTGGGAACAAAGCACACTGTCCCATAAACAAAGTTGTTAAACATGATAAAACTTCCTCTCGCCTCTTTCTGGTTCATAATGCTTCGGGATAAAAACATTTTAGTCTGAGCACAAAAGAAAAGTTCGCTTTTGTTCTTCAATTTGAACGTAATGTATTTATATGAAATTACATTACACTGACTGTGGGTAACTTTTTAAAATATTCGTTTTTATTTCATTGTATCGAGGATGGACTGGATGGATGTTTAGGATCCATCAGAGAATTAAATTTAGATTTCGTCTAAATGGAGTTTGATTTTAACATTTTTATAATTAATAGTACATACAATAATTTTATATATCGTTGTAAATAAATATCAGGTATAGTTCTAATTGATGACAAAAAACAGAACTCCAAACTGCAGTTGTTTGCTACACATATTCGGGCATTCTTTGGGATTCGTTTAAAAATTATCAGGTTCTGGGGAGCGTCCAGATTTCTATGGAACATGTGAAGATTTGGAGGTCCTTCAAGGTCAGAGCCTAGAACGCCCTTCCACAAAAGTCGTACTGCTGAACTGAAATACTAGGCTGAACTAAAATCTGACCTGATCTCAACTAACCTGTTCAACGTTAAATCTAGCGGCCTTCATGTACACTGGCTTTTCTGTGTCGTTGTTAAAGATTTTGAAGCGACCAACGCCGTTGATGAGAAGGGTTGGAGGTTTGTTATCCCCCGATGAGTGGTGATGGTCGGTGAACATCCCTACAGCCAGCTCGTGGATCCAGTCAGTCACTATCATTACGTGATCGGATCTGAAATTGAAATATTTATTAAAACAATTTTTGTTATAAAGGCAGAAGGGAATTAGTCCATATGCCACACCTTCGCAGCTAAAATCTTGAAGCGAGTTGTTGAAATTCAGTAGAAATATCAATGCAAATGTGATCATAGGCATAGAGTAATTTTTATCTAATAATACTACAATTCTTCTCAAGCATACTGTGAACTGTGTTTAAGTGGTAAGATTTTGCTGTAGTAATCTTTGTATATTAAGAATTCTGGAGCCGATATTACACAGAAGTGAAATGACGGGTTGCATTACATCCATTCACATTGAATGAGATATCTAGAAGCACAAATTCTATTTGTCTTTCCAATCCCTATTCTTTCCCTTGAATGCAGCAACTCATCTATGACTGTTCTTGTAGTGCGGTTATTCATAGGCTGTGTAAATCACCTACCACCAGGTAATTCACTCTTGTTTATCTATGCTAGAAAAGCAATATACACTCAAAAGCAAACCATCAATCCTACAAGATAATCCAATTACAATAGAACTTCCAACCACGAAAGTTGCTCGCAACAAATTAAATCCAAATCTAAATGCCAGATTGAATCAAAAAGTTAAAACTGTTTTAAAGAACACCCACACGTAAATCGAATTCGTAGTGTAACCGAACATAGACGAACAACATTTCAAGAGCTTTTTTATTAGCAACAGAGTATGTAAACGAAACTGTATGTACCATCTATCACTGAATTTGTTTTTAAACAGTTGCAAGTGCACTTGACTCCGAAATACACGCTACAGAATTTCAATTCGGATGTTGGGAGGTTCGATCGATGTTAACGATGTCGTTTTTCTGTATATATAAAAGAAGAAACTGACTGACTGACTGACTGATCGATCAACGCACAGCCAAAACGGCTGGGGTTAGAGACTTGAAATTTTGACAGTAGGTACCTTTTATCACGTAGGCATCCACTAAGGAAGGTTTTTTGGAAATACCACCCCTAAGGGGGTAAAATAGGGGATGAAAGTTTGTATGAAAATCCGTCATTTTTGAACTTAAATTCATGAAAATTAGTATTTGGCATTTTAGTTAAAAATAAAAAATATATGATTCAGGATTTTTGGAAATTCTGCCCCTAAGGGGGTAAAATAGGGAATGAAAGTTTGTATGAAAATTCGTCATTTTTAAGTTAAACGCTGTAATGTTGTATTGTATACTTTTTCTCCCAAACATAACCTCCACGCGGGCGGAGCCGCGAGCAACAACTAGTCTTTTATAAATGTTCTCAGATACGTACTCTAAAGTATAGGCAGAGATTCTAAGAGTAGAACCAAATTTGCCAATATTGGTGTTTATCGCTAATCGAAAAATATATTTGTTAGGATCTTAACTTGTAACAAGTTAAGTATAACATAAGGCTGTATGTATTAAAAAATATGTCATCGGAAGCAGCAGATCTACACAGCTCTATTTCGTATAATAGAAACCAGCACTACATGACATTTATGTTTAAATACTTTGAAACTGTATCTTCAACTTTCGTCACCAGCTAAGAACAGAGTATTCTATAAATGTTATACTACTGTCTGTTGGGGGTCTAGAGTTGGGGTATGATGTTTGGTTTGCGGCCTTTTGAGTATTCTTACAATAGATCCTTGACCGCTTCTTCTCCTTCTTGCCCATGCCGTAGTGTGAAGTGCTTCTTCACACTACGGCCGGCATGATTGTGTTGAGTAGCGAGGGAAAGATTGTCTCTCACTACTCGATACTCTAATTGGACCGCACTGCGCTTACCATCAGGTGCAGTGTGGTCACTTTGCCGTGCTAGTATATAAAAAAAAAGAAAAAATTTGCAAAATAGTCACCTGTCGTAGTCATACAAAGGACCATGCGGCTCTTGGGACTTCGGTTTTCGAATAATAAAAGACCCAGCGGCGCCATCAGCTCGCTGCATACCAGAATGTGAGTGCCAGAAGTGTGTGCCAGCGTGCGTTGCATTGAATTGGTACCTAGAAACGAGAGGAATCTCATATATAAATTATTAAATATTATTCTGTATTCACTATCGAATATTGTCTTCATATTGAGAGAGAATAGGCCCAAGTCCACCAGTGTGGCTTAATACATTTTTGACATTCTTCAAGAAAATTCTCAACTTTTGTTCTGTATTTTAGAAGGGTTTAAAGCCGTATTTAATTATAAAACGATGCAATAGTCGATTTAGATTTCCTATATTGCCATATATTTATTTAAAATTTGCCCATCGACCTGCTTTGCTAACTTTGATATTATATGACTCAAAATTAAGCAGTGAGAACTGCCTTATAAAAATAAAAAAAGCAAAAAGTTTTGGGATATATTTTCTTCGAAGTTGATCAAGTTTATGGCGAATAGGTTAACTCTATCATAGATATTACCATTCAAAATAGTTACTTTGGTGAGGCAATGTCTGTTATTCAGCAGGGTGCGCCATGGACTTACGAACATGGTTTGGGTTCTATGGATGTTAACTGACCCTTTTTTTTTTTTTGTTGTCGCGGGGAAAGCGTTTTATTACTACCGCCCGCTCCGGGGGGAAGCGGAATAAGAATAAAACGGTTATGCTGGACTAGCCGGTCTTACGACCCAGCATCCCCCTCGCCCGGATGATGGCTATCCGGGCAGCCGCTGGGCCGAGTCCCTACCCCCTATGTACACCCCACCCGACACTACCAGCTAAAACCCCGCGGTGGCCTTCTTCAGCGCTTACGGAGCGATCCCGGGGTATTCTAAGGAGTGCTAGAATTGCTGCCGGAACCGCCCCTGCGCGGTGCTGCGTAGCAGCCCATCTCCATGGGAGGGCTTAGGAGCCCCCGCGCACTGAACAACGACAGCGAACGAGGCCTTACCACACGCGCTGCCGTCCATCTCGGGGTCGCACGATGCTCCGAAACTGGGAGTGCATCGATTCGGGCTGACAGCCCCCCGCTGCGAGCCCGCGAGCCCCGATGGCCCCTATTAGTCGCCTCGTACGACAGGCAGGGGTTACCGTGGTGGAATTCAAACGCCCCCGTTCCACAGGGCGGGAGACGCCGGTCAGTCGTCCACCCGGCGCCTCCTACGTCTTCTCTGGCGGCGGGAGGGATCATTTCGTTCCCGATCCCTCTCGGCACTCTCCTTCTGCGAGATGACGCTCTCGCAGAAGTGGGCCACCGCACGCCAGGACCTCCGGCTGGCGACCATGGACGACACCACGGCCGGCAGCGAGAGGTCTCCTCCGACGACTGCTCTGAGAGCGCTGCGCTCTTCGTCCCAGGCTGGGCACTCCTCCAAAGTATGTTGGGCCGTGTCCTCGTATGTTAACTGACCCTACTTATAACACATATAAATAACTACATATAATACTACTCATATGATTCTGAGTCCTTTAGGCGTAGTGTGAAGAAGCTACAATGCAGGCCGGCATGACTGTGTTGAGTAGCAGGAGACCGATGTCTCACGCTACTTGATACTTTAACTGGACGGCACTGCACTTATCATCAGGTGCAGAGTGGTCACTTTGCCGAGCCAGGATAAAAAAAAAAAAAAAAAAAAAAAACATAATTACAATCCCCTTGTAGCAAACTGCTGTGTGCTGTGACTGCTGTGCTGAGGTCTCGGGTTCGATCCCCGGGTCTGTTAAAGTGATGTTGGGTTTTTCTATCTAGAAATTCTCAGTATTAGCCCGGAGTCTGGAATTGTGTCCGGTGTGGCGATAGGCTCGCCCCCTATCACATTATGGGACCGAAATTCGGCGAAAAGTGGGTGTATTGGTTACACCTCTGCCTACCCCTTCGGGGATTACAGGCGTGAGTGTATATGTATGTATGTATGTTGTAGCAAACTGTACCAAAGTGCATACCTAAATGTAGTCTCAGGCAGTATAGGGCACTGTGTCACATATGGTGTGCCGTCCATATAGGGGGTCCCTCTCTGATGTTGTCCATGCCAATGAACAGTCGTGCCTTCTGTCATCAGGTCATTCTCCACGTCGACTATGACTCGGTCGTGCTGACATACCTGCAAAACAATGCCATTAGCAGGTGTCAGGAGTGTGGTAAAAATTACTTCCGAATAAGAATCAAGAACATATTTCATTTGATTGATTTTTTTTAGAAAGATTAGCTATTGATTGCGATGTAGCCCGGGTTTAGAAGAAGAATATAGTAATAGAACATATGTCTTCAATGTTCTAGATGGATCTGGCAAAATCTCGAATATTCCAGAGATGTCCTTATAATTGTCACACACTACAACAGCATATGTGTACAATGTGTTAGAAAAATATAGATCTTTACCACTACAACCATGAGTGGGTGGCAGTAGGTGGTTATAGAGAAAATGCTGGACAAACCCACAAACACCTTTCTTTTATAATATATATAGAAAGATTTGAGGTTCCTATACGAATTATTTATGCTAAGACAGCTGTATCTACGACATCCATTTGAAAAAGTGTAGTTTTCATAGAATATTAAAACTAAGGTACAATATGTACCTGATGCAACTCGTCACACGCCCTAGTTGTGATTTGTTGTGTGTCAATGTTTTGGACTATAAACTATTACTACTACTCACTAGTTTAATGTCATTACATCAATCCCAACAAGCTTTGCACTTGGCCTTTCGAACGAAAGCAATTTTGAACTCCCTAATAGATCATACGTGATCGCATTATGATCATTCTTCATAACCTCAGCACAATCCCTAAGGATTTGATAAGACTTGACTTCAAACAGCGGAGCGCTATCAAAAAATTTGCTTTGAAAGGTTATACGTACAAACGTATAGATGAAATGGATCCCTTAAGACCAATCTGTTATTATCCAAAGGAAAACGGAGATATCCCGCCGACCTTTGAAATCGTATTCGACTTCATTTTTATACGCAGCAATTATTATATCTAGAGGAAAAATCTAGTATAAATCATACACAGATTTTGGAATGCAGTAGGCCTGTAGCCTCCTGTGAAACGAGATGCCAATGTTTAGACTGCGGCATAAAGACAAAAATTTGTCTGGGATTTGTTGTGGATAATGACTACCTCGTACTTCTATCCTAGTGAGAAGAGAAGATAAAACAAATATGACACACACGCACACACACATACACGCTCGCACGTCGTGCGCACACTAAAAGCACACTCTTAGCTCTATCTTACAAGTGATAAAATTTACAAGGAATAGCAAATGTAATAAACTGTAGCATAATCTAGGACTGACAATATTATTCACACTTATCACAGTCCATAGATATAAGCAATTGTTTAGTTCAAGACTCGAAGAATGTAATCAATAGTCTTAATAACATTGCCAATAAACGATTTATTATCATCAGTCCCCTACAGAGATGTCAAAGAAGATGACTGTGCATTTGTAGTTTCTTTTTATACTGACACGGCAAAGTGACCACACTGCACCTGATGGTAAGCGCAGTGCCGTCCAATCAGAGTATCGAGTAGCGAGAGAATCTAACCCCCGCTACTCAACACAATCATGCCGGCTTGCTTCTTCACGCCATGGGCAAGGAGGTGAAGAAGCGGTCGAGGGTCTATTGTCAAAGTACTCAGAAGGCCGCAAGATGGCCAAACATCTTACCCCAACTCTAGACCCCTGATAAAATGACATGATAGTAGAAGGTTCCACATTTTCACATGAATTTTTAGAATTGAAACCTCAAAAGACATCGGGCTTCCTGAAGGCTAAAGGAATATTTTAAAACCGCATGAAATCACATTCGACGAATAAAATAAATGCATGTTATCTCAGTTCGATGCTGTTTTGATAATCTTTTTAGACCTTTACAATTTAACACACGAATTAAGGTTTAAATTGTATCTAGACAGAAAAAACTCGTTTAAAATGTTTGCACGCTACAATGTTTTGTTTAAGCGTTAAACTAAATCGTCGAGGTTCTGTAATTTGTACAATGTCCACAATAGTTTTGAACTTTAACATTGTTGTAACATTAAACAGAAAAAAATACTTGCTCTTTTTTTTTAGAACAGTCTTACTGTAATTAAATTTTAAGTACTCTAAATAAATGAGATGAAAGGAAAGAGGTAATGTTTAAATGGTGAAAGAAATTAAATTAAGAACCCTTTCAATGTTAATTAATTCTATCCTTCAAGAAATTAACGTTATTACTTGTGTTTTATAATATTTTATACTTTTTAGTTGAGTTTAAGATGGAGGAATAGATACATTATTGGGAGTAGACGCTTAGGTATATACCGGCTAATTAGGCTTAACAATCTAATCTAATCTAATCTATAATAACAAAAAGATCTTTCTGTATAAAGAGAAAATACAGTATTTTACTAATATTTTCTTTACAAGCCAATTTCCATTTTTTTATTACGTCAATGTAACCACACTGCATCTGATGGTAAGCACAGTGCCAGTCAGAGTATCAAGTCACGAGAAACAATCTATCCCTCGCTACTCAACACAACAATGCCGGCCTGCTGTGTAGCTTCTTCATACTACGCCATGGAGCAAGGAGGTGAAGAAGCAGTCGAGGGTCTAGACTCTCGACTCTAGAGTCAATATCGTACCCCAACTCTACACCCCCGACAAAAACCGAAAGGTACACTGGCTGATCCGGAACGCGATACACTTACGAGTGCCACTATGGCAGGTTTTACACCCAGTGTACAGTGGTTGCTATCCGGGCGTATATGAATATCCTACCACCGGCAAAATTGGTTTTTAGTCACGTCAAGTCTAACACGAGTGATATTAACGAAGTCATCAGCCAACCTCGGACTGACAGTGTCAGTGATGCTACTGTTGCCAAACGCTCATAGATTTGCCTAGTGCTGGGTTTAAGATCACTGACGTGGCAGTACTAATGCCTACGTCCAATGCATAATGAGACTATTGAAAGAGAGAGGTAGTAAAGTACCTACCATGTATTAATTAAATGTAGAATTAAATCTTACCTCAATAGCAGGTCCGGGCATTTTCCTATTAACAACATTTAAAGGCCTGTTCATCCCATCAGCGGGTATACAGTCAGGTCTTTGACAATCGGTCTCATTAAACGGGCAATTATAGCACGCTTTACTCATTGTCTGGTACCATTCTAGGTTAAAATGGTAGTAACACACCATCGGTTCTTCTCCTTCTTTACATTCTCTTTCACAGGGATGTGCTCCGCCTATTAGTTCTCCTGTAACTTCATCATATCGCACATGCGCTCTAAAATTAGATTTTTTCTTTGCATATTTGTTTAAAATCTTCCTAGCTAGCTCTTCGTCTAATTCTTCGACTGGATGACGTTGGGATACATTTTTTTTGACTATATAATTAATATCGTTAAGAGATACATTAGACTTCGCTGGTATTAGGACTCTAGATGCACTTTCTAAAACTTCAGGCTTATTTACTATTTGTGCACTGGATTGCTGGTCTTCATCTAAACTTACGTCTTCTAGTGTTTTAAGTGGTTTAGTCTCAAATTTTTGTGGGTAGCTAAAGTCAACTGTGGCTGACTCAACATCTTCTGTTGTGAACCCTGTCTGTGAGGTGCTTCCATGGAGACCTGTAATGAATTGTTGTGATTAAATATTGATATTTATAATAAAGCGCCTGACATAAACTTCTGGGCAAATACTGCTATTTTCACATTGTAGCTTTGACACGTGTACGTGTGATAGGCATGTTTAATGTGTTAGCTTAATGAAAAGCAGCGTATCTATTTGTAGCCTGATATTTTATTTACTTATTTTTTATTTATCTTAGTACAGGAGGCAAACAGTATTAAGTATTAATAATTATAGGTACATATAACTAACTCTTGGACCAATAAAGTTTCCAATAATAAAAAATCTAATAAACCTATGATTAAGCAACAATATTTAGCCCACTTAATAAAAACTAGCTGTTGCTCGCGGCTCCGCCCGCGTGGAGGTCATGTTTGGGAGAAAAAGTATACAATACAAAATACCAATATTCATGCGTTTAACTTAAAAATGACGGATTTTCATACAAACTTTCATTCACTATTTTACCCCCTTAGGGGTGGTATTTCCAAAAACCCTTCCTTAGTGGATTCCTACGTGATAAAAGGTACCTACTGTCAAAATGTCAAGTCTCTAACCCCAGCCGTTAAGGCTGTGCGTTGATCGATCAGTCAGTCAGTCAGTCAGCTTCTTCTTTTATATATACAGATAACAGATAATGTGTATAAAAAAGTTTAAAAACTACTGAAAATAACACAAAATTATTTAATGTTATAAATCCTCACACGGCAATCCAAAGGAGACTTTAGAATCATAACAATTAATTTGTTTGCGATTTAAAACACCTAAGTGGTGTTAGAATGCCTAGAGGCTTAAGAGCTCTGCCAACTTAATTCGAATATTTTAGTTAAAATATTTTCTGGCATAACTGTTGATTAAATCCCAAACTCGGTGGATGCTTGTTAGTCGTAGAATTGACAAGTTTTGAATAAAAAACTTTTTAAGAATAGATTTCTAAAGATTTCTCAGCAAACTTTGAGATTTTGTTCCGTTTCGTGTCTTAACGAGGTCATTTGACCGGAAATTGGATTTTCGTTTTTAGTTTCGCTTTGTATTGTCGTCATTAGCAGAATTAATCCAGTGTAATAAAATTAATAATCAATAAATGTTGTTTATTTTTATTCCACGATGGTGCACATGCTTACGGCCCGCCTGATGGTAAGCGGTTACCGTAGCCTATGGACGCCTGCAACACCAGGAGTATCTCATGCGCGTTGCCGACCCTTCAAAAACCTCCCTTCTTGAAAAACCCCATGCTGTAGTCCCCTTGAAAAAAAAACATAGCTGTTTTTAACGAAATTGGTGGGTATTCGAGTATTTTCTTTGGAGAAAATTGGTTCCGTGTTTTTGGTGTTCGACGACACAATATTAGTAATATATGGACATCTAGCGGTAAACGCTTACACTAATTTCACATAGAAAAAAATATTTCAAAACATGGGGCATACTTCATAAATAATTTTCATTAAATAATAAATAACACCCAACAGTCACACACATAGCCCCGACCTCACACTAAGATACGAGTCTTGTGTTGTGGGTATCAGGGACTACGAGAGATTTTCGGTCTCACAACACCCAGACCCCGAATACAAAAATCTGTCTGACACACAAACATTTGTCCCGATGTGGGAATCGAACCCACGGCCTCTCGTTTCACAGCTGGCTACTCGCCAAATGCGCCACGGAGGCTGTTATTGAAATATATACTCTATTTTTATGTTAAACCTTAACACATCTCTAAATTTTAAACTTTATTCATCCCTACATAATAATAAAAATATAACTAAGCTTTTTAGATCGTAATATATCCTAAAGAAAAATATACTTATTTAAATTAATAAATAAATAAATAAAATAAATTTAAACGTACAGTAACTTCCTCAAACATAAAAAGTAAGAAATTCCAAGGCATAAGGAAACATCCGCGTATGTTTTTATATAGTACAAATAATAAAAAACATCTCAAATCAATACGAGCCGGTCTTTGGTTTATCTAAATGATGTCATTCATTGAACAGAATGAACATAGGTCATTTGAATACATTCTAACATTGATCAGGGTTATGATTACGTCAGAGAGAAGATGCCAGGACTAATGAGCTGATATTTTTATACATCTAATTATTCTAACCGATTCTTATAGCGGCAAGGGCTGTGAATCGATCCTACTTCCATTCCAGAGGGGTTACTCTTGACACTCGATTCCAATTTCAAATTGTGATTGGGTTCGAAAACTGTACAATTGGCACTGTTGAACGCAACACCATCGCACGATTGAAGTGAATACAGCGGAATTTTTAGTAACTAAATTAAATAGAGTGAGTATTTACGATCGCTAGTTCGTAAATATTCTATTTAATTTAGTTGAGTGAGTTAGAGTTCTACTATCTTCTAGATTGGAATGAAAACTGTATCGAGTTCGAGATTGGAATTGATTTCAAGAGTAAGCCTATAAGACTTCCAAAACCCGATTTGACGGGCCAAACATTAATTAAAGCTTTTTTTACTCTCGCACGGCAATGGGACCACAGTGCATCTGATGATAAGCGCAGTGCCGTCCAGTTAGAGTATCAATTAGCGAGGGACAATCTATCCATCGCTATTCAACACAATCATGCCGGCCTGCTGTTTCCCTTCTTCACACTACGCCTAAAGGACCCAGGATCAAAATTAAAGTTAAACTAAAGTTTTGAGAAAATCCTAACAAGGGAGCTGACCCAAACGCTATGTATTTAACATAAATAAAGGATCATCTTAAAGACACGAGTTTTTTATCGTTCCCAATCTTACTTCTTACTAATATTATAAAAGCGAATGTTTGGATGGATGTTTGTTACTCAATCACGACAGAACGGCTGAACGGATCTGATAGAAATTTACCACAAATGCTACATGCATGCATGGAAAAGCACATAGGCTAACTTTTTATCCTGAAAAAATGCACGGTTCCCGTGGGATAGTTTTGTTTCACACAGAGCATGGGATTGACGTGATTTTTAGTAGTTTAGTGTAAATTGAGGTGACTGAATGACATACGCTATTTTGTATCCCAGAAAAGGTACGGTTCTGTGGGATAGCATATTATAGATGTATCCATAGATTTTGTACCTTTTCAAAAATAACTACCACGCTAGCAAAGCCGCGGGCAATAGCTTTTAAAAAGTAAAATGAGTAAAAACGCTGCAACTCGGGCATCTGAAACCTCTGCTCCTATTGTTTTGTGGACTGTTACCACTAAAACGGAGAGCCGATGTATTACGAAATGATAATGTTTGTCACGTAAACCAAATCCTAATTAGATAAGACTATGGTTTTCCTCGTAAGTAAAAATTATAGATATGTGAATAACTTAATGAATGACACACAGCTAAATATAACCATTGACTAATAAAAGTCCAATGCTTATGTCGGGACTGCCCCTAACCCAACGATATTTACAGATTCAAGAACACTACTCATAACTGTTCATCCTAAATAAATAACACCCAACAGTCACACACATACCCCCGACCCCACACTAAGATACGAGTCTTGTGTTGTGGGTATCAGGGCCTATGAGAGACGCACGGTCTCACAACACCCAGACCAGACACAAATATCTGTCTGTCACACAAAAATTTTCACGGTGTGGGAATCGAACGCACGGCCTCTCGTTTCACAGCCGGCTACTCGCCAACTGCACCACGGAGGCTGTCAGGGGTCCTGGGTGCCAATATCAAAAGAAGGTACATTAACGTCAAGATGTAACGTACTGCCACTTTTTAATATTATTATTTTAAGAAGTAGGATTGGGAACGATAAAAATTTCATGCCTTTAAGATGACATTTTGTGTATAGGTTTATATAGCGTTTGGGTCAGCTCCCTTGTTAGGAATTTCTCGGAACTTTAGCTTAACTTTAACTTCAATCCTGGGTCCATTCGACGTAGTGTGAAGAAGCTAAACAGCAGGCCGGCATGATTGTGTTGAATAGCGAGGTGTAGATTGTCTCTCGCTACTCTAACTAGACGGCACTACGCTTACCGTCAGGTAAAGTGTGGTGGCTGCCGTGACAGGATAAAAAGTACAGACTATGCTTTAGGTGGTATAAACTGGAAGTGGTATCCACGCTGTAGACATGTTTGTCTACAGCATGAATGGGCCGGCTCGACCGGGGTAGTACCACTGTCTCACAGAAAACCAACGTAAAGTGACAGTTTACTGTCGTGTTTCGTATGGTAGTGAGATATCCGGAGGCCCAGATTCCCCCTTCCCTTCCCTAATCCCTATTCCTGGTCCTTTAAAGCCGACAGCGCATACATGACACTTTCGGTGTTGTGGATGTTCATGGGCGGTGGAGATCACTTAACATCAGGTGACCCACTGACTCGTTTGTCGGACTATTGTATAAAAAAAAACAGTAAAATCTAAAACAGCCAATAAATAAAGGTTTATCCACACAAAATAGCCCTATTACGTACAAATTCAAACCGCGGGCAAAATAGTCGCAATTGAAACGCACAAATGTCGCACCACAGTCGTCGATCCACCAATCAAGGTTGTACCGACTTGTTCAACTAATCGCTCTATTCATCTGAATGCAGTACGACTGGATAGTTTTGATACTTAAATGTGAAGGATCGCGTTTCGTAATCAAGAGAGGTCGAAATTTAACATAACTCACGAATGATTACGAAATGTAATTATTAAGTTATTTATAAATTGATTTACAGAATAGAGTTAGCCTTGGAAAGCTGACAGTATGAACTTAATAAAATATTTCTGATCATTGTTGATTATTTTATTTTATGCCGCTTGATTTGAAGTTAAATGTAAGTGTACATACATACACTGACTCACGTCTGTAATCCCTAAGGGGTAGGCAGAGGTGTAATCAGTACACCCACTTTTCGCCAAATTTCGGTCCCATAACGTGATAGGGGGCGAGCATATCGCCATACCGGGCACAGATTCCAGACTCCGGGCTAAATCATTTTACCCGACCCGGGGATCGAACCCGAGACTTCAGCACAGCAGTCATAACGCATGCGCAACTACAACTGCGCCACCGAGGCAGTCAAGGAAAGTCAGCCGAGGCAGTTAAATGTATATCTAAATAAATAGACACCACTGATACAATGTCTCCCATGTCGTGATATAAACAGTTTTCAATACAGCTCTTACAGATCCAAGCCAGGGTAATTTTTCATGGACTAAATATTTAATTCAATAATTTTTCCAATGCAAATTCATATACAGGTCAGTAAAGTTAAATTCATGCAGAGTCAAAACTACATTCTTACAAATATTCGAAACTTTGCTAATTCACACACTCCTACTAATCTTACTTTCTACTATAATATTATAAACGCGAATGTTTGGATGTATGGTTGTTTGTTCTCAATCACGCTACAACGGCTGGACGGATCTGGGTGAAATTTGGAACAGAGATAGATTATAGGAATAGCACATAGGCTACTTTTTATCCCGGAAAAATGTACAGTTCCCGTGGGATAGTTAGGTTTTTCACACAACTAGTATATCATAAACTATACTAAATACATCATTATAACAGACCGCCGGTCGCGTCACTTTAATAAACCCAACGTGAACTGAGCCTTAGTAAATCTATGCTTAGAAGACTATCCCGCCTACATGCCCGCCACAAACTTATGTAAGCCGGGATCGACAATGCAGGCATTTTTCGACATTGACCATAATATACTTACTATATGACTATAAAATAAACTCACTACACATCGTGGTTTCTTATATTTACGCGAATATTATACATTAAAATAAAACGAAGTTTACGGATTGAAACACCGACGCTCTACGAAGTTTCCAGTTGCTGAACATTCAGAAAAAGGCTCCAAACATTATCTTCGATTTGATAAACCACAAATCCTTGCCAAAGAACACCGATTCCTACCTAGGATGATCCGCGAGGCTATTGAAATAAAAAAAACATCCTAATTTCAATAGATAAGATGGTTGGAAGCTAGCACCAGCCTGGGACCCAATTATACATTTAATTAAATCGGAACCCAAAAGACCAACTGCCAGACCTCATGACACTGTGAGCTCTTTCTGCGTAGATCGGACTACATCAAAATTAAAATGTAATATCAACTACATTGAGGGTAGAAACATTGCACGACACTTTCGAGATGACATACAACTCAGTCTCCCCCGTGACCATGAAGGCTGCAAAGTCTTCGAAACGTCGGGTTAAAAAAGTAAAATAAACCGCGATATAATCCGTAAACTTCGTTTTATTTCACTACACATCATTCTTGTAGTACTCCAAACAAGGCCTTCAATGCACTTAACTATCGAAAATCATTTGTAATATTTTCATAAAAGATATTAATAATGTATTCTAAAGTTTAAGGTCGATTCCATTAATAAGCTCTATTGTACCTTCTGACGTGATTTACGCTCTAATGATTGTGAAATAATTAATCGAAATTTATTTTTTAAAAAAGAAGGTCATCAAACGAGTAAGTGAGTCATCTGACTGATCGCTAAACACCATGAATCCCACTACTATATAATACAAATGTGTCGCCTTCCGGGATCAGCCAGTGTACATCCGGTTTTGGTCGGGGGTCTAGAGTTGTCTAGAGTTGGGATCGATGTTTGGCCGTTTTGCGACCTTCTGAGTACATTGAAACTAGACCCTCAACCGCTTCTGCACCTTCTTGCCCATGGCGTAGTGTGAAGGAGCAGGCCCGCATGATTATGTTGAGTAGCGGGGGATAGATTATCTCTCGTTACTCCATCTAATTGGAATGCATTGCGGTTACCATCAGGTGCAGTGTGGTCACTTTACCGTACCAGGACAACAAAAAAAAGGATATTTTTTACAGTCAAAAATTCGTATTAATATTTCTTAAATTGACACTATACTTCATTGACATTTATTGTAAAGTATCAAGACTACACAATCGTAATCCTTATGGATTTCGCCATCTATTGACAGAGTCTCTCGCGCCCAAACGTTCATACTAGCGACGAATCGTAGTGCATTGTACCGATTGACTACCTTAATCTTGGATACTGGGACCGAGTTCTGAATAGTATTAGGTGTTTCAGATTTGACGCATTTCATGAAAAAAATGAAAAATGAAAAAATCGTTTATTAAAAATATAGACTTATAGAGACTTATAACTACCTATAAATTATGTAATACAAAAAAATTTGATCCTTATAACTATAATTCCCAGGGGCACCCAAACTAGGCATAGCCTGTATCTTGGGCTACCATTTGCAGAATTAGGTACATCTGAGTACAAGAACATTGAGTACACGTGAAATAAAATGAAAATAACCAGCTTTAAAAATATATAGGTACTAGTTATGCACAAACAAAAATCTACACAGTCTATCTAGTAACGGTCTTTTAAATATAGTTCTTAAGAAAATGTTGTGTTATGACTGTAGAGCTTATTATGTATTCAGTGGATTCGTAATCCAATTTTTTAAGGAAATCAAATACTTTCCTGGAGCACTCTTTAACTGAACAAGACCTAATAGGGCATAGTCTAGAGACCTTGTTGTAAATAGAGACATATGCATAGTACTGGAACCTTTTTGCGAAACATGACTTGACTGAAGGCTGTTTTAGAATTAAAATTCTCTTTTTTAATAAAGCTGAGTTTTCTGTAGAGTTTAATGTAAATTTATGTGTCGAAACACAGGCTTTGAGGATGTATAACCGGCGAACACTGAGAACTCCTGCTTCTTTATATAAACTATTTGTAGGGAATCTGAAGGATTTAAACAACATAGCTTTTAGAACGGCACGCTGGGCCCGCTCAAGCGGCAAAATAATTGTTTTAGCTGCTCCGCCCCAGACACCAATGCAGTAGTTAAGCAAAGATTGGCAGATTGCAAAGTATACCAATTTCATAATTAGAAAATTGGCAGAATTTCGTAGGATTTTCATTATACCAATAATCTTACGGATTCTACCAGTTAGCGTACGTAGATGTGGCTCAAAATTTAAGCGTTCGTCAATCATTAAACCTAGGTACTTGATTTGTTTGGTCCGATGGATACTTTCACAGCAGCAACCCGAGAAATGTGAGGATGCACAGTCAGTGTGAATCTTGAGATCAGACAAAGGTGGTGGCTGGGTTTTAGCAGTTTTGTGGAAGCCTAAGAATTTAGTTTTATTTGTGTTGAGGGTCAAAAGGTTCTTATGCAGCCAAACATTTATTATCTTAAGTCCTTTCTCTGCAGCCTGTCTGGCACTCTCCCAGTTGTTTCCGTAGAACAAGATTGCTGTGTCGTCGGCGTAACAAACCAATTCTGCTGAGTCTAACTTAAGGTTGTGGATGTCATTCATATACATGATAAACAGAAGAGGACCCAATATACTGCCCTGGGGCACACCGTAGCTAATGGGCATCGCAGTACTCTTCAAACCATCTATTTGTGTTAGTTGCTGTCGATCACGAAAGTAACTTTTGAACCAATCCAAGGCAGTTCCGCGGATTCCAAAGCTTTCCAATTTACGCAGTAGAATGGGAATTGATACCATGTCGAATGCTTTGGCCAGGTCGAGAAAAACTCCGTAACAACTTAAACCCTGATCCAAGTGTGACGCAATGCTGTTCACAAGCTTGTGTGCAGCGTCTTCAGTAGACTTCGACTGTCGAAAACCAAACTGCCTATCCGATAGTAATTCGTTGCTCTCAATGAAATTTCTAAGTCGTTTGTTTATTAGTTTTTCAAGTAATTTGGAAAAGGCGCTTAACAGAGATATAGGTCTATAATTGCTTGGAATATCTCTTGGTCCATCTTTGTAAACTGGAGTAACTAAGGCCACCTTCCAGGCACTAGGGAATCGTCCAGAACTAAAGCTGAGGTTGTAGATATGTGTTAAAGGAGAGGCGATGTAGAATTTTGATTTTTTAATGAAATTGTTGGTAATCCCATCCAGTCCTGGGGCACTATTGTTTCTCAAGCAAGATATAAAGCTTTCGACCTCCGAGGAATCAGTGGGAGAGAGAAAGAAAGAACTTGACGGGCCATTTGAGGTACTTGTGTTTGATGCCAAATTATACTCCGTTTCGTTAGTAACACTTAGGATTTTATTAGCTAAATTAGTGCCAACAGATGTAAAATATTCGTTGCATTTTTGAAGGGAATTTGCGTGATTTTCAGAGTTAGTTAATAAGTCAGTTGAAGAGCTGTTTTTGTTTTTAAAATGACAAATTTTCTTTATAGTGTTCCAAAGGGCCTTAGAGTTCTTATGGTTTTTCTCTAGCTGGGTTCTCTCAAAATCAGCCTTTAACTTTCTT
The DNA here is from genome assembly GCA_905220505.1 of Laothoe populi. Taxonomy (NCBI): domain Eukaryota; kingdom Metazoa; phylum Arthropoda; class Insecta; order Lepidoptera; family Sphingidae; genus Laothoe; species Laothoe populi. The sequence goes on from HG992170.1 coordinate 6,801,622, forward strand.
AATAAGCTGTTACAGAAATTTCTGTACCTGGAGTACGATGTGGTGACTATATTGTTGTCCGGTTGGTATCTGGCTAGCAAGTGAAGATGATCTCTGTGGCGAATGCAGCGGAGCAAGCCAGGAGTAATCCACGGTTCAATTACTGCCTTAGAACGGCTAATTTTGATTACATGTGTGTGTTTTTTTATTATAGAGGACAGGTTGTCTAAAAATTTCTGTGTGGCCGCGTCAACGTCGTTTTCACTCAAGACTGGAGCCCAGTCAACACCCTTTAATTCCTCCACAACATTGTCGAAATTTACTACCGTTCTTGATCTTTGTGGTTTGGTCTTATATTTGCGACAGGATATACCCAAGATTGACATTTTATGTTCATGGTTATTTGGGTGTAGTATCTCTTGTAGTTTGTAACATTGACATTTGTTGCTGTCAGAGGCTTCAAAATACTGGAATTATTTGTTCCATAGTCACATAAACATGCCTCGGTGGCGCAGTTGTAATTGCCCATATGTTACGACTGCTGTGTTGAGGTCTCGGGTTCGATCCCCGGGTCGGGTAAAGTGATATTGGGTTTTTCACTATCCATCAGTCAGTCTTAAAATCAAGGATTGTTGTTCTTACCATCAGGTGCAGTGTAGTCACTTTGTCGTGAATAAAACAATACTCTGAATGTTGAAATCAACGAAGTACCATGTCTCACGGCTTCGACTCAATGGCCCCTACGCAATACCATCGCTTCAGTAATCACTTCTTTGATATTTGAGGTTAATTAAAATAAATAAGTTTATGAGTTTTATTTCAATGTAATATTAGGTAACGAATTAAGCAGCCTAAAGTCGACGAAAAAGCCTAATATATTAGCCATAAATACTGTGAAACATATACTAAAAGCTTTCAATTTCCCTCGCCGATGGTCATTTTATTTGAAACTGTACGAGTTCAAGTGGGGTCGGCGCTTGTCCCGAGTAACTACTCCGTATTACAGTTGTAATTAAATGTTTATGCATTATTGAGTCTAAGTAGGTGCTTGTGGAAATAGCCATTTGGGCTTTTGTGGGAATTTGGAACGTTTTATTGGGATTTTACAGTAGTACATATAAAACGTCACAGATTGGTATAATGTGTGTCAAAGGAAATTTGAATTTGGTGTCGCGATTCAACATACAATTTCATGTTACGGTAGGCAGCGGCTTTGCTATGTCCTGTAGGCCTACTCTTGAAATCAATTCTCAATCTCGAACTCGATACAGTTTAATTCCAATCTAGAAGATATTGGAACTCTAACTCACTCAACTAAATGAAATAGAATATTTACGAACTAGCGATCGTAAATACTCTATTTCATTTAGTTACTAAAAATGCCGCCGTATTCAATTAAATCGTGCGTTGGTGGTGCGTTCAATAGTGCCAATTGTACAGTTTTCGAACCCAATCCCAAATTTAAATTGGAATCGAGTGTCAAGAGTAACCCACCTGGCATTGCGGAAGTCTATAGGCGGCGGTGACTACTTACCATCAGGTGGCCCGTCTGCTAGTCTGCCTTTCAAAGCAGTAAAAAAAATATTTCTAAATCAAATATAACCCCACTCTATATATAAAAATATTAAAACAACTGCTAGACCTAAAATACTGAAATATTGGTTAAGTGATCCTATACTGACATATGAATGAAAATTAAATGCGGTCTTCAAAATAAAACTCCTTAAAGAAAAAATAGAAAATTAAAAAAGTACGCAAATATAAACGCGAAATATACAAGGTATTTCGAAGGTATGTGAAGTCTACCAACCCGCAATAGGCCAGCGTGGTGGACTTAGGCCTAACCCCTCTCGTTAGTTGAGGAGGCCCGTGCCCAGCAGTGGGACAATGTTTAATATAGGGCTAGTATTATTATTATTATTATATATAATCCATATTAAAATTTCACATTATTGAATAAACATATTAAAAAAATACCTGTAAACTATTAAACAGGCGAAAATAAAAAGTAAAAACATGACCTGTATTATTATTATACTGCCAGTTATTATACACGTATTAAAAACAGTTGTTTTTAGCAGCGTGCTCACTATACCGTGGGTGTACACGCGGCTTAACACCGACCATACTCATGAATATTGGATAGTGTACACTGTCACAGAGACTGTGTGCAAACAGTAGCATTAATGTTGCAAACTGACACATCGCGCATTTGCGCTGATGGAAAACATGAACTCTCACGTAAAATCATCACGTGACATCCTCCGTGGCGCAGTTGGCGAGTAGCCGGCTATGAAACGAGAGGCCGTAGGTTCGATTCCAACACCGGGACAAATGTTTGTGTGACAGACAGATATTTGTGTCCGGGGTTTGGGTGTTTTGAGAGCGAAAGTCTCTCTAGGTCCCTGATACCCACAACACAAGACTCGTATCTTAGTGTGGGGTCGGGGCTATGTGTGTTTGTTGGGTGTTATTTATTATTTAAATATACAGGTGGGACAAATTAATTCACATGTCAGTTAAGGAGATTGTCGAGTGAACGTAATGACCTCTTAATCTTATATAGACTAAATAAAATGAATCGTCGGTGGTCTCGCTAAAACTGAAAAACGGCTTGACCGATTTGGATGAAATTTTGTGTGTATATTTCAATGGGTTCCTGTTTGGTTTGAAAACACATTTGGTCACATACGGACATACGCAGGTGGCGTTACTGTCCATATGTGACCAAATTTGAATATTGGGATTTGTGGGACAATATTTGTAGTAGTAGTATACATATATTTTATTTTTCTTCACTCTTCTTCCGTGTTAACTTTAACTATGCCAATGTTCACTCCTCCATGTGCGCAATATGCTTAAAAAGGGGTACAAAGTTTTATCATCATGTGTTAACTAAAGGCCGTGACCACACTTGCATTACTGCTTTGTTAACAACAGTACATACAAATCATCACAATCACCCGCCAGGTATTTGTGTACACAACGCACCTGTCGACTACAGCTTTAATTAATATGCTAATTACGTATAATCTATGTGACACCTTGAGTTGTGATGAAAACACTGAAATATCATTCTAGTAATTAAAATCACATTAATTTTACTGCCTCGGTGGCGCAGTTGTGATTACGCTTGCGTTACGACTGCTGTGCTGAGACTAATGTGCCCGGTATGGCGATACGGGCTGAAACGGAGTATTTCTAGATAGAAAAGCCCAATATCACTTTACCCGGGGATTGAACCCGAGACTTTAGCACAGCAGTCGTAACGCATGCGCTATTACAACTGCGCCACCTAGGCAGTCTAATATGGAACTAATAATATATAAATAAATGCGATAGCCTAGTTGGTTGCGGTACGGACTGCCAAGACGAAAGTCGTAGGTTCGAAACCCAAGTGGCATACACCTCTGACTTTTCTAAAGTTATGTGTGTATAAAAATGTTAATTATCGCTTGCTTTAACGGTGAAGGAAAACATCGTGAGGAAACCTGCATATCTGAGAATTTTTCGAAGGTATGAGAAGTCTGCCAACCCGCATTAGGCCAGCGTGGTAGATTAAGGCCTAACCCCTCTCATTAGTAGAGGAGGCCCGTGCCCAGCAGTGGGACAATGTGTAATACAGGGCTAGTATTATTATTATTATAATATATAAATACAATACACTATTCAAATCATAATATTGTCAGCGTGTATAAACTCATATAGTTAAGTCACGTATTGTGCAAATGAGCCCTTACGCAAATCTGAGCATTCTCTTGCATTACGACATCGAAATTAAAAGCAAGGTAAATGCCTATTACAACCACAAGATCTGGTGCACTGACATTAGATATAATCTATGCTAAAATAATGTGCGTTTGAATAACAATGCACTGAAATTATGAAATACCTTGGTTTAGCAAGCAATAAGCACTATAATAATAAAAAGTACACCGACTTCAATAAAAAACAAATTGTGCGTCACTATAAAATTTTAGGGTTTCCCTTGATTTTTCTGAGATCCCGTCATCAGATCCTGACTTGGTATGGGACCACCTGGGAAGTAAGCCCTTTTAAACAAAGAAAGAATTTATCGAATCGGTCCAGGCGTCTTCGAGTAATCGGGTAACATACATAAAAAAAGATTCCGACGAATTGTTAACCTCCTCCTTTTTTGAAGTCGGTTAAAAAGCAATGAGTCAATTTCAGAAGCCAAGAAGGTTTTTAAGAAGAAATTGTTTGGTTAACTCGTTTTAATGTGTTGGTAACTATTCCACCTATGGTATTAGTATAATAAATACACCCAACAGTCACACATTACTGACCCCACACTAGTACAAACCTATATCGGCATCAAGAACTACGAGGGACTACGGTCCCACAACACCCAGACCCGAAACAAATATTTCTGGTTCACACAAACATTTGCTTTAGTGAATGAACCAGTGACTACTCATTTCAAAGCCGGCTAATCGCTGTGCCACGGAGGCTATAAGAAACAAGTTTTTTTCTGACTTTCTAGTGGTCCGAGATTGAAGTTACTGGTGCCACCTATCATCATATGATAGAAATAAGTTAGCGATCCATGGATGAATTCGTTTTTACAAAAGAAAATAGCTAAATTTTCTTTTGTAAAAATACAAGCGTATGCATTTATATTTAAAGAAGTATTCAAATATTCAGTTTTAAATATCATTGACGTCAGACGGGTAATATTTAGACTGCAATCCGCGAAGGGGTAGGCAGAGATGTAAACCAGTACACCCACTTTTCGCCGAATTTATTACGGACCCATAACGTGATAGAGGGCGAGACTATCGCCATACTGGGCACAATCCCAGACTACGGGCTGATACTGTGTATTTCTAAATAGAAAAACCTAATATCACATTCCCCGACCCGGGGATCGAACCCGAGACCTCAGCACAACAGCCGTAACGCACTTGCAATAACAATTGCGCCACCGAGGCAGTCTGCAATATTTAACATTTTGTTGCCCCAACTTGACATGTCATATAGGTGAAGAAAAACGATATTAAAAAAGTTCACAGCTGTCTGTTACTATCTGTTGCGAAATTGTTCCACAAACTCATAAGTAAACTAGCACTATGACGTAATGTTTTGTATTTGACAGACACAATTACGTTTCATGGAGATAAGGGCCGGCACATGTAAAGCATTTTTTGTGATTGTTCAACACAATAAATTAATTAATATAATTACTATAGATATTGTAATTTAACACAGTTTTAACTTTGAACAAATTTTGCGATGTTTTACCGGCAAAATTTACAACGCTATGACATTGACAACTAGTTGACAAGCTTCCTTCTTGCTAGAGAAGGACGCCCGCTGGTGAGAGAGAGAGAGAGATAAGTATAAAACCATGGACAATTTGGTGAGTTATAACCAAAGACTACTAATTTAAATGCAAGATTACAACAGCTTCTTCATCTTAACGCTGTGTGTTTTACAAAAACACATAATAAATAGTTATTGAAATACACAAGGGAATGTCAAAAAGGGAATGTCTTGCTGGTAGGATATTCATATCCGGCCGGATAGCGACCACCGTACACGGGGTGTAAAACCCGCCATAGTAGCACACGCAAGTGTGTCGCGTTCCGGGATCAGCCAGTGAACATTCGGTTTTTGTCAGGGGTCTAGAGTTGGGGTACGATGTTTGAACGTTTTGCGGTCTTCTGAATACTCTGTCACTAGATCCTCGACCGCTCCCTTCTTGTTCATGGCGTAGTGTGAAGAAGCATGCCGGCATGATTGTGTTGAGTAGCGGGGGATAGATTGTCTCTCGCTACTCGATACTCTATTGGACGGCACTGCGCTTACCATCAGGTGCAGTGTGGTCACTTTGCCGTGCCAGGGAAAAAAGACATTAATTAGTCAAAAATAGTTTTTGCGGTTCCAGATCAATGCTGATAGTGTTTATTATTACTGTCAATTAAGTAATAAATAATAAAAGCACCCTAATTCCAGTAATACTTTTTATGCGTTTTGTATATTAGTAAGTAATCAATAAATTACAAAGTTAGCTTCCGTGGCGCAGTAGGCCAGTAGACGGTTGTGAAACGAGAGGCCGTGGGTTCGATTCCCACACACGGGACAAATGTTTGTGTGACAGACAGATATTTGTGTCGGGTCTGGGTGTTGTGAGACCGAAAGTCTCTCGTAGTCCCCGATACCCACGACACAAGACTCGTGTCTTTTTTTTTCTTTTTTTTATTGCCTTGATAGGCAGACGAGCAGACGGGCCACCTGATGGTAAGTAGTCACCGCCGCCCATAGACTTCTGCAATGCCAGGGCACAGCAAAGCCGCTGCCTACCGTTAGTGTGGGATCGGGGCTATGTGTGTGACTGTTGGGTGTTATTATTATCTAAAAAAAATGCTGTTAATTGGTAAGCGCATCACTTGTCAACGGCTGGACAGATATGGATATTTTTTAAATCGGTGATGTATATTTTTCCATAAACATATTTAAATAGTGGTCTCAAATAATGTCACATAAGTACGTGTTGTGTCATTACAAGAAATATAGTGGTAAGAAACGCTTTTGGAACACTTATAATCTCTAAAATATATTTTTCGTCTATACATATAACATCTTTCTACTGGAAACGTTGAATGCGGACAGTAGAATTCTTTTTACGCAAAATATTATACAAGATACGCGGAATAAGTTAACTACAATGTCTATTCACCGATCTATACTTACTTACTTACTAACTGTGCTGACTGTCAAAACGAAAGCCGTATGTTCGAAACCAGACCAAATGGCATACACCTCTGACTTTTCTAAAGTGTTAACTGTTAATTATCGCTCGCTTTAACGTTGTAGGCAAACTACCTGCATACCTGAGAATTCATATACGAATTTCAAAGGTGTGTGAAGTCTACCAACCCGCATTAGGCCAGCGTGGTGGACTGAGGCCTAGCCCCTCTCATTAGTAGATAAGGCCCGTGCCTAGCAGTGGGACAATGTTTAATATAGGGCTATTACTATTATTTTTATGTGCCAACAGGTACTGCTTAGTCACATGACATTACACTATGAAAGCTATCAATCGACACGACTAAAATATCGTTCGACAAATTATCGAGTGCGTGCGTTGCCCTTTAGGTATCGAACGCGTGTTGTACAACAATGTTATAACAATGAACGTGCATTATAGGTTTTAACTTGACAGGGAACAACAAGAACAAATGAATATTAATCAATGTGCGGTTATTTGATTTAATCTCTTTAATTGGAGCTATATTGAAATTTGCAGCAATGAATATTGGCTTAGTTATATTAAATCACTAGTAGAGATAGCCTAGTTGGTTGCGGTATGGACTGCCAAGACGAAAGTCGTATGTTCGAAATCCAAGTGGATACAACTCTGACTTTTGTAAAGTTATGTGTGTATTAAATGTTAATTATCGCTTGCTTTAACGGCGAAGGAAAACATCGTGAGGAAACCTGCATACCTGAGAATTCTTATAAGAATTTCGAAGGTATGTGAAGTCTACCAACCCGCATTAGGCCAGCGTGGTGGATTAAGGCCTAACCCCTTTCATTAGTAGACGAGGCCCGTGCCCAGCAGTGGGACAATGTTTAATATAGGGCTAGTATTATTATTACTAGTAGTCCCGGACAGATGTCCTGGTATAAACCGCCTGCTTCTCTGCGAAGGGGATTTTCGTTGAAAAAGTAAGAAGTTCAGATCTCGACAACAGCGCCACCTATCGGATCTAAGACTTGTAATAAGTTTTATTTCACAATATTGCAATAAAGCAACTTAGCATACATTGAGCTGCTCTAATCTAATGTAATTGAAATTAAATCATGTATTAATTGTATGACCAAATATTGTTATCCGGTGTTCGAAAAGAGCAACGCAAGAGTTTCTTGCCCGTTTTTCTCTAGCGAAACTGCATTCCGAACTGGCGGTGGAGTAAAAAAGATTGTCTGAATCTAAACAATGTATATACATCAATAATATTTGATTTTGATTTAAAATAAAAATACTTACGCAAATTCTTACGCAAAGGTAACTTTTTTCAAGATCGTGACATCGTTATAATTGATGTGTGTGAAACAAAAATAATAAACAAATACACTCAACAGTCACACACATAGTCTCAGTCAGGACTATTCTATTCAGGTTCAGGTCAATAAGACTAGGTCAAATCTGTATCGTGGGTATCAAGAACTACGAGGGACTATAATACAACACCAAGACCCGAAACAACTATTTGTGAGTTACGGAAATTGTCTCGGTGTGGGGATCGAACCCACGGCCTCGTTTTACAAGCGATTACTCGTCCACTGTGCCACGGAGGCTAGGAAAACTAATAAAAAACTTTATTGTCCTTTGTTTCTTTAAGTCTTACGTAGAAAGAAAACTATGCCCGCACTTATAGCAACATGACCGGGCCGGCTTGACCGGGGTAGTACCACTGTCTCACAGAAAACCAATGTAAAGTGACAGTTTACTGTCGCGTTTCGTATGGTAAGTGAGATATCCGGAGGCCCAGATTCCCCCCTTCCCTTCTCTAATCCCTATTTCTGTCCTTTTAAGGCCGACAGCGCATACATGACACTTTTGGTATTGTGGATGTTAATGGGCGGTGGAGATCACTTAACATCAGGTGACCCGCTAGCTCGTTTGTCGGACTATGCAATAAAAAAAACTTAATGTAAACAAACCATGCATGTTAATAAGGGTGACTTTCGCGTGTTCTGGTCAGACCATATTCGGCCGGGCCGGGCCCGAGACGTTACAAAACGTTTAAAAGAATTAAGTAGGTGCATACTAATATTTCACGAATAAACTCGTGTAAGAAGAACTCGTGTAGAAGCAGCGATAGCCTAGTTGGTTGCGGTACGGACTGTCAAGACGAAAGTCGTAGGTTCGAAACCCAAGTGGCATACACCTCTGACTTTTCTAAAGTTATGTGTGTATGAAATGTTAATTATTGCTTGCTTTAACGGTGAAGGAAAACATCGTGAGGAAACCTGCATATCTGAGAGTTTTCGAAGGTATGAGAAGTCTGCCAACCCGCATTAGGCCAGCGTGGTGGACTAAGGCCTAACCCCTCTCATTAGTAGAGGAGGCCCGTGCCCAGCAGTGGGACAATGTTTAATACAGGGCTAGTATTATTATTATTATTAAACTCGTGTAATGAACCAAAGTGTCGACTCATTTGGACCATGAACCAAAACACGTGAATTATGATTTACAATATCCGTAACGAAAAGATGAATTAATAACAATATATAATACTGCCAGTGCTGCCTCGTGATACACCAGTATTTGTATGAATGAATAGAGTTGAAACAGTGAATAATAAATAAAATACGAAAGTCAATGTATCTTAAACAAGCAATTGCTAGCAGCTTCGCCCGCGTATAATTTTTAGACGGGAGAGTAGAGGGAATTAAAAAAAAGTAACCTATGGCCGTCCTCGAGGTTATAGGTAGTCTCATACTAAATCTTATCAAAAACGGTTCATTAGCCGTGAAAACGTGACATGCCGAAAACTTTCGACCCCTTATTCACCCACGTGGCGGTTACATTTTGAAAAACGCTGATATACATTTATTTCTAGCTAGAAGAAGTACGTATGCGAAATTTCGTATCTCGCACTTTGAAATTGACGAACTTTCATACAACCGTTATTCCCTTATTTTAGCCCCAGCGGGTTTTTCTGCGTTGATGAATCAATCAGTCAGTCAATCAGAGCAAGTAATTATATATGTATGTATGTATAATACCAACCCTATATTAAACTTGACCCACTGCTAAACACGGCCCTTTTTTTTATCCTGGCATGGCAAAGTGACCACACTGCACCTGATGGTAAGCGCAGTGCGGTCCAATTAGAGTATCGAGTAGCGAGAGACGATCTATCCCCCAATACTCAACACAATCATGCCGGCCTGCTTCTTCACACTACGCCATGGGCAAGAAGGTGAAGAAGCGCCGAGGGTCTATTGTCAGAGTACTCAAAAGGCCGCAAAATGGCCAAACATTGTACCCCAAATCTAGACCCCCGAGAAAAACCGGATGTACACTGGCTGATCCCGGAACGCGACACACTTGCGTGTGCCACTATGGCAGGTTTTACACCCTGTGTACGGTGGTCGCTATCCGGGCGGATATGAATATCCTACCACCAGCAAAACCGCCTATACTAATGAGAGGGGTTAGGCCTTAGTCCACCACGCTGGCCTAATGTGGGTTGGTAGACTTAACACACCTTTGAAATATTCTTAGTAGTATTCTCGGAGAAATTATATAATTCGCATTCCATAATAATATACCTTTTTTACATAAGTCTTTATTAATTTCTGCAGCATACATAGCCCAATTCAACCTCCTATCTCAGAATTTCTTTCAAATTATGAAATGGCGTTACTAGATAGATAGGCATAAAAATACTTACTGATTATAACTAAGACAGAACAAAAGACGTGTCTCCAACTTTCTTGATGCATTTTGAATCTGGAACAAAAACAACATATTTAAATAAAATGAAGGGTTACAATAACATATTATTATTTATTTTATAATCAGTGGGACAACGGGAGAGTTAGCTGGCTGTGAAGCGAGAGGCAGCAGGTTCGATTCCTAAACAGAGACCAATTTTTATGTGATTCATAAATACTTATTTCAGGAATGGGTACAAGATGTGCATTTTTTGCTATTTTCTGTAGCATAATGTGATAGGGAGCGAACTTATCAATAAATAAGCATTTGCTATTATCTCTATTCTCATACTAAATCTTATCAAAATCGGTTCATTGGTTTAGCCGTGAAAACGTAACAGGCAGAAAACTTTCGACTCCTAATTCACCTACTTAGGGGTAAAATTTTGAAAAACGCCGATACAGTTATACATTTATTTCTAACCAGAAGCACGTATACGAAATATCGTACTTCTCTCTTTAAAAATGACGAATTTTCATACAACCGTTTTCCCTTATTTTACCCCCTTAGAGGTGACGTTTTCGAAAATCCTTTCTGAGTGGATGCTTACAATATAAAGAGCATCAACTGCCAAAATTTCAAGTTTATAGCCCCAGCGGTTTAGGTCTGCGTTGATAAATCAGTCAATTAATCGACCAAGTAATTATATGGATTGATTTTGATTGACTACATTGAGAATCGAACCCAGGACTTAGGTTCTATGATCTAAGTACACCGCCATTAAACAAGGTGATACAAGTTACAATCAACATAACCGTCAATTTAGCCTAACTGGGAATCAAATCATCAACCATTCGTTTAAAAGCACTTCTAACTAGGTCATGGATGCAGAATTGTCTGTCATGTTTTAATTAGAAATAATGTTACATTACCGTAACGTGTAAGCCGTTATTACATTCCACGTTTCGATGAGCATAACCATAATAATAGTTTATTGATCCTAGTTTATAATATAGTGGCTACATTTTACTTCATATAAATTCCTCGCGTGTTACTGCTGCTGCTGGTGCAGATATAGATCTAAGAAAGACAACGAAAGTACTAAGAGAAATGTTTTGTTTTCAGGACACCAGTCAGTGTACATCCGGTTTTTCTCGGGGTTCTAGAGTTGGGGTACGATGTTTGGCCGTTTTGCGGCCTTCTGAGTGCTCTGACACTAGACCCTCCACCGCTTCTTCACCGTCTTGCCCATGGCTTAGTGTAAAGAAGCAGGCCGGCATGATTGTGTTGAGTAGCGGGGGATAGATTGTTTCTCGCTACTCGATACTTAATTGGACGGCACTGCGCTTACCATCAGGTGCAGTGTAGTCATTTTTCCGTGCCAGGATAAAAAACAGTTATTTAACGCTAGAAAACTTCTTTAAAATACATTTAAAGCGTTTTTAAAGTTCTTTCAGATACGTGAAGGCATCTTTTATGTGTTAATATGGGTGGGTATTTTACCCAGTGCTTCAACTTTGGCACGGGAAGTACGTACACTTATGTCTTCTATTAAATATGCGTCTGTGGTTATCAATTTATATGAGCTGCCAACTGGATATGCAATATTTGATATTTTTTGGATAACTGTTCGGCATTTAATTTCTCAAAACAGTTCAAGAAAGGCAGGCCGTAAAAAATAATCATAAAAAACTTTCACCAAATCCTTTTAAGTAGTATATTGCGTCAATCCCACGTAAAATTAGTATTAGGGAAGGATGTGTAATCAATACAAGATATCACTGACATATTTTTTTTAGTTGTTAAGTATCTTAATATTGTTGCTTGCACGTGAGAGAAAAATTTAAAAATAAGGAAAGATCACATAAGAATACTTTATAATGGTTTCTTATGTTTACATGAAGTTTACACAGTAGCTTTTGCTCGCGGCTCCGCCTGCGTAAAATTTTGAGACCGAAGGGGATGTTTTTGTGTTGATCCGTTCTTTCGTTTCAGTCCAAATATTTTACAGGAAATAATTTAATGATTTCAAATTGGCAATGAAATATTAAATGGTAGGGACTTCATCAGTTTTAGCATAGGATCTATTCTTTGTACCTATGATCCATCCTCAGGGTTTTTTTTACAGTATAGTCCGACAAACGAGCCAGTGGGTCACGTGATGTTAAGTGATCTCCACCGCCCATGAACATCCACTTACCATACGAAACGCCATAGTAAACTGTCACTTTACGTTGGTTTGCTGTGAGACAGTGGTACTACCCCGGTCGAGCCGGCACATATTTGTCTACAGCGTGGCTCTACCACTTCCAAATAGGGTTCATAATATCTTACTTATTTACAGATAGTATCGCGTTTTATTTTACTTTTTAACCGACTTCAAAAAGGAGAAGGTTCTCAATTCGTCGGAATCTTTTTTTTTAGTTTATCGTTTCGAAAATTTTATAGCACTATCACGAGGTGGACTGAGTTGTACGCCGTCGCGAAAGGATACCTAATGTTTCTACCTCCAATTAATTTAATTTCAATTTAATGCTTGTCCGATCTACGCAGAAAGAGCTTACAGTGGCAATCGGGCTTTCGGGTTCAGATTTAAATGTATAATGAGATCCCAGGCTTATGCTAGCTCCCACTCATCTTCATCTGAAATTTGGATATTAATTTGATGTTAATAACCTCATGAATCATAGGAATTGGTATTCTTTGGCAAGGATTTGTGGTTGCTCAAATCTGAGAAAATTTTTGAAGCCTTTATCTGAATTTTCAGCAACTGCAGACTTGGTAGAAAGTCGGTGTTTTATGCAGCTATATATTCAACTTAAAATTATTTTTATATCAAAGTAGAAAACGACAGACACCAACTACGAAGCTAAGTGGATCTGCATAGGTGATGTTTTTGAAGGCCACGCTGGAGATAGGTTTTTTACAGCACGATCTTTTTATCCTGGCATGGCAAAGTGACCCCACTGCACCTGTTGGTAAGCGCAGTGCCGTCCAATTAGATTATTGAGTAGCGAGAGACAATCTACCGCCGCCACTCAACACAATCAGGCCGGCCTGTTTCTTCACACTACGCCATGGGCAAGAAGATGAAGAAGCGGTCAAAGGTCTATTGTCAGAGTACTCAGAAGGCCGCAAAACGGCCAAACACCGTACCCCAAGTCTAGACCCCCGACAAAAACCGGATGTACACTGGCTGATCACGGAACGCGACACCCTTCGTGTGCCACTATGGCGGGTTTTACACCCTGTGTACGGTGGTCGCTATTCGGGCGGATATGAATATCCGATCACCAGCTCGTGTTCGTTTGCATTTTGTGCACGTTATCACATTGATGCAATGTAAAAAAACCAATACCCTTGACCAGTTTCAGTAAAAACAGGTAAAAGTTCAAAAACCTCATTTTTTGTGCTAAAACAAGTTTGGCGTGATTCAAACTGAGTGGGTTTGTAGAATTAATTATGAATTTAATACGGTTTGGCAAAATTTTACGTCATTCTTTGCCAAAACAACATTAGTAACAGGACAGCCTCCGTGGGGCAGTGGGAGAATATCCGGCTCTGAAATGAGAGCTGAGGGTTCGATTCCCACACCGAGATAATTGTTAGTGTTACAGACAAATATTTTTTAACATGTAGACATAAACAACGAAATGTCGACGAAACAAAATAATTATATCTTACTGTAAGATCTGGGCTATCTGTGTGACTTTTGTATATTTATGTAAATTCAATGGTTTTTAGCGAAATTAATCGTAATCACGCATGTGAAACTGGGGGAAAAAGCTATTGCGCATAAAATTAACTTGGTGACAGACATCGATCAAGCTAGGGTGCTTGCCAACATGAAAAGTTGCAAATAACTTAATGTAATTTATATAACACAAATTTGTTTCTACTTATGTCCGTTATAGACTTTGAAACCACTCAACCGATTCCAATGAAGTTTTGTGTATGTGGTGGTTGGGTCTTAAGAGATAGGATAGTTTTACATCCGATAGCCCTCCGAGCCCCATGACGTAATGTGAAGAAGCAACACAGCAGGCCGACATGATTGTATTGAGTAGAGAGTAGTCTCTCGCTACTTGATACCTTAACTGGTCGGCACTGTGCGTACCATCAGGTGGAGCGTGGTGACTTTGCCGTGCTAGGATAAAAAAAACAAAGTGGAGTTTGAAATACTTTGTATTCATAAATATTTTCCCGAAATGCACCAATTATAAGCCATCCATGATCCCGGATCTGACCCAACAGGAACGCTATAGGACATTATCACTGACACTATATCAGATTGGTGATTTGATATAAAATTACTAACAATTTATAATTTAGCACATAAGTTTCTTTAATACATACATATACACTCACGTCTGTAATCCCCGAAGGGGTAGGCAGAGGTGTAACCAGTACACCACTTTTCGCCGAATTTCCGTCCCATAATGTGATAGGGGGCGAGCCTATCGCCATACCGGGCACAGGTTCCAGACTCCAGGCTAATACCTAGAATTTGTAGATAGAAAAACCCAATATCATTTTACCCGACACGGGAATCGAACCTGAGACCTCAGCACAGCAGTTGTAAGGCATGCGCAATTACAACTGCGCCACCGAGACGGTCCATGGCAAGTTTCTTTAATAAAATAATATAACTTATATCGTTCGTTGCGGCACGGACTGTCAAGACGAAAGTCGTATGTTCGAAACCCAAGTGGCATACACCTCTGACTTTTCTAAAGTTATGTGTGTATTAAATTTTAATTATCGCTTGATTTAACGGTGAAGGAAAACATCGTGAGGAAACCTGCATATCTGAGAATTCTTATACGAATTTCGAAAGTATGTGAAGTCTACCAACCCGCATTAGGCCAGCGTGGTGGACTAAGGCCTAACCCCTCTCATTAGTAGAGGAGGTCCGTGCCCAGCAGTGGGACAATGTTTAATACAGTATTATTATTATATCAATCATCAATAGACGATACATTATTTTATAATTATTTTATATTGCTATTTATTACATTACTAGTGGTCCCGGGCAGACGTTGTCCTGCCATAAACTGTGGACCGAATTTTCATTGAAAAATAAGAAATTTAGATCTCGACAACAGCGCCACCTATCGGATCTAATACTATACTATCTTTTAAGTTGGACCCAACCACACATATACACAAAATTCATTGAAATCGATTGAGTGGTTTCAAAGTCTGTAACGGATATAGGTGGAAACAATTTTTGTGTTTTATATATATAGATTTATGACGCAAGGTTGTTATGATCAAAATATAATAAAAATTAATTAAAACTAAATTCCCGCAATCTATCGAAGCAAAAGAACAAAACACGGGGAAATACCATGATTAAATTAAACGGAAATCTTCTTACACTTTTTTTAAACATAAGACTTCAATCGAGGTCCTTAGTTCGACTTTGTCCTAATCTACACATATATTATTAAGCTGAATAGTTTGTTTGAATGCGTCAATTTAGTGTTGGATAGCCCATTTATCGAGGAACGCTATAGACTCCCTCGGTGGCGCAGTTGTAATTGCGCATGCGTTTACGACTGCTATGCTGAGGTCTCGGGTTCGACCCCCGGGTCGGGTAAAGTGATGTTGGGTTTTTCTATCCAGAAATTCCCAGTATTAGCCCGGAGTCTAGAATCTGTGCCCGGTATGGCGATAGGCTCGCCCCCTATCACATCATGGGACCGAAATTTGGCGAAAAGTGGGTGTACTAGTTACACCTCTGCCCACCCCTTCGGGGATTACAGGTGTGAGTGTATATGTATGTATATATGCTATAGGCTATATAACATCATGTAACCAATAGGATCGGAGAATTAATGAAAATTGTGCAAAAACGGGGAACATTTATTCCTCTTCAGACCTCAAAACAAATATATCCAGCAACTAACGTTGGGTCGCACCCAATGAGATGATTACAAAAGATAATTAAATCAAAGCAAAATTACGCAGAACATGTCTTTACAAATAAGATCTTAACAGATAAAAAACGATCTTAATAAACATTCTAAATAATAATGATTAAACACACAAAATCACATGACGATGACGAGAAATAAATATTCCTATTTCAAATACGTGAGGCGATAAATACTAAGTTGGTGTTAATGTATTTAAAATTACCTAATTTAAATTTAGAACGTTTTGTTTTTTTAAGGAATAGCAAAAGAATCGATATCCATACAGCGTTGTCTACATTGATTTTAAAATTTGAAAAAGTGTATCCATTAATGTACAATATGGTAACACGATAAACCATGGCTAAGTTATTGGAACTGTATTAGTTGTATATTTATGAAGATATAATAAAAGATTTTATTATTATTTATAGAAATTAGAGTGCTTATTAAAAGCTTATTAGAGAGTAAAAATTTATTTAATTCAAAACAATACGAGTATAACTGACGGCCTCCGTGGCGCAGTTGGCGAGTAGCCGGCTGTGAAAGGAGAGGCCGTGGGTTCGATTCCCACACCGTGACAAATGTTTGTTTGACAGACAGATATTTGTGTCCGGGGTTTGGGTGTTGTGAGACCGAAAGTCTCTCTAGGTCCCTGATACCCACAACACAAGACTCGTATCTTAGTGTGGGGTCGGGGCTATGTGTGTGACTGTTGGGTGTTATTTATTATTTATTTATTATTATTATAACGTGTAAAGTATTGGATATGTGTCGCAACCATAAATTACGATACAATGTCTCCTTCCCTACTACAATTACCAATGAACTCTCATTTACTACACCCAACCTTTATTAAATTTAAGGAAGTATTTAAAAACAGAATAAACCTGACATTCACATTGTAAATACCATATCGCAACAAATTCGCTCTCACAGTATATAATATAGTCTGTGGTATGGCAATACGTCAAACACTATGTGTGTCAATGGCGTTTGTTAACACTAATGTACTATGACCACGAGGTGATATGGTGGTTGTAGGGATGTCACATAAAATTTATTAGGTAATTTGAAAACCTTAATTTTAAGCATCATACGTAGATTATAGTTATTCCAATTCGGTAATTATATCAACCCTATTCACGTGTTAAACACAAACTAACATTCCATTCGTTTTATGAGTTTTTTGTTTTCCCGCCAACCGCCTGACAGTAGTTTGACAGATCCTAGTTTTTTCGTTTTGAATCATTGAAAGCAGAGGATATATATCATATACGCTATTCTTTAGAAACAGCAAATACTTAATTATGTAAAGTAAAAATATTTTAAAGTTATCTAAAATCTTGAATTTTAATGGATATTAATTAGTATCTAAATTAAGTGATTTATGCTGCACACGAACTTGTTTATATCTGCATATTTTTTAAACTTGTTCGGCAGGGGTCATTTCTGTTTGAACTTCGACCGCGCGTTTTAAATTCTTAAAACATTATTGAGTTTTAAAAAATCTACTGCATATATTAAGGGCCTTTTATTTTTAATCGAGTTTATTTTTTAATTCCTCAACATTAACACATGTTAAAAATATTTTTATAAGAATCTCTATATATTATTTCTCAAAGGTGTTTTTTATCGTTACGCCACATTGCTTCACTGATTTTAATAATTCAAAGACAATTTAAAAGATTACTCAAAATGTTGGTTAGCTACTGTAAGCTAAAAATAGATATAATAATAATACTAGCCCTGTATTAAACATTGTCCCACTGCTGGGCACGGGCCTCCTAATGAGAGGGGTTAGGCCTTAGTCCACCACGCTGGCCTAATGCGAGTTGGTAGACTTCACATACCTTCGAAATTCTTATAAGAATTCTCAGGTATCCAGGTTTCCTCACGATGTTTTCCTTCACCGTTAAAGCAGGCGATAATTAACATTTAATACACACGTAACTTTATGAAAGTCAGAGGTGTATGCCATTTGGGTTTCGAACATACGACTTTCGTCTTGACACCGCAACCAACTTGGCTATCGCAGCTATTATAAAAAATAGATAAAAGTTTTAAAATTATAGGTTTGCCAAAAAAATATTAAATGTTAGTGCCACCTGTGTTAACTGCAGTTACACTCCCGTAATATATAAACTGGCAGGCGATAATACTAGAAAATAAAATGTCAACCAATGAAATAAAACAAACTAATACTAAAGTCTTTTCACCTAAGGATAGCAATAAATGGATTAAGAAATAAATTCTTCACCACGTTTTACTTACACATAAACACGTGAGCTACTTAATAAAAAAAACCGGTAATTAATCTACTGGCCAATAAATGTTACACGAAATCATGACAAATATACAAAATCTGAGTGCTAATAATCAAAATACTCTCTCTGTGCCTGCCGCGTTGGCGCAGTTGTAATTGCGCAAGAGTTACGAATGCTGTGCTGAGGTCTCGGGTTCGATCCCCGGGTCGGGTAAAGTGATATTGGGTTTTTCTATCTAGAAATTCTCAGTATTAGCCCGGAGTCTGGAACCTGTGCCGGGTATGGCGATAGGCTCGCCCCCTATCACATTATGGGACCGGTATTCGGCGAAAAGTGGTTGTACTGGTTACACCTCTGCCTACCCCTTCGGGGATTACAGGCGTATATGTATGTATGTAATAATCAAAATATATTACGATTAAATAAATGATTTACAATTCAGAAAGCAAGTTTTATGGACGCCAAATATCTTAAAAGGCCGTTGGCACTAATTATGAAAGTAAAGCCGTAGGGTAAAGGGTAGATTTTTACTATGTATAATAGCTAGCGAATGGCATGAGATAAAACGACCTCCAAAATTAATTGGTTAATCAACAACCCAGAAACAACTTACAAATAACCTTATCTAAACATATAACAATAGTCTGCTGTCTGTCAGTTTATGTGATCGGGTAAAAACAACTAAATATTGTCATCATTCCAGGAAATATTCATATGATCTATACATTTTTCTACTATTTTTAACAACTTCCATGGCGAAGCGGGCGAGTAGCCGGCTGTGAAACGAGAGGCCGTGGGTTCAATTCCTGCACTGAGATAAATTTTTGTGTGACAGACAGATATTGGTTTCGGGTCTGGGTGTTGCGGGACGTTAGTTCCTCGTAGTTCTTGATACCCACGATACATGTTTTACCTAGTGTGAGGTCAGAACTATATGTGCGACTGTTAGATGTTTTTATTATTAAAATTTATCCAAGAATATGACTATAATGGCGTCAGAAACGCGATCGAAAGCTTATTATTATTAATCTTAAATGGATGATTGAACCAAAACTTAATGAAGTAATCAGCAGGGTAAAAAGTATCGAAAACAAATAATTTAATTTCAGTCTACATTTTGCGGAGAATACCTGCAACTTAGTGACAAAAGTGAAAAAGTCAATAAAATCCTTGAATATTTCATTTTAAATGTTCCATTTTAAATAGCTGTTGCTGTAGCACAAGTAAAGAAACTAACTTCACTTTAAAAAAAATGAGCCCGGAGTAAAAGTAACAAACGACTTACAAGACTGCATGGGGAAGAACCTTTGCCATTATTTTTTTAATATGAAATAATATGAACAAAGAGTGCACTGGCCGCAATATTTTATCTTGATTTAAAAAAAACAAACGCAGCAACGCATAACATATCTTACATTATTGCCTTTCTGATCAAATATGTATTTCCATCGTTTTGTATCAAAATCATTTGAAACTCTAAACTGAAATTGACAGTGGAATTTTAACTTAAAAACTATAGCTTAAATAAGAATTTACCCGTTTATCATTTTGGTTACAATTTAGTTATATCTATCTATCTAATGTCACTATCAATAAGGAAACATCGGAAGAATCATTCATCAAATAACTTGCGAAGGTTTAGTATGAGTAGAAAACAATACCTCGTTAAATTTCACGTGCTATCGTCTGTGACTTTGGCAAGGCCGTGGCAATGACCTCGTCTATATTTGCCTATTTGATAACACCTATTTCTACAAGTATATTGAATGACACTTTGTGGTTTATCATAAGGTTAAATTACTTGCTCCATGTCACACTAGGCAGTTGTGAAACGATGAGCTCTAGGTTCGATACCCTTCTGGGACAAATTTTTATGTAGGTAATCCATCTATTGTTTCGGGTATGAATAGGATCGTAAATTCTTCGTGGTTCCTATCAAATACGACACTAGATTTTGCCCGCAGCTACGCCCGCGTGGGGTTTTTTTCGAAGAAAAGCTATACAATCCATTGTGGCATTTTAAGCAATTACATCTTTCTATATGTTGCTATCCCATAGGAAGCGTGCATTTTTCCGGGACAAAAAGTGGTCTATGTTATTTTCTGATCCCTAAACTGCCACTATACAAAATCATGTTAACCCCTTTCCCTGTGAAAAACTGCAAAGTGACCACACTACACCTGATGGTGAGCGCAGTGCCGTCCGATTAGAAAATCGAGTAGCGAGAGACAATCTATCCCCCGCTACTCAACACAATCATGCCGGCCTGCATCTTCACACTGCGCCATGGGCAAGGTGAAGAAGTGATCGAATATCTAGTGTCAGAGTAATGAGAAGGCCGCTGAATGGACAAACATCGTACCCCAACTCTAGACCCCCGACAAAAACCGGATGTACACTGGCATGTATTTGAATACAATAATTCTCCAATAAATGAAGCAAATGTTTGAAGATTTCGTATTATAATTAATATTTTGAGCAATAGTTGAATGTTGACGCAGCGTATTGACGCGTGAACCTCACGAATTTGATTTGATTGAACAAGGTTTTGTTTCATCATACTTTACATACATTTTGATGTGTCCTCGTGATTTTTAAGTGGCTCTTATAAGGAAACCTTGGTGCTTACTGCATCACAATAAATATGTATAATTATGCAATATAAATTATTAGTTACGATAATAATTTATGCAATTACATGTGAGCTCAGAAGTCTGACCTGACCCTTATGATATTTTCTCACTATTGTTTTACTTCATTGGTCTTAAATATAGTGCTTAGCTTAGTTGATAAGGTCATATGGTCAAATGTTAGGTTGGGCATCACAGATTTTAAATTTAGATTTGGAAATGTATTGTTCAGGATTAAATTTTACATACATCTACACTCACACCTGTAATCCCCGAAGTGGTAAGCAGAGGTGTAAACAGTACACCCACTTTTCGTCGAATTTTGGTCCCATAATGTGATAGGGGGCGAGCCTATCGCACTACCGGGCGCAGGTTCTAGACTCCGGGCTTATACTGAAAAATTCTAGATAGAAAAACCCAATATCACTTTACCCGAACCGGGGATCGAACCCAAGACCTCAGCACAGCAGTTGTAACGCATGCGCAATTACAACTGCGCCACCGAGGCAAAGGTTTCAATATTGTGCCCAATAATATAGATATCAGCTCAGCAAACCATGGATGCACGAATTATATTCTGCCTACATTTCTGGGATAATGTCGTGAAGGTAATGAAAACAAATACACCCAACAGTCACACATACAGTTTGGATCCCACAATAGGTTAAACCTGTATCGTGGGTATCAAGAGCTACGAGGGACTACGGTGCCACAACACCCAGACCCGAAACAACTATCTGTCTGTCAAACAATCATTTTTCTCGGTGCGGGATTCGAACCCACGGCCTCTCGTTTCACAGCCGGCTACTCGCCCGCTGCGCCACGGAAGCTGTCATAAATGTGTATTTGCTTTGTTCTCCTGATGTTTTACCGAATGTACTATACTTTAAAACCCCAGATATACTATTTTTGGTAAATACGTTTCTTCTACTTAGCGTAATGCTATATCTTACATGTATTTTTAAACAGCTTAAAGTCATCAAACTTCTAAGGAATATCTTAGAACTAAAAGATTTGTGCATCGAATGACCATGCCACACGGGTTCCCTCTATCTGGCAGAATCTTGATGCTCCGTAATTTATTTGGCATAACGCACTTGGGATAACCTCCTTTAATAAAAGTCTGCCATCTTAAAAGTATGCCATTGTAAATTCGGACATAAAATCATTCGGCCAAATAATAATCATCCTACTAATATTATAAATGCGATAGTTTGTAAGTATGGATGGATGGATGTTTGTTCCTCAATCACGCAACAACGGCTGGACGGATTTGGCTGAAATTTGGCACAGAGATAGATTATTGTCTGGAATAGCACATAGGCTACTTTTTATCCCGGAAAAGTGTAAGATTCCCGCGGGATAGTTTTTTGTTTTTCACAGAGCCAGGAATCAACATGATTTTTTGAATAGTGGTAGTTAAGAGGTTAGAGAATTACATAGGCTACTTTTCTCCCGAAAAAATGCAAACTTCCTATGGAATGTTCCACGGCTCCATGGCTCCACGCGGGCGGAGCCGCGAGCAACATCTAGTATTAAATAATTTTATGCCTTAAAAATATTCGTTTGAAAGAGATTATGCCAAGTGTATTATGCCAAATAAACTTCGGAGCATCAATATTCTGTTAGATAGAGCGAACCTGTTAAGTTGTATAAAACTTTAGTAAACAACCTTTTTAAAATAAAATGATTTGAAAAGTGTTAAAACAAAATAAACACTAATTGCACGTACGTGAGCAACAAACGAGTAAATTATATGAGGGGGTGGACACACACGCTCCAAAGAAAATAAATATGTAATTATCATTTTACTGAAAACACTGGACATAAATTAGACACGTATAATGCATTTGTGACCTTTTATGCATTACAAATGACTGAAATGCTTAATGTCCGTTTCTGTAATACCTAATGACAAAGCAAATTAGCTGTGGCCAGCGATCTATATGTACTACGTACTACATCCGGCGACCACAACAAACATTATGTTCCACCGAAAGTAGAGGATGGGATAGTATAAACAATTCTTCGCAGCATTCGCCATGATACAGACGGCAGAAGACGCTAAGCGAGGAAATATCCCTTCACAGCTGTAGCGGCTCTAGGCTTTCAATCACGTCATCCAAGACATCGAGTAGGTATTTTGCGAAACGGTCCCAGAGGCGCGAGCAGTTTTCTATTCCCGACCGCACCTGCGCTTTATTTAAACGTTAAAGCTGACCAGGCGTGAATAACCACCGCACCCCGTTCCAGATTCCGACCCTGCGTGAAGTTGCGGGTATCACGCCCTCGATGTGACTCCTTGGATTAAGATCACAGGATATCCATACCTAGGACACCAAGGTCATTCCGCAATGAGAATGAAGAATGGGAAAAATCGGGGATTTCTGGCACGTGAACGTGCACATGCGGCACACTCAACCAGATTCCTGTTACCCAATGAAAAGATTTTGCGTCTCCTCTCAATATCTGTCCGGCAACTACGCGGCTTGCTGTAATAACGCCTTAGGGTAGGCAACATAACGCCCATGAACCGTGCTGTCATCTGAATAGCAATTAATGTTGCCAAGCGACAACATATAATTAATATGCAGTGAAAATATGCAACGATATTCGCTCAGAACATAGGCGTAAAGGAAAACGTTCTCCTCCAGTATACTTAAAATCTGTTTCAGTAGCCCAAGAAAACGCTGAGATTTCTATTTGGTCTAGACATGAAAAACTAATGTCTATTAGTAGATCAACTTCACTAGAGGTTGCAAACTCTGGTTTTGTTCCCAATGAGCTTATGCCGTATCGAAATCAATCAATTTTCAGTAAAATGCCAACATTTTACACCGGTTCTCTCGTATATCGCTCGTGAACACATTAAACAAAGAGATTTTCTGCTATCTATATCTGACGAATTGTTGTTTCATTAAAAAAAATATATATTTTCTACGTGTGTATTTAATTATTTAAGCATTGAATGTGTTGAGATAACTTTTGGGGTCTTTTGGGTCATATAATAATCGATACAGCTTAAAAGTATTGATTCGCTATTCATCGATATATTTTTTCACTTGCACATCCCTTACCATATTCCACCTTGAATGACGATTTTTTTAGTGCCTCGATAGGCAGAAGAGCAGACGGGCCACCTGATGGTCACACCACCGCTGCCCATAAACTTCTGCAATGCCAGGGCACAGAACAGCCGCTGCCCGCTGCCTACCGATTACGTGAACACACTCAAAATACTAATTACGCTTGTCGTAAATTGAATTTTAATTTAATAATATTAAATCGAATAGCGCCATCTAGCAGAATTTTATAGAAAGATCAAGACAATACTGTACTGTCTGTACTGTCCAATAGACAATTTTAGAATCCGAAACGTCGCTTGAAAGGAACAAACTAAATTGTAGTAATTTTGAGCGTAGTTTCTGGAGTTTTGTGATAACAGAATCGGCACCCGAGTCCTATGTGTGTCTAAATCTAGAGCATATGTCCATCCCATTAAACTTAAAATATGTAGTTACTTATTAAAAGCAATGCAATGAAATCTTTACACTGAGATTCAGGACGTTTCCAAACTTAAGTTAACGACATCTATCGAGCCCTTCAGAATAATTTTCAAGCGTTTTTTTTTATACTGGCACGGCAAAGTGACCACACTGCACCTGATGGTAAGCGCAGTGCGGTCCAATTAGAGTATCGAGTAGCGGGAGACGATATACCTCACTACTCAACACAACCATGCCGGCCTGCTTCTTCACACTACGCCATGGGCAAGAATGTGAAGAAGAGGTCGAGGGTTGCGTGCTCTTATAAAAGCGAAAATACATAAACATATTTCTCCTGATTAATAAAGAATGTTTTAATAATCAATTTGTATGCACCACTCACCTGTGAATCTAACTGTGCTGTAAGTAAAAACAAGGAAAAATCACTTCGCACTCCACTGAGGAGTAGCGGTTATAGTACGAGAGCTGTTGTACTTTAACAGTGTTTGTATAATTAATATGTTTTATTAGCATAATATTTTTAACCTTCTGGTATACTTGTTATGTGCTATGCCTGCACACACATTTATGATATGATATAATGATACGGGAACGATTTATGAATGATAAAAACAACCGTTTTGATGAGCGCTTTTATTGCAACTGAATTGACATGATATGTTTGTATAATGTAAAAGTGATATTTGCTTACGATGCTAAAATGAATCTATACTAATGTGCGGTAACCCGTACATCTTGACAACCGAAAGAATGAGAGGAATACATGAGAGTGAGCAATGATATTAAAACTAAATGATATAAATGTTGTTTTAAATGAAGATCATCAACAAGGTGAAAGGACATTTTATTTTTCTTAATACTAGTTATTATCCTGTCCATATTGACCGTCACTATCACTAGGTATCTTAAACCGCACTGATACCATAGGCGAAGTGCCCTTATTTACACTCAACACACTATGCGACCGCGGTATTTCTGACGCACGCACTTCACTATGTATACTATCATTGTCGCTGTTGGTGGTGTACGGAGATGCAGCGGCCGGAGCCGCGCTTGCTCCACCACACTTGCTTCTCAGTCTCACGCACGTGAAGATTGCTCCCGCGACGACGATGGTACCAACGATGATATAGAACATGGTGTAATGATGTACGTCGTGTAAAGTGAGCGAACTATGCTGAGACTGTTCCTTTAATAAATTCAATTCATCCCTTATTTCTATAAACTGTCTTTCATGATTTTCTAGCTGAGGGGTTTCAAATGATGATGTAACATTCAATAATCGATTCAAGGCTGATATTTCGGGTACGTCTATGTGTTGATTGATAGTGATTTGACTCATAAACTGATTATGGGCATTAATGTTAACATTGCCGCTTTTAAGGGTGCATCCATGACTAATAGTAATTATGCCATTGCCAGATATGGTTTGTATTTTAATTCCTGCTATTCCACAAAGTACGCGAATCGTACATTCTTGACAACAGCTGAATAACCACGAATTCTGCCTGTGTAACATGATCCATTTATCGTGACATTTGGTCTGCACTAATTCGCAAATCGACTCCGCTATGTCACTGTTTATTTTTATATCACAAATGGGGTTTTTCGATGATAAGTCATAAATCAAAGCATTTAGAGGGCACAAAAGAGTATTTTTTTGATAATATTTGAAAACAGGATCGGAACTCTCCTTCAGAGAGTAACATACCGATATCTTTTATCAAATTGTATGCAATGTAAGATACTTTGGGTACGATCTGATATGATTTTTGCTTAGTATCTGGCCTTCGCGGAATGCCAATAATTTTATTAAGTTCATACACATCTCTGCTGACTATGGGAATCTTGATTTCAATTATTAGGTAGTTGTTAATCACTCTGCCAGACGATTTTATCAGCTTATATAAATCCAATATATTATTTCTATTAACCGGCAAAGTAAGGTCCGTAGGCAAGTAATGAGATATGAAATTGATTTGTTTTTCTAATTGATCCGGTGATAAGAAGTTGGAGTCGATGTAACCATGACTGATGCTCATCACGGTGTCCATCAAGCTCTGTTGGATCCGTCTTAAATTTGCTAGGATCATACTCGCTGTGAGTGCAGATGATGTAATGTATAAGCCTCTTTTGTTATCAAGTGTAACAGTGTTCATTTCCATAGATAAATTAAATGGACGTTTTTGAATGAATTGAAACTGTTTATTCATGTTTTCCTCGTTACGTTTTAATATATCATATTCTGTCTCCATAATTATTGTTTGATTCTTAATCAGATTTTGTAAATGGTTTTCATTCTGTGTTATTTCATTGATATCCTTCTCATACTGTTAGGCGAATCGTTCGTCTAAAACACCAAATAAAGTGTTGGCTAAATACCCAACTCCGTTGATTAAGCCACGTTTAACTCTCGTGGGTGATTTATTTAGAATGATAGATGTATAATATTCGATTTCTTGTACTTCGTGTTCTAACTGTGATATCATATTACTGTATTCTGCGTAGGTTTTACAAAGTTCTTTTAGATGCGTAACATACTGCTTAATATCTGATACTCCTTGCCAATATGTAGATATGTTATAGTATATGATAAGTTTCCACTCGTCTCTAATTATTTGTAAATCAGATATTTTATCGAAGTATAGTTCTTGATTATTACTCGGTAAACTTGAAATATTATAAAATGATTGTTCCTGTTGAACGCTTAACGTAAATAATGAAAAAGTTGTAAAAAGTAAAGTGATAAAGTAATTCTTGAAATTGTGTTTACGACGTGTATTTCGGGGTTTAATATCTAAGCGACCGTTCTCAGGTGGCTTGACAGTCGGCTGACTTGTATCTCTTGATGATTGATCTTGTGATGATTCCGATGTACTATTATGATGAATGGGTAATGGACATAGTTTTGATACGGGGCGCTTTGTAATACCTGATGATGTTTTGATCGTAACTACACGAGTGTGACCATCCTTACCCGGATGTACTGCTATGACTCTACCCATCGCCCACCGTGTTGGAGGTAATATTTCATCTTTTACGACCACTACTTCGCCAACATTAACATCTTGCCGATGGGTTTGCCATTTAATGCGTTGCTGAAGAGATTGAAGATACTCTTGCGACCATTTCTTCCAAAAACCTTTCATCATTGTTTGTACTAATTGCCACCGAACGGGTAGGCTGATATTATTAGAATCTGTTTGTGGACTTGATAGAAGGGGTCCACCAATTAAGAAATGTCCTGGAGTCAATATTTCTAGGTCTTCTGTGTTTTCAGTAAGCGCAACTAGAGGCCTAGAATTCATACATCCCTCGATTTGTGTTAAAAAGGTAATGAATTCCTCATATGTTAACTTCTGTGTTCCAACAACTCTTCTTAAATGATATTTCATGCACCGTACTGCTGCTTCCCACAAGCCTCCAGCGCTTGGCCAGGCAGGTGCATTAAAATGCCAGGTGATTCCCAGCTCAGAAGTATTGTTGATGAACTCACTGTTAATGTTCTGTCTTGCTAACATGTGTTCTCGGCGTAATAACTTCGATGCGCCGATAAAATTTGTCCCATTGTCACTATACATCTCCTTTGGGGTTCCTCTTCTGGCACACATCCTACGAAAAGCCGCAAGGAACGTGGGTGTGCTGAGGTCTGAGACTAATTCTAGATGTACCGCCTTTGTCCTCAGACAGACAAATACAGCAATATATCCCTTGTTGGTTTTTATACCACGACCTTTATTTATCTTGATATCAACGTGCCCGGTAAAATCCACGGCACAATGTGTAAATGGACGCGATGGCGTGACCCTCGGCTCTGGCAGATCAGCCATGATTGGTTGGTGAGTTTGATGATTAAAGCGTCGGCATGTGACGCAATTTCTGAGTTGCTTCTTGACTACATTTATACCACTTACAATCCAGTATTTATTTCTAACCTGTGATAGGGTAAGCTTGGGACCACCATGTAATGCTGTTATATGAGCCTGATCAATAATAAGTTCTGTAAAGCGGGTGGTATTTGAAAGTATAATTGGGTGCTTCGATGAATCATTGATAAAAGAATAATTCAATCGTCCACCTACTCTCAATATTCTGTCCTGATCAAGATACGGATTTAAATTTAGTAATTTACTGTTAGTTTTAACTCTGCCTTTCGATTTTAAGTTATTAATATCGACTTCAAAATCGTTGGCTTGGACGTATTTTATAATTAGTACCAATGCATTATTTAACTCTGTCGAGGTCAATGCATTTGATGGATCAGCAAGTTGAAGACTGCGGCGCGAGCGGCATCGAGTAACGAAACGCGATACCCATGCAATTGTTTTCACTACTCTTGTAATAGAGCTGTTATTGAATAATAACATGTTTATAATTGATGTTGTATTGTCACATAAGGTAGCGACTACATGCGTCTTTTTCAATTCTATCGTAGGATTTTGATATGCATGATACTCGTAGTTGCTTGGGTTGAAATTAATTAGCCATTTAGGCCCTTCCCACCAAAGAGAATGACTTATCAGTTGATTAGTAGATATGCCACGAGTTGCGCAATCAGACGCATTCTCTTCAGAGCAGACATGACGCCACTGGGATGATGGTACGACGCTAGTAATTTGCTGCACTCTGTTAGCAACAAACGGCTTCCATCGGTTCACGTCTCCATGAAGCCATCCAAGAACCACCATCGAATCAGTCCACGCGCATGTCTCAACATCTTGGTCATCTAGAGTGTTCTTCACCTTCTTCAAAAGCTGTGACAGTAAAAGTGCACCACAAAGTTCTAGCCGTGGTAGTGTAATTGCTTTATTTAGCGGCGCTAACTTTGTTTTTGCCATAAGAAGTCGCGATATGCACTCGCCCTTATTAATATGATCTCTAGTTACAATGTATATAGAGCACGCGTATGCCTTTTCCGAGGCGTCGCAAAATCCGTGTAATTTATACTTATAGTTTGTATCGCCTAAATGTCTTTGTATTGAAAACTTTTCTATATTTTCTAAATCTGTTTTTAGTTGTATCCATTCATTCTGTATTTCCGCAGGAAGTACATCATCCCATGATAAACCAGTTGACCATGCCTTTTGAAATAATAATTTTGCTTTGATTGTTAAAGGTGATAGCCAACCTATAGGATCGAATACTTTCGCTATATCCGATAATAATCGTCTCTTTGTGTACTCGCCTTTATTTTGTTTATAAAATGATATGTTTTTAAATGTAAAGGTGTCCGTTGCGGAGTTCCAGCGCAGGCCTAAAGTTTTCGTGGGTTCGCTATCCTTGAAATCTATGTCACCTGTATTTACTTGTTCTTTCGTTAACTCATCTAACAGTTTAGGGTGATTGCTGGACCATTTGCGCAAATTAAACCCAGCTCCTTGTAAAATAGAGATTAGTTGCTGTTGCACCTCCTTAGCTGTCTGTAATGAGTTACTGCCGTAGAAAAGGTCATCAGTGTAAAACTTGTTCTTGAGAACGTCTACTGCTAGCGGATACTTGATACCATCGTCATCCGCGACCTGACGAAGCGTACGCATAGCAAGATAGGGGGCTGTCTTTGTGCCATATGTCACTGTAGTTAAATTATATTCGGCCATACGATCTGTTTTTGAATTTCTCCATAAGATTGTTTGTAGATGTTGGTCTGACTCCCTGATAAATATCATTCGGAACATTTTCTCTATGTCCGCGCTCATGACATATTTATATTGTCTCCAGCTCAAAATTAAATTTTGTAAGTCCTGCTGTAGATTAGGACCACGTAACATTAAGTCGTTGAGACTTTTACCGGAAGTCGTTTTACTAGACGCGTTGAAGACTACTCTGAGCTTTGTCGTGTTTGAATCCATCTTCCAAACGCCATGATGTGGCAAATAACATGACGGCTCTATTTTAATAGTAGCTATACGCATATGTTTTAACTTTTTATACTCATCCATAAATTCTCCGTATTTGTGAGCTAACTCATTATCTTTGGATAATTTTTGCTCTAATTGGCGAAATTGTGCTAATGATTTTGGTTTAGATTCACCGAGCTCTAGTTCAAAATTAGGCTTCATCGGCAAAGCCACTTCGTATTTACCAGAACTCAACCGCTTTGTGGTTTCTTGATAAAATGCTTCACAAAGTTCATCTTCTTTGCTTGAAGTTGAAGAAGGTGTGTATATGTCCTCTAATTCCCAGTACTTTGATATGTCTGATAGGTTATTAATAACAACATGACAGTTGAACGTCTTCTTGATGCTACCTGATAGTATCCAGCCTAGTTTTGTTTGCTGAGCTATAGGAGCGTGCTGTGGCCCTTTGATGAGCCCGCTCATTATGATATTTGAGTATACATTTGCATCTAATAACAAGTCGATCGGCCTTGAAACATTATACTCGGGATCCGCTAGGTTTACATGTTGTATATGTGGCCAAGCTTGCTTGTTAAATGATACATTTGGCAAATTATTTATTACCTTTGAAATAACTACGGCTTGTGTATTAAAATAATAGTCATCATATATAGAATAACATTGAATGGACACTACTCCTTTGCTTTGTCTCGGACCCGTGCCTATCCCTGAGATAGACGCACTGTACTTGCTCCTCTGTAGACCCAGTCTTTGTGCCGCGTTCTCAGAGATCAATGATATTTGTGAGCCCTGATCTAATAGTGCTCGCAGTGTGATATAGCTATTATCCGATGATTTGATATTTAATAATACAGTAGTGAGCAATATTTCCTCATCGTTATTAGCGACATGATTCACATTAAATTTCGCATTCGGAATGTATGATTTTGCTGAGTTGTCTGTTGCCGGCGACGAATGTTGCGAAACCGAACCGACTTCGACAAGCGTTTTCAGGGGCGATGATGTCAATGCATTCCCATATGCCTCATGTAACAAGGTGTTATGTTCACCGCTGCATATTTTACACCTTTTTTGCGAGTTACATTGACCGTCGTAATGATTGTAAAGACAGTTGGCACATAATTTTAGTCTTGTAACGGACTTTAATCTGAGATCTGGAGTCATGTTTGTGAATTTATGGCAGCGAAATAGTTCATGATACTGACTGCAAAGAGGACATTTTATAGTACGAGTCGCTACAGCTTGATAAGTTTTGTTATAGTTTTCCTGATATTTAGTTTTGTAGTTAGGTTTATATAAAGATGATGCGCGATTTTGTTGATAAAATGGTCTTTTTTGGGTTTCCGATGGCCTTGATTGGTGAAAAACTGAATCACGTTTGCGAATAGGCTCAAGTGAGGCGAACTTATTTTCTAAGAAGCTCATAAATTCATCGAGTGACGGTAAATCACGTGGATGTTTTCGCGATTCCATATAATCAGAGTACGTCTGAGCATCCAGTTTCTTTGCCATTAAATGAACAAGTAATGGATCCCATGTAGTTGTGTCGATACCAAGGTTATGTATGGCATGTAGAGTCTCCAAGCTGGTGTCATGTAAGCGTTTTATCTCAAATGATGTGCGATTATTGATGTTCGGTTGATTAAGGAATATTTCCATTTGCTTTTTAAACAATTCCTGGGGATTATTGTATCGGTGCGTAAGTATATCCCACGCTGTATCATAGTTTTCTGCTGTGATATGTAGATGTTGTATGAGACGTGAGGCTTCACCTCTGACCTTACCTTTGAGATGCTGCATTTTTTGAGCTTTACTAAGTAACTTGCTGTTATGAATGGCATCTTGAAATAAATCGAAGAAGGTAGGCCATTGAGCGCAATTTCCTGAGAAACTTGGTATATCTAATTGCGGGGTAGAATCAAGCGTATGGGCAATAGATACCATTTTCGTATTGATAGCTCTCTTGACACGTTTATAGGACAGTTCGTACGAGTTGAATTGTTCCTCGTAATTTTGATCTCCGCCTAGAAGGATGTTATCTATTTTTAAATGCAATTCATCAATTGCATCCCAACGTGTTTGAAGATTACGCAGTTCATCTTCTAGTTCCCATTTTTCTGATAATTCTTCTACGTTGATGCTGTTGATAGTTCTACGAAGAGCCCTAAAATTAGTTTTCTGTGTAGACAAAAATTCGCTCAACTGACCACTAGGATCAGTACCCTTGTCCGATTTGGAAGTACCGGCAATCGGTTCCGTAGTTTGATACTGTTTTTCATGTTCTTTGCTATATTTTAGGATCATATTACGTGTAGCATGGTAAATTTTCATAGTAGATTCGTAAATATTCTGAGAAAAATATTCTTCTTTACTGGCAATGGATTTATATTCACTCAAAAGATTATTATTTTCGTTAAATTCTACCCATAAATTTTCTAGTTTATTTAACCTTTGCTCCAGGTATTCCGGAGTTTTCCTAAAATCACTATCTTTCCCGAAATTAAT
Source organism: Laothoe populi (assembly GCA_905220505.1). Lineage (NCBI taxonomy): Eukaryota > Metazoa > Arthropoda > Insecta > Lepidoptera > Sphingidae > Laothoe > Laothoe populi. The sequence continues at coordinate 6,834,699 of HG992170.1, forward strand.
TTTAATTTTATTGATATTTTCAAAAAGATCAGCTTGACGCGCAATCAGTTTTTCCATTTTCAAAATATATATAGTAGATCAGTGCTAAGGAAATAAAAGGAACAGTCTTACTTGTTTTTGCTGATACTGTTGAATTTTCCACGCGTGTACCTTACACACACGCGGCAGGTGATGCTCAAATGCTGATGATATACTTGATTGCTGCAAAGACTTTCAGCCTTCCAAAATGATAACAGTCTTTTTAAATGATACACTTGAACTTCGGAAATTTTCACGAAATTCTAACGCGAGGTCGTGATTTTGACTAACCGCGCGCTGGGTCAAAATGTCGAAGGACCAAAAAAAATGTTATGTGCTATGCCTGCACACACATTTATGATATGATATAATGATACGGGAACGATTTATGAATGATAAAAACAACCGTTTTGATGAGCGCTTTTATTGCAACTGAATTGACATGATATGTTTGTATAATGTAAAAGTGATATTTGCTTACGATGCTAAAATGAATCTATACTAATGTGCGGTAACCCGTACAATACTAATTATTTGTGAATAATATATACCAGCGATAGCCTAGTTTGTAATAGTACGACTGTCGAGACTAAGTCGTATGTTCGAAACCAGCCCAAATGGCATACACCTCTGACTTTTCTAAAGTTACGTGTGTAACTATTGTCACTTACTTTAACGATGAAGGAAAACATACAATATAAGGAGGCATACCCGAATACCTGAGAATTCTTGTACGAATTTCAAAGGTGTGTGAAGTCTACCAAACCGCATTCGGCCAGCGAGGTGGTATAAGGCCTAACCTCTCTCTTTAGTAGAGAAGGACCGTGCCCAGTAGTGGGACAATGTTTAATACATGGCTAGTATTATTATCTAATATGATATATTATTTTTTAAGTGGTATAGTCACGCTGCAGACATGAATGGACCTTGTATCCTTATTATCCTTTAGGACTGAAAACGCAATTCTTCTAACATTAAGTATGTACAGGGGCAGTGGAGATCTCCATCAGGTAATAGACTTGCTCGTTTATCGGCATCTAGTGTATAAAATATATTTTGGCAATTTTAGGCACACAGGTTCTTCTATATAGGGTGCCACCATATCTACTGGAGATAGTTTAAAAATCTCCCAACCATAGAAACCTTCAATACTTTTTCAAACTCATATGTGAATATGTAAAAAGAATTGATAACTTGTCAGCTTCCGTGTCGCAGCGGAAGAGTAACCGGCTATCAAACGAGAAGTTTTTTTAGTGCCTGGATAGGCAGATCAGACAAGCCACCTGATGGTAAGTAGTCACCGCTGCCCATAGACTTTTGCAATGGCAGGGCACAGCAAAGCCGCTGCCTGCCGTTAACGAACGTTACATGGGCTCGATTCCGAACGAGACAAATGTTTGTATGACATACTGATATTTGTTTTGGATATGTTGTGGGACCTTAGGCCATCGTAGTTCTTGGTACCTATGGTGTGACTATTGTTATAATTATTATTTATAGTAAACAAAGTTATTCTTAAAAAATCTTAAATAAACTCTTTACTAGCTCTCGTTCTATATTTCCTTTTAAAAAAACCATCGGTCCATGAAGAGGAAAAGATGTATATCATCAATAGTAATTAGTGTACTTTGACAGCATTATTGTATTGTATCGGAATCGGTTACTTCAGGTCAGTTTTCTGTGAGACATTGGGAGTATATTCATATTCTGCTGGTGGTCGGATATTCATATCCGCCCGGATTGCGACCACCGTACACAGGGTGTAAAACCCGCCATAGTGGCACACGCAAGTGTGTCGCGTTCCGGGATCAGTCAGTGTACATCCGTTTTTTGTCGAGGGCCTAGAGTTGGGTACGATGTTTGGCCGTTTTGCGGCCTTCTGAGTACAATAGACCATCGACCGCTTCTTCACCTTCTTGCCCATGGCGTAGTGTGAAGAAGCAGGCCGGCATGATAGTGTTGAGTAGCGGGGGATAAATTGTTTCGATAATCTAATTGGCCAGCACTGTGCCTACCATCAGGTGCAGTGTGGTCACTTTGCCGTGCCTGGATAAAAAAAAGTAACTCCTCAAACCGCAGTCAAACGTGTTTAGTATTTACAGTGATTCGACCACTATAAAAATAAATTATATAAGAGCTAATTCGATATCAAACACATGAGCATTTGGAGAAATTCTTTTAAGGTTATATATAATATAACCTCGAATTGTTTAGACATAACCATCTAAAATAAACAATAAGTCGACCTCTGCAGCGCATTGGGTGAGGAGCCGACCATGAGAACGGAGGTCATGAGTTCAATTACCGCGTCAAAATATTATGAGATTTGCAAAGTATTTGTTTTGGGTCCGGGTGTTGTAGGACTAAAAGGACGTAAGATTTAAGGTAGAGTTTAAGTTCAACGACCGAGGCAGGAAGCGGTGACCTTTTTTTTTTTTTATTCTTATTTAATTTAGGAACTTTGAGTCAAGTCTGACTATGTCAGTCCCGTAATGTACACACATTAACAGCATAATACAAGAACAGTGATCCGGTAATAGTTTTTAAGTATTTTATAAGTGCGAACATAAAGCAACTTAGCTGTATCTTATATTCCTTCAGATAAAATGGCTTGAAATAGAAGCGGTGACCTGCGACGGATTTCATTAAATCGTCTACCAGAATGATTATTTTACATTATCTTATAAAATAGCTGACTATAAAAATAATCAAATGCTAAAAACAAATTAAAAATTGTTTAAAATTAAGCAATTTAATGTATTGCTAGACAGGGAACGCACTATACTTGATGCAAACCTGAGCAACAGCCTGGAGCCGCTACAGCTTTTTTTTTGTTGACGCGGGGAAAGCGTTTTATTACCGCCGCCGGCTCCGGGGGGAAGCGGGATAAGAATAAAACGGGTATGCTGGACTAGCCAGTCTTACAACCCAACATCCCCATCGCACGGATGATGGCTATCCGTGCTGCCGCTGGGCCGAGTCCCTAACATACACCCCACCCGACACTACCAGCTAAAACCCCGCGGATGCCTTCTTCGGCGCTTACGGAGCGATTCCGGGGTATTGGAGTGCTAGAATTGCACCCGGAATCGGAATCGCCCCTGTAGCCGCTACAACTGCGAAGGGATATTTCCGCGCTTAGCGTGTTCTACCGTCTGTATCATGAATGCTCTGAAGAATTGTTTAATCTTATCCCATCCTTCCACTTCCCTTCCACACGAGAACCACGCGTACTAGCTGCGGCGCTACAGCTTCGTGGTGTCTACTACCCCGGCCCCAACCAAGAGGTTCACTAATTCGTATTTTTGCCGCACCATCAACCTGTGGAACAGTTTGCCAGCTACCGTGTTTCCTCCGTCCGATGATCCTGGGTCATTTAGGCGTAGTGTGAAGAAGCTACAGGTCAGCATGATTGTTGAGTAGCGGGTGATTGTGTCTCGCTACATGATACTCTAATTGGACAGCACTGCGTTTACCATCAGGTGCAGTGTGGTCAGTTTGCCGTGCCAGCATAAAAAAAATACAAATGACGTCACTTGTAAGAACGCCATTCAAATTACATAGGGACACTTACATTGCAAGATACAAGACAAAACATTCCCTCTTAGTTTGAACAAAATCTTTAAACGCTTATAAATTGGAACCTTACAAGCCAATATTAATAATTATTATCTATACTAATATTATAAATATATTTGTATGTAAGTATGTTTGTAACGAATTGGCTCAAAAAGTATCTACTGGACCGATTTTTAAAATTCTTTCACCATTTGAATGCTACATTCTCACTGATTAATATAGGGTATTTTAATTGTAATAAAAATGATTTTATAAAGAGTATAAGATAACCTCCATGCAGGCGGAGCTGCGAGCAACAGCTAGTTTATTATATTTTTAAGTAAGCCTGTTAGCCTTATCACCTGACTTGTCTCGGGTCTCATGTCGCGGGCTCGCATCTATCTTTACACAAAGAATATCGCGTAATCCCCACATGTATTTCTTTTTAGTGCCTCGATAGGCTGACGTGCAGACGGGCCACCTGATAGTAAGTAGTCACCGCCGCCCATAGACTTCTGCAATACCAGGGCACAGCAGAGCGGGGTGCGAAGTCAGGAAACCTCCACGTGGTGCACCCTGGGCAACGGCGGTCACGTTGACCGACGGCCGATATCCTGACAAAAGGTGGTTGACGGTTGTCGCTTGTTGCGGCGGCCTTCAATCAGAAGTCCGTGCTCATTTATTGAGCTACTCCCGAGTTCTGTCTCGGGAGTGTCGGCGGGCTCGGTGTGCGCTCACCCCGCCGCCGAGCGGGCAGTAGGGAGGACTCTCTTTCCTGCTGTCACCGTCGTAAATCGTAATCTGGTCTGGAGGTCTGTGGTCATGTCTCGCGCTCCGACTGGACCGAGGGTCTTGGCTTAACCGCCCGGGCCGCGAGGTAGAAAACCTCTATAAAAAGTCACCCCGAATCCCAAGCGGCGGCGCACCGTGAGGGGATGCATGGCCGATGGGTAGTTCGGTCTCTAGTGCGAACCCCGGCGGGGAACGTGCTGAACCCCGTGCAGAATTTGCTTACCCAGCTACAGGGGGCTCTGGCTGGGCGGACCGTTTATATCCCCCATACTCGTGGGTTCAATCATGAAATCAATTATTCAAAAAACAAAAGAAGATTCGGTGGAGAAAACATCTATCCCAGGGGACGCTGGCGACCCTGGCCCTTTGGACGAAACTGGGAGTAAGCCAAAGAAGGCGACTGTTGAAGCCGCTTCAACTATCTCGGCTCCCAAGGCCAAGGAAGGAACGAGCGGCGTAATGACGCGCTCAAAGCGGGCGTTGAGAGATCGGCAACTGGACACGGCTACAAGTGACAGTGATGTCGAACCAGCGCAGAAAATCCTTGCTCTCTCAGCAAGTCCGGCTGTGGTGCCTAACGAAGACACCACGCCGATGATAATAACGAATGCGACAGCTGATGGCCGTGACTGGCGATTGCAGCTGTCAGAAATTATCCGGGATGTGGCAAAAAAGTCCCGGCATCTGAATGGGACAGAACAGCGGAGGCTTAACCTCGCGGCCAATGAACTGGTAGAGAGGGCGGAGGAGTCAGCCTCTGCTGACGTGACCAGGTTAGAGGCCGAGAAAGCGGCAATGGCGCAACAGATTGCCCTTCTTAAGGCCTCCCTGGCAGACCAAGAGAAGACCATGCAAAGAATGCTCGCAATGGTCCAATCAATTGGACCGTCGATACCGGCGGCCCGTCAGGCAGAGGGGGAAAAGCAACTCGAGCGCCGTCTGCTTAATATTTTAGACGTGCGCTTGGAGGCAATATGCTCGAGACTGCCCCCGGAGCCCATCATGCGGCCCCCGCTAGCTGCCGACAGTGGCAAAGTTGTCGCTGTCGCCGGGCCCTCGAAAGCCCAAACAGGTGGTGCTGGTCCACCAGCCACCCCGAAGGGCAAGGGGCAGGGAAAGGGCAAAAGCAATGCCCAGCCCACCCCTAATGTTGGTCCTCGACCCGTTCCTGCCGTTGTGGCTGGGCCTGTACCATCGACGTCCGCCACGTCCCAACTACCTCCCCAGAGTAAGTCCCGCAGGGGGGGGAAAAGAAATAAAAAAGGGCGTGTCGCTCCACGGGCCCAAACACCCTGTGTGCCCCGGCCGCTGCCCCCCGCTCCTGCGTCGATGGAGGAGGGGTGGAATGTCGTGGCCAAAAAGGGGAAAAAGAATCCCCAGGCCTTGCCGAGTACTGCTGCCTCCGCACCGAAGCAGCAGCCGGATCGGCCAAGGCCACGGATTCACCTGCCTCGCAAGGCAGCCGTCACGTTGACGGTGACACCTGAGGGGTTGGCGCGGGGCATTACGTACGCCCATGTGCTGCGTCAGGTCCAGCGATCCATTGATCTGGCCGGTCTTGGCATTGCCGAGATGCGAGCTCGCCTAATGGCGACAGGCGGGTACCTGTACGAGGTACCCGGCCCGGAGTCTGAAGCGAGGGCCGACTCCCTCGCCAACAAAGTACGGGAGGTGTTCTGCGGGACGGAACTGGGGGACGATGTCCGTGTTTCCCGCCCATTCAAGACCGCGGAACTACGAGTATTCGGGTTGGATGCGTCTGCCGACCCGGAGATGGTCGCTTCGGCCCTCGCAAAAGCAGGGGGTAGCAATGCGGTGGAAAATTTTAAAGTCGGGGAGATCCGCCCCGACCGGTCGGGCCTTGGTGCGGTGTGGGTGCGCTGCCCCGCCAAGGTCGCTGACAAAATTTTAAGTTCGGGCCGTGTGCTGATTGGCTGGGTAGCAGCACGCGTCCAGCTTCTTGAGCCGAGGCCCATGCGGTGCTACCGCTGCCTGCACAGGGGACATGTGCGGGCACGGTGCACCGAAGAGTGTGACCGCAGCGGCGTCTGCTACCGTTGCGGTAAACTGGGCCACAAGGCCAAGGAGTGCTCCGCGGAGCCGCATTGCGCAGTCTGCGCTGATGCAGGTAAACCCGCGGGGCACCAGGTGGGCGCCAAGACATGTGTCGCCTCCTCCCGCCCCCGCCACGTAAATCGTGGTCGGGGGAGGGGGGTTGTGGCCCAGCCAACAGCGCTCCCCATAGAGGACCAGATGGAGATCGCCCATTAATATGGCGCAACGTTTCCTCCAGGCGAACATTAATCACTGCGCCAGGGCTCAGGACCTGCTAGTCCAGAGCATGGCGCAGTGGTCAATACAAGTGGCTGTGGTTGCCGAGCCATATTTTGTTCCCCCCAGGGAAGACTGGGCAGGGGACCTTAACGGTTTGGTGGCCGTCATCACTCGGGGCGCCGCCGGCTCCCCGCCCTTCGAAAAAGTAGCGAAGGGGTCGGGATGTGTGGCGGTTCTATTGGGGGGGGTCTGGATTGTGGGTGTGTATTTCTCCCCCAATAGATCCCTGGCCGAGTTCGAGCACTTTCTCACTCGGCTAGGGGCTCTGGTGGTGCAAGACAGTCAGCCTCGCCCCGTTCTCGTTGCCGGCGACTTCAACGCCAAGTCTCTGGCTTGGGGTTCGTCGGTCACCAGCAGGCGCGGTGAGGCCCTGGAGGAATGGGCGATCTCGGCCAACCTGGCCGTCGTGAATCGCGGGTCGGTTAACACGTGCGTGCGGCATAATGGCGGATCAGTGGTGGACGTCACGTTCGCCACCCCAGCTATTGCCCGCCGTGTCCGTGACTGGAGAGTTCTGGTGGACGAGGAGACGTTGTCGGATCACCGATACATTCGGTTCGACGTCGCCTTGTCCCCTAACACCCAGTCCAGTGGAGGACCGCCCGGCCCGCGGTCGGACGGCCCGCGTTGGTCAGCAAAACGCCTCGACGTGGAGGCCCTGAAGGAGGCTGCTCTGGCCCAGGCGTGGCTCCCTGCACCGGAAGCACCGATGCAGGTCGAGCAGGAGGCGGCGTGGTTCGGGGCAGCGATGTCGCGCGTCTGTGACGCGGCCATGCCCCGAGTCCGACGTCTTCCCGAGAAGCGCCAGGTGTTCTGGTGGTCGGCGGAACTCACGCGGTTACGTATCTCCTGCGTGGCCGCCCTCCGTCGTCTCGCCAGGCACCGTCGTCGCCGAATCCGTCTTCCCGGTGACGAGGACCAGGAGCGGTTGCTTCACGGCCTCCATAGGGAGGCTAAGAGAGCGCTGCGCGTGGCGATAGCTAGGGCAAAGTCTGCAGCTCAGGAGGAGTTCCGGGGAACTCTCGATAACGACCCTTGGGGGCGTCCATATCGCGTGGCGATGAGGAGATATCGCCCGTGGGCGCCCCCACTGACGCAGAGTCTCCGGGGCGACCTAGTCGAAGAGGTCGTCGCAGCTTTGTTCCCTGCCACTGAAGATGTCACTCCCCCACCGATGGCGTCACATCCATCGACGCCATCGTCGTTGAGTTCGGCAAGGGTTATTTCGGAGGTTTCGCTCGAGGAATTTCGGGCGGTGGTGCTTCGGCTGCGGGGCAAGAAAACAGCCCCGGGTCTCGACGGTATCCCCGGACGTGCGTGGGTGTTAGCCGTCGAGCATCTGGGGACTAGGCTCCGTGGCCTGTTCTCCGCGTGCCTGGAGCAGGGCCGTTTTCCGTCTCAGTGGAAAACTGGGAAGTTGGTCCTGCTCAAGAAGGAGGGGCGGCCCGCAGAGTCGCCATCGGCCTACCGGCCCATCGTGTTGCTCGACGAGGTCTGTAAGCTCTTCGAGCGTATCATTCACGCTCGCCTCGTCGAGCATCTTGAAGGGGTCGGGCCGGACCTGGCACAGTGCCAGTACGGGTTCCGGCAAGGCCGATCGACAGTACACGCGATTTTGCGGGTCAAGGCACAAGCGGAGGATGCAGTGGCTCGGGGTGAAGTGGTGGTGGCGGTGTCTCTAGACATCGCCAACGCGTTTAACACCCTGCCCTGGGCCTGCATACTGGAAGCACTGCGGTACCACGTGGTGCCACCGTATCTCCGGCGTCTGGTGCGCTCGTATCTCTCAGACAGGTACATAGTGTATCCATGCGCCGACAGGTGGCACCGAAGAGCGATGGCCTGCGGTGTTCCACAGGGCTCAGTCCTGGGCCCTCTCTTGTGGAACATCGGCTACGATTGGGTGCTCCGTGGTACCAATCCCCGAGGCGTCGCTGTCGTCTGTTATGCAGACGACACGCTAGTAACAGCGACAGCCAGGTCTTTCCAGGAGGCCACCCTGCTCGCCTCGTTCGCAACCGAACAGGTGGTGGGCAGGATTCGGCGACTGGGCCTTAAGGTGGCCCTGAACAAATCCGAGGCCCTTTACTTTCACGGTCCTCGGATTCGGCCACCTTTAATGCCCCACATCAATGTGGAGGGGGTGCGGATTCCCATCGGCTGTACAATGAAGTACTTGGGATTGATTCTGGACAGCCGATGGGATTTCCGTGCCCATTTCAAGGAGTTGTCGCCGAAATTGGTGCGGGCGGCGGGCGCGCTCGGACGCCTGCTGCCGAACCTGGAGGGACCTAAAAGCCCTTGCCGAAGTTTATACGCTGGAGTCGTGCGGTCAATGGCCCTGTACGGATGTCCCGTATGGGCCCAGTCCCTGAAACCCCGCTGCGTCGCCTTGCTGCGCAAACCGCAGCGTTTGTTGGCGCAGCGAATAGTAAGGGGCTACCGCACGGTCTCCCACGAGGCGGCCTGCGTATTGGCCGGCACCCTCCCTTGGGAGTTGGACGCAAAACTCCTCTCGTCCGCGTTCTTCTGGCGGGAGGAGGCGTCCAGTCGCCGTCAGGTGAGACTGGCCCCGAGGGAGATTGCGGCCCGATTTCGCAGAACCGCTGTGGAGGAGTGGCATACCAGGCTGGAAAGCCCAAGTGCGGGCTTGAGGACCGTCGCGGCAGTGCGTCCTGTCCTAAAGAGATGGCTAGACAGGCGCCACGGTGCGCCAACTTTCCGGCTGACGCAGGTACTGACGGACCACGGGTGTTTCGGTTCGTTCCTGTGTCGGATCGGAAAGGAGGTGTCTGCCGTGTGCCACCATTGTGGCAACTGCCACGAGGACACGGCCCAACACACGTTGGAGGAGTGCCCAGCCTGGGAGGAAGAGCGCAGCGCTCTCAGAGCAGTCGTCGGAGGAGACCTCTCGCTGCCGGCCGTGGTGTCGTCCATGGTCGCCAGCCGGAGGTCCTGGCGTGCGGTGGCCCACTTCTGCGAGAGCGTCATCTCGCAGAAGGAGAGTGCCGAGAGGGATCGGGAACGAAATGATCCCTCCCGCCGCCAGAGAAGACGTAGGAGGCGCCGGGTGGACGACTGACCGGCGTCTCCCGCCCTGTGGAACGGGGGCGTTTGAATTCCACCACGGTAACCCCTGCCTGTCGTACGAGGCGACTAATTGGGGCCATCGGGGGTCGCGGGCTCGCAGCGGGGGGGCTGTCAGCCCGAATCGATGCACTCCCAGTTTCGGAGCATCGTGCGACCCCGAGATGGACGGCAGCGCGTGTGGTAAGGCCTCGTTCGCTGTCGTTGTTCGGTGCGCGGGGGCTCCTAAGCCCTCCCATGGAGATGGGCTGCAACGCAGCACCGCGCAGGGGCGGTTCCGGCAGCAATTCTAGCACTCCTTAGAATACCCCGGGATCGCTCCGTAAGCGCCGAAGAAGGCCACCGCGGGGTTTTAGCTGGTAGTGTCGGGTGGGGTGTACATAGGGGGTAGGGACTCGGCCCAGCGGCTGCCCGGATAGCCATCATCCGGGCGAGGGGGATGCTGGGTCGTAAGACCGGCTAGTCCAGCATAACCGTTTTATTCTTATTCCGTTTCCCCCCAGAGCGGGCGGTAGTAATAAAACGCTTTCCCCGCGACAACAAAAAAAAAAAAAAAAAAGGGCACAGCAGAGCCGCTGCCTACCGTTGCATGATGACTGTAAGGTACATTTTAAAAAAATAGCTGTTTATGTTTCTTAATTCCAATCGTGAAAGGAATAACTTTTTATTGGCAACAATAAAATCTCCTTATTAGTTTAAATATATAACTTTTTTCTCAAAAGTTTTACGACTGGATATTTTAATATATCGAGTTTTGTATAAATATAGAAAGCCGTATTTGGTGTTTTATTTTATTTAGGTGGTTCTCTTACTTTAAAACTCTCATTAATTATTCATTAGACGATAGCCTAGTTGGAATTGTCAAGACTGCCAAGACGAAAGTCGCAGGTTCGAATCAGTCAAAATAGGACTTCTGACTTTCCTGAGTTACGTGTGTATTCATTTTTAACTACCGCTTGCTCTAACGATTAAATAAATAAATAACACCCAACAGTCACACACATAGCCCCGACCCCACACTAAGATACGAGTCTTGTGTTGTGGGTGTCAGGGACTAAGAGAGACTTTCAGTCTCACAACACCCATACCCCGGACACAAATATCTGTCTGACACAGAAATATTTGTCCCGGTGTGGGAATCGAACCCACGGACTCTCGTCTCACAGCCAGCTTATCGCAAACTGCGCCACGGAGGCTGTCAATGAAAGATAATATGGTGAGAAAATGTGTATGCCCGAAAATTCAAATATAATTGCTCGTTCCAGGGTCCGTTCTAATTCCGATAACTGTCAACGTCTTTTCACGGTCGACATTACTCCCTGACCACCCCGAGGTTTTGCTGGTGGTAGGATAATCATATCCACCCGGATAACGACCACCGTACACAGGATGTAAAACCCGCCATAGTGGCACACAAGTCGGGTTCCGAGATCAGCCAGTGTACATCCGGTTTTTGTCGGGGGTATAGAGTTGGGGTACGATGGTTAGTCGTTTTGTGGCCTTCTGAGTATTCTGACACAATACGGAACGCTTAACCTTCTTGCCCATGGCGTAGTGTGATTAAGCAGGCCGGCATGTTTGTGTTGAGTAGCGGGGCATAGATTGTCTCTCGCTACTCGATACTGTAATTGGATAGCACTGCGCTTACCATCAGGTGTTATGTGGTCACTTTGCCGTGACAGTAAAAAAAACTGTTTGGTTTTGTTCTTAACAATTTACTTGTTTCTGTAATTTTGTTAGAGAACAAAAAATATTTCTATAAATTATAAAGCACTTTTTTTACAACTCGGATATAACTTATTTTGTAAGGTTTTACTGTTAGGTTTTTTGTATCATTTTTGTTAGGTTTGTGTCTATTAATACATGATGACGACATAACTGTGTAGTACTGTCTAATTGGCAATGAAACGTGACGAAAACAAATCACATTTAAAACAACAGCTGAAGGTCTTTTGTAAAATAATAAGTTTAAAGACGGTTGCATATGTTTGATCCGTTCATCCCGTAGTAAAAGCATGCCTATATGAATTTTATAAAGGTGAATACATTGTTTGAACTCGCTAATATCTATAAATTTAAGTCAGATTTGAAAAAATCTTTTTGTGTTTTATAGCGCATTTATTGAGGAAGGTTTTAAGCTATTTCACATCACAGTAACTAGCCGCGGGAGCGAATCAAATGGCTGTCATGGAAACAACAACGCACAATGGCTCGACGTTTAACGGGCTAAGTGCGGAGACAGGAGCCCACAACCAATACCAATACCATGGAAGCAACAGATCCAGCAACAGTTAATTAGAAAAATAATGGTAAAACCCATTACAGAACCTAATTCTCGCATTCATGAAAAAGTATCGATTAACGTTTGTACAAATCCAACATTATGTACAGTTAACAAATAAAACATTCATATACATTAGTTAGGTACATTTCCTGCTATGTGGAAATCAGCTAATATCACTCCAGTGTTCAAAAGTGGCTCAAGAAAAAATATCGAAAACTATCGGCCAATTTCTATTCTTTGTTCCATGTCGAAGCTGTTTGAAGGTCTGGTACACGCTGAAATATATGCTCTTTTACATAGCACTTTGCTGCCTCAGCAGCATGGTTTTGTGAAGCACAGATCAACAACCACAAATCTAATCTGTTTTACAAGCACTCTGTTTGAGAATTTGGATAAGGGGCATCAAACTGACGCTATTTATACGGACTTTCTTAAAGCCTTTGACAAGGTTGATCATGAGCTTCTCTTGAGTAAATTGGCATTTAATGGTATTAAGGGGGATCTCTTGCGTTGGTTTTCTTCATATATATCAAATAGAGTCCAAAAGGTAGTTCTGAATGGGTATCAGTCTGGTAACATACTGGCTACTTCGGGGGTACCACAGGGTTCCATTATTGGTCCTTTGCTCTTCATTCTGTTTATAAATGATATAGATAAATGTTTCATTCATTCTAAATTCCTTTTGTATGCTGATGACCTCAAAGCATATCGTAGTGTCCGCTCGACTGATGATTGCCATATTTTCCAACAAGACTTGAACAGACTGGCTCTTTATTGTAAACATAACAAGCTCCACTTAAGTATTCCCAAATGCAACAGCATCACGTTTACAAAAAATAAAAACATAATTAATTTTACATATAAATTGAATGATTTTGATATCCTTAAAGTTTCATCTCTGCGAGATCTTGGCGTTCGGTTGGATTGCAAACTTCATCTTGATACACATATAAGTGCCATCGTAAATAAAAGTTATCAGATGTATGGTTTTGTCATGAGAGCTTGTAAGGACTTCAAAAAAGCTACTACATATCTAACCTTATATAAGACCTTGATTAGGTCACAACTAGAGTACGCTTGTTGCATTTGGAACCCACTGTATAATAAATACACTAACCAAATTGAAACAGTGCAACATAAATTTCTTCGTAGTATGCATTATAGATGCTTCCGCGTGCGTCTTACATACAGTGAGTTGTTATGCAAGTATAAGATGCTTTCCTTAAAATCTAGACGATGTCAACTTGAAGCAATGTTCCTGTATAATATGTGTCGCGGTTTTGTCGATTGCACCGAAATAAATAACAAAATATGTTACTTGGTACCGAGAACGGTTCATAGGCGTAAGGTGAGGACGCGTACTCTCTTTGCGACTGAGTCATGCAGGACCAATGCCGGTGTGCGCTCTCCCATACGTCGACTTGTAAATACATATAACGATCTCTTCACAGACGTTGATATATTCTCTCTATCAGCTTTTAAGTTTAAAAGCCAGATTACGGAGATTCTTGCAACGAATGACCCACTTTTTCAGTGAGTCGTTCTTTGTAGGATTCTCATATTTGTATCTTGCGCTATAATCCTAGTTAATAAATAAAAAATATAAAAAAAAAAAAAAACGTAAACTTTATAATGTTAAAGCCCCTTGTATGAAACACTATTATTTTAATCCGTGGAAAATGTTGTGGATTGTATATTAGCCTATACTTTGTAATTATTCTGTGTTGTAATTTTGTAATATACAATTGTTTGTTTTTCCTCAATAAATAAAAATAAAAAAAAATAAATATACACTTTCGCCGGTAAACCCCGAAGGGATAGACAGAGGTGTAACCAGTACACCCACTTTTCGCCGAATTTATTACAGTCTCATTATGTGATAGGAGGCGAGCCTATCGCTATACCGTACACAATTCCAGACTCCGGGCTGATACTGAATACTTCTAAATAGAAAAACCCGACCCGGGGATCGTAGCCGAGACCTCAGCACAGCAGTCGTAACGCATGCGCAATTAGAGCTACGCCACCGAGGCAGTCAGGTAGCAAATAAATTTAAATAATTTGTTTATAAATCTAATTAATATATATCCTATTAAGTATTTAAATATAAATATTTAGGAAACTATACAAGGCTATACGAGAGATGATAGGGTTTATCAGTCGCAATGACAATGTAGGTTTCAATGTCATGTGGATAACCTTTGAGAAAATTGGGGATCAAACATATTTCATTAGTTGTTGAAAGTAAATAAATAGATCCAACAATCACACACAGAGCTCTGCGCAACAGATCAAACATGTATCGTGGGTATTTTTTATCCTGGCACGGCAAACCACACTACACCTGATGGTAAGCGCAGTGCCGTCCAATCAGAGTATCGAGTAGCGAGAGACAATCTATCCCCAATCATGCAGACCTGCTTCCTCACACTACGCCATGGGTAAGAAGGTGAAGAAGCTGTCGAGGGTCTATTGTCAGTGCACTCAGAAGGCCGCAAAACGGCCTAACATCGTACCCCAACTCTAGACGCCCGACGAAAACCGGATGTACACTGGCTGATCCCGATACGCGACACTCTTGCGTGTACCACTATGGCGGGTAATACACCCACCCTGTGTGCGGTGGTCGCTATCCGGGCGGATATGAATACCCTACCACCAGCGAAAGTTTCGGATCAAAAATAATTCTCTCGTTTCTAAAGAAAATGACTTAAAAAATAGAGAAAGATAATGTAGTGTAATGTTATTGTATAGTTGTTTGCTTTTTAAAATAAAATAAAATTAATTGTCAGTAGTGACATTGGTAAAACCATTTTTGATACGCCGTTCTGGCATTTTCCATAGTGCGACGACATTTCAAATTAAAGTCCGAACCCTTTAAAGGGCGCCTTTGAGCTTGAAAGCTAGCCATTGACAGCCCCCGTGACGCAGTTGGCGAGTAGCCGGCTGTGAAACAAGAGGCCGTGGGTTCGATTCCCACATCGGGAAAAATGTTTGTGTGACAGACAGATATTTGTGTCCGGGGTCTGGGTGTTGTGAGATCGAAAGTCTCTCGAAGTCCCTGATACCCACAACACAAGACTCGAATCTTAGTGTGGGATCGGGACTATGTGTGTAACTGTTGGGTGTTATTTATTATTATTATTAGAGCGCCATAAGCACTGGCATTCTAAACGAAGCTGTAGAAGCAATTATAAGTCACCAGTTAGGCCTATTGGAAAGAATATACTCTACAAGATTTGGAGTAAATTTGTTAGCACTCTTTTAGTCACGGCAACATGACGTAAGGAAATCAATGGTGTGTAACACTACAAACAAGGAAAACTCAATACAGTTGTTGATTGTGTCTTTGTAAAAATAAAACAAAAGGGAGATAACCTATTCGAGTATACCTATCGACGAATGCCAAATTTATCGAATAATCAATACTAAAAAAAAATGGAAGAAAATTAGAGTTTTTTATTTGCTTTTTTCATATATCCATCCATACTAATACTATAAATGCGAAAGTAGCTCTGTTTGTTTGTTTGTTACCTTTTCACGACTAAACGGCTGAACGCATCGTAATGAAGTATCTTATAATAATCTTTGGTAAGGGGATAGATTATATCCTGGAGAAGGACATAGGCTATCTTTTTCTCAAAAAATAACCTTGAAAGGGGTCAAATAGGAGTTCAAAATTTGCATGGGAAATTCAAAAGACTTAGGGATCTAGAAATTCATATTTAGGCTTTTGGTAGGAAATAAAGAAATACGAGTTTCACATTTTTTTCAAAATCATCCCTAATGGGGTAAAATAGGGGATGAAAGTTTGTATGAAAATCTTTAATGTTTTAAGTTAAACGCATGAAAAATCGTAATTTGTATTATATACTTTTTCTCCCAAACATGACCTCCACGTGGGCGTAGCCGCGAGCAACAGCTAGTCACTCATATTTTTTTGTTCAATAAGATTAATGAATATGATTTATCTATCGACTTCTATAATTTTTTAACAAAAAAAGTAAAATTTGACAACAATAAATTTACAGACGGCCTCGGTGGCGCAGTTGTAATTGCACATGCGTACGACTGCGGTGCTGAGGTCTTGGGTTCGATCCCCGAGATATTGGGTTTTTCTATTTAGAAATACCAACCTGGAGTCTGAAATTGTGCCCTATCAAATTATGGGACCGTAATAAATTCTGCGAAAAGTGGGTGTACTGGTTACACCTCTGCCTACCCCTTTGGGGATTACAGGCAGGTAGCCCGCTGGGAAAAGGGACAAATGTTTGTGTGACAAACAGATATTTGTTTCAGGTCTGGGGATCGGATCGTAGTCCCTCATTTTTTTTTTTTAGCTTGGCACGGCAAATTGACCACACTGCACCTGATGGTAAGTGCAGTGCCGTCCAGTTATAGTATCAAGTAGCGAGTGATAATCTATCCCTCGCTACTCAATATAATCATACCGGCCTGCTGTGTAGCTTCTTCACACTACGCCTAAAGTACCCAGGATCATAGGAAGGAGGGAACACGGTAGCTGGCAAACTGTTCCACAGCTTGATGGCCTTGACAGCTTCATAGTTCTTTATACCCACGATACAGGTTTGACCTAGTGAGGGGTCATGACTGTGAATGTGTCTATGTGTGTATTTAGTTTAAAACCGACACAAGTGTAATCCAATCTAGATAAGACTTCTTATAAAATGGTTAACAAGTAACATAGATGTATAGCGAATTTAGCGCGACTTCTCACTGGATTCAATTTGTTTTAATTTTGGTTTCCTTCTTGTCATCGGACAGCGCAGTTTGCGACAAAAAATATCCCACACGTAATCCCAGATTGAGCTCTAACTCACAAACATCTCAATTGGTTGATTCCGGTGCCGTTCAGACGCAAACATAGATTTCTATTGTATATTTAAGAAAATTCAATTATCAATGTATTATTGGAAAGTAAGCAAACGGGAGTGTACTATAGGTAAAAAAGTAAATCTACTGAAAAATCACGCTCTAAAAAGTATGAAACAAGAATGTAATAGCAGCAATAGCCTAGTTGGTTGCGGTACGGACTGCCAAGACGAAAGTCGTAGGTTCGAAACCCAAGTGGCATACACCTCTGAATTTTCTAAAAGTTATGTGTATTAAAATGTTAATTATCGCTTGCTTTAACGGTGAAGGAAAAACATCGTGAGGAAACCTGCATATCTGAGATTTTTTCGAAGGTATGAGAAGTCTGCCAACCCGCATTAGGCCAGCGTGGTGGACTACGGCCTAACCCCTCTCATTAGTAGAAGAGGCCCGTGCCCAGCAGTGGGACAATGTTTAATACAGGGCTAGTATTATTATTAAGAATGTATTATTAAGAATGTAATAAATATTTTAGGTGTTATTTTGGTGTTCAGAGGTTAACCCTGGTCATATGCTACTTTGCAGAATGTATTGTATCGTTACGGTAGGTGTCTAAAACGCGGTCTAAAATTTCAATTTTTAAACCATGTTTTAAGCTAATCTTGTACTTAACAAAAATTAACTTAGTTTAACTGTACGGATCATGCAATTGAATATCGCCTCTAAATACATTTTTATAACAGTTGCGACTAGTACATTCGATTCCTTGTTCCAAGGTCGTTTTTTATCTACAAACCCATATCCTGCTGGTTAAACAGTCATGCCAATTTCCCATAAAACAATTAGCATTCATTCGAGCAAACCAAGGGTATATATTATGCAGTCCACTTCACGGATAGAAAATACCTTTGTATCCAGATAAGGGTTATTCCGAACAAGTTATTATATTGTGTACTAGCTGTTGCTCGCGGCTCCACCCGCGTAGAATTTTTTTTACACCCTGGGTAACATTATTGTAGTTTTAGTGGGGATCCTTATGTTTTTCTTGCAATTAAAATAGCCTATATCAATCAGTGATAATGTAGCATTCAAATGGTGAAAGAATTTTTAAAATCGGTCCAGTTCTTTTTGAGCCAATTCGTTACAAACATACATACAAATCTTTCCTCTTTATAATATTATTAAGTATAGATTCACTACGTTAAACTCTTTGTTAAATATAAAATAATATAAAGCTGATCATTGATAAGCGCATAACGTGAGAACAGCTGAACCGATTTGGTTATTTATTTAATAATTAGCCCGAACACAAGCTACGATTGTGTGGAGTATCCAGGAATGATTACACTCTGTTAAGCAGCAAAGATCCAACTGATGTTTTCATATTTTTGGGTAAATGCAGTTTAAACTTTGACAGTGAACTAATTTAAAAATTAGTTTGGTAATAAAACATGTCAAGTTTTTTAAGGTAAATGTCATTAAACTACCTGGAATTTATATTTGCATATATGAAACTTGATTAGGAGATTAAGCCTACATATTACACTAGATTTCGTAAAAAAAATTGGTTGGATCTTTTATACTTAACAGGATCCAATTGTCCGCCGCTACTTGATACCTTAACTGGACTGCACTGCGCTTACCGTCAGGTGCAGTGTGTTCACCTTGCCGCACCATAAAAATTAAACTGAACGGTTTTGTGTATCAGCTGCTGGATCTCGCTAATCTCAGGAACTACTGGTTGGAATAAAAAAATATTTTACTGATGGATAACCTATTTATCGAACTATATAGGCTATAACATCACGCTATGGCCGATAGGATCGGAGCATCAATGAAAAATGTTGCAAAAAGGGGATTTTTTTCATTTGCGCTGCGTAAAGGCGATAATAGTATATTTTCTGACCGGTCACCGTTTTAGAGAATCAGCTGCACGTTGGCCTCTCTCTATGATTCAGACACAACACCTGAGTGGTAGGGCGATCGGTACAGATGCATCAGTGCAAGAGACAATTCCTTGGATTGTGCAATTTTTCTCCCAAAAATAACCACAACGCTGGCGGAGCCGCGGGCATCAACTAGTAATCATATATTTTAGTTATTGTAGTATTGACTTCGCGGCGCAGTTGGCGAGTAGCTGGTTGAGAAACGAGAAGATGTGGGTCCGATTCCCGCTCTGAGATACATTTGTGTGATCCACAAATATTATTTCGGGTCTGGGTATTGTGGGTACGTAGTGCGTAATTCTTTAACACCACGATACAGCTTTGACCAAGTACAGGGTCAAGAATATGTGTGTGGTTGTTGAGTGTATATATTATATCATCATCTACCTGCCCTTATCCCACCCTAAGTGGGGTTGGCACAAAAGGTTTGAACTATCATCCGTCAAATCTGCATTCACCCCTTTCATGCGCATGTCCTCATTCACGCAATCCATCCACATCTTTATTGGTCTCCCACGACTCTTTCGTCTATCCACATTCATATTGACAACCAGATGCCCATACCAAGCTAACCTAGCACTCCTCCTAGAGTGTATGTATTATATAATTTGATTTTATAATTAGTGAACATATGTTTTAGTACAATTGCATATCATACCGAGTGTCAATTGCAATGGGATACTGACGCCTGTGTGATCATTTTCGATTGCACCATCAAGCTCGGTACTCTTTATGGACTCAATAAAAAAATCCGGTTTCTACTCCTTTGGGGAATTCCGCATTACCGGTCCATACAAGTAACAAGATATTACTCTGCTTGAAAACAAAACGACTAAGTGGATAGGGAAAGTCCATGTTATAACCGCATTTTTGCATTAAGGTTTTAAGGATATCTTTATTTCTTTCCCAATTGGGTTTTTGTTATTATCTTTCATCATCATCAACATAGCTACGTTAGTAGATTTTTTATTTACTGTTTTTAAAAGTTCAAATATTTGGAAAATAGCTTTTAAGTTTGAATATCGTAAAATAGTTATTTTAATCGTAGGTCGACAATTATAAAATTCATAACTGGAAAGTAGGTTTCTTAATTCGTAGTATTCTAGAACCGCACTGCCATTCTAAAACTCATGGGCATAAAATTCTAAAACAAAAATTGCTTAACGCCGAAAAAAATACATCATGTTTCACACACATCAATTATATTTTGATAATTAAAATATCACCCAGGAACCACACACATAGTCCTGACCGCAGACTAGGTCAAGCCTCTATCGTGGGTATCAAGAAATACGAGGGACTACGCTTCCACAACAATCAGACCCGAAACAAATATCAGTCTGTCACACAAACATTTGTCTCGGTGCGGGAATCGAACCCACGGCCTCTGGTTTCACAGCCGGCTCCTCGGCCGCTGCGCCGTAGAGTTTGTCAAGTATGCTATGACAAAGCTATCATGATGAATTAAATAGAGCCAAAGTAGGTGGACTCGATCGAGTAAGTCATTATAAAATTAGCACAGATATTAGAAATTAGGGTCAACTAATGAGTTTTTTCGATCCTGTCACAAATTCTTCACACTAATACAGTGAGATAATAGTTTGTGTAGTTACGAAGACCCACGCATTCCTTGCTTCCTCACAGTTCATCGTAATGTGTGAATATATCATTGGTACGAACGAAAGGAAAAAAATAATGTTTTTATATATAACATTAGATGTTGCCCGCGGCTCCGCTCGCGTGGATGTTATTTTCGGAAGAAAAGGTATACAATCCATGGAGGCATCTTAATCTATATGCATGACGCACACTATTCTGATATGATAAGCTGATGTATTTATCTATATCTATATACTATAATTAAGCTGAAGAGGGACTTTGTACATTAAATATTTTTGCGTAATTTTGATTGTAACGTGTTGTATTATCGATAGAGAACCCAAAACAATTGTTTTTGGAATTATTGTCTGTCTGTCTGTCAAGGCATCACGGCGAAAGTACTGTATTACTATACATGAATTGGCAATAAAATCGTAGGGTGTACCTCGAGGTAACATTTAGTCTTTATTTCATTAAAATCGGTGCATTCAATCAAAAGTTATTACCTACCTTTTTTTTTTTTTTTTTTTTTATCCTAGCACGGCAAAGTGACCGCACTTCACCTGATGGTAAGCGCAGTGCGGTCCAAATAGAGTATCGAGTAGCGAGAGACGATCTATCCCCGCTACTCAACACACTCATGCCGGCCTGCTCCTTCACACTACGCCATGGGCAAGAAGGTGAAGAAGCGGTCGAGGGTCTATTGTCAGAGTACTTAGAAGGCCGCAAAATGGCCAACATTGTACCCCAACTCTAGACCCCCAAAAACCTTACCTTTTTTCCAAACATAACTTTCATGCGGGCGGAGCCGCGAGCAACAGCTAGTCTATATATAAAATGAACCTATTTCCCTTAGTCACGGCATCACGCGTGAACAGCTGGACCGATTTCGCTAATTCTGTTTCGTTGTGATGGTTATTGTCAGGATAAGGTTCTTATGAAAGGAAAAGTCAAGAAATAAGCGCAGAAAATTATAAAATTAACGAATATTATTTATCCATAATAACTTTTCTAATGTAACCTTAGCACGTTGGACATAACTTTCAGTTGCTACTCGCTTGAACAGCTCGCAAAATATAAAAATATGTTATAACATAACATAACATCCATGGTAAAAGTCCATATAAAATCTATTTTTACCTTTTCTTCCAAACATAACTACCCCACGGGCGGAGCCGCGGGAAAAGCAAGTACATTAAAATATTACAGATTAAGTACAAAAAAGATCTTGTAATAAAATTTAATGGAAATAAGATTCAACCTTAAGTAACAACAGTAATCAGTGCTCACGTTTCCAAGTCAAATATATGGGGAAAAAACGTGATCATCCATCGAACAAATGACGCAACCTATCAACCGTAATTTGGATCTCCGTAGTACACCATCAATTAACCGCAAAAGAT
Organism: Laothoe populi; assembly: GCA_905220505.1. Lineage (NCBI taxonomy): Eukaryota > Metazoa > Arthropoda > Insecta > Lepidoptera > Sphingidae > Laothoe > Laothoe populi. The sequence continues at coordinate 6,856,553 of HG992170.1, forward strand.
TTATATCATGTGTGAATGGAGGATCATTATAAAAACCAGATGAATGAACAAAAAATATCGAAAAAGTGTTCGTTAATTTGGCTCACGTGAAATCTGAATTAGTACAAACTTTAGAGTATGAAGTTTCCAATTTAATAATGGTATTAAATCGGGCTCCTCGACACTGAGTCACTCCGAGAAGCTTGTGGAGATACCAGGATCCTATGCTTCCGGTAGCTACACTGGATTAACTTTTAGCTGGCATCTTTGGCACACACTATGGCCTTTCAACAGGCTAAGTGCTGAGGAAAGGAGACCACAACAAAGGCCAATAATGGTCATAAATATAATGAAAGATTTTATTAAAATAATACTGACTGAGAGTCCGCCCCGTGACCATGAAGGCTGTAAAGCTTTCGAAACGTCGGGATTAAAAAAGTTAAATAAACGGCGATAGAATCCAATAAATATAATTAGTATTTCAATGTATGATATTCGCGTCAACAAAAGAAACCATTATGAAATATTTTATTTTGAGCCTGATTTATGAAAACATTACTTGATATGGCGTAACACGCAACGTTTTGCGTTTACATCATGTGTGTATTCTTCAAAACACAGTTTGACAGTATGTCTGTCTGAATATATGAAATGGATCGAGTCTGTGGTAATTGTGCGAACTAGCACATACATTTACTTTGCGGTTTCAAAGTATTAGCAATTTCAGTTAGTTCACAAATTAAATCGGCGGCGTTAAATCGCGCGTGCTCATCAGCTTGTCATTTTTTTTTAGTGCCTCGATAGGCAGACGAGCAGACGGGCCACCTGATGGTAAGTAGTCACCGCCGCCCATAGACTTCTGCAATGCCAGGGCACAGCAAAACCGCTGCCTACCGTTAAATATATCTTAATCCAACGATTATCAAATTTATTATCAAATAAATCCTTCACATCTCCAAAAATGATTTGATCAACAAAGGGTTTGAGCATTTATAACTAAACTAGGTGTTGCCGGCGGCTCCGCCCAGGTTTTATATTTTTGAACGAAAAGGTACAAAATCTATGGAGTATCTTAAGCTAATACATCTTTCTATATTTTCCTATCGCGCGGGAACCGTATATTTTTCCGGGATAAAAAGTATCCTATATGCTATTCCAGACTTTAATCTATCTTTGTGCCAAATTTCAACCAGATCCGTCCAACCGTTCTGGCTCAATTGGGTAACAAACGTCCATCAATCTTAACATTCGCATTTATAATATTAGTAGGATACCCAACAGTCACACACAATCCCGACCCTACACTAACGAGTCTTGTGTCGTGGGTGTCCAGAACCACGAGAGTGTTTTGGTCTCACAACATCCAGATCCTAAACGAATAATGTGGATCACACAAAAATTGTCTCGATGCGGCATCGAGCCTCGCGTTTACAGCCGCTTACTCATCTAACGGTAGGCAGCGGCTTTGCTGGGCCCTGGCATTGCAGAAGTCTATGGGCGACGGTGATTAATTACCATCAGGTGGCCCGTCTGCTCGTCTGCCTATCGAGGCACTAAAAAAAAACCCCCTGCACCACAGAGCCTAACACAAAGATCGTAGTAGAGATAAATTGTAATACTTGGAGCAATACAACAGATATTAGGTTTTTCTAATTAGAAATATCCAATATTAGCCCAGAGTCTTGAAGTGTGCCCAGTGTGGCGATAGGCTCGTCCACTATCACATTATGGGACCGAAATAAATTCGGCGAAAAGTGGGTGTACTGGTTACACCTCTGCCTACCCCTTCGGGGATACAGGCGTGGCTGTATGTACGTTGGAGCAACAGTGATTGGGCTAATGATAAACATAGCTCAGCGGTTAATACAAGGTCACCTTCCTCCCTATTTCACAAAATCTATCGTCAGATTCACGACCTTCTACAAATGTAATTAGAATTGTATTATGTAGCGTGAAGATCTGATTGAGAACATTGACTCAGACTCGTACATCAATATAAAATAGTTAGTAGAGAAGTCATGGAGGTTTTATGGTGTTGCAATTAATTAGAAGTAAGAATACAATATATTGAAAGTAAGATAAATGTACTTAAAATAAGAAAGTTAACAAGAAAAGAAACATTACATAGAGAGAAATGGGCAATAATAGGAGAATAAGACGTTGAAATAAAGACTGAGTACGAAGCTATAATGAAAAAGCATAAGGTACAGGGGAACGAGAGGGGCATGCTGGAGGAGTGAAACGGAGTGGAAGGAGCGAACACGATAACTGTTCCACAGCTTGGTGCGGCAAAGATACGAACTTGCGAACCTGATGGAACTTAGTGTAAATTGTAGTTATTAATAGTTTAAAAGAATTTTGTATCGAACACTGGATCAATTAAATAATAATGTTACTAACTGCTGTTAGAAAATGATTTGCGGGTAGTCCTTTAAGACCTTTCGTCGCGCAAGTGAAAATGACGTTATGATCTATCCTATATTAAAAAAGTATATCCTATTATTAGGATATTTCCTATTATAAGAAATACCGAAGGTATAACGGAGGTATTTAGGAGACTAGTTGGGGGTAGTTAATAATGACAACCTAAGTGGGAGTAGTAAATGTTTAATATAAAACAGAGAGCCTTCCGTGCTCCGGGGTTCAGTTCAGTTGGTTCAGTTGTTTTGTGAAGTAGACAAGGTAATAGCCAGGATATTCGTTCGCGAGACAGTAAGTAATTGTAAACAGTTCAATGGCCGCGTAGTTCAGCTTAGAAGGTAATGCTGGTAGATTAATTATAAAGAGAAGCCTTAAGTGAATCCTGACATGCGTGTGTGAGATGTGTAACAGTGTCGTGTAAATCAATCAATAAATTATAAACATTGTATTTGTGCCTTTTAAATATCCATCTTGCACAGTTTTGTTGATTTTCCTAACACTATACTAAAAATGGGTAGCCACATTTTCGACTTTCCTTAGAAAACAAATAAGGAAAAACCACAAAACGCTGCATTTTGGTCATCCGAAACCTCATCTTCAACCGGTGATTGTATTGTGCTGTCAGCATTCAAATCTTCAAGGTCATTAACGTGGGATGTATAGATAGTATTTCTGGCTGATATAAAAGTCTATTTCAGCCTCCGTAGCGTAGGTGAGTAACCGGCTGTGAAACGAGAGGCTGTGGGTTCGATTCCCACACCGGGACAAATGTTTGTGTGACAGACAGATATTCGTGTCCGGGGTCTGGGTGTTGTGAGAGCGTGCGCCTCTCTAGGTCCCTGATACCCACAACACAAGACTCGTATCTTATTGTGTGGTCAGGCTATGTGTGTGACTGTTGGGTGTTATTTATTTCTATATATTAGGTGTAGCAACACAGGTGTCGCATTCATAAGTAAGTAAATAATTAAACCAAACGACTCTCACTACAAGTTTTGCATAGGTACTGTTAGTGATCCGGTTGAAGCGATTGCCTAACTATCGCTCGTAATCTCCTTGACCGCTCTGTCTCTGTGCATGGCCGTTCACACGGCTCCATAGGGCCTCCGACAAATACCGGACGAAATTATAAACTATGCAAGGCTATTTATACAAGATTTCTAGTATGTGTTAAAAACATAAATACATATACACTCACGCCTGTAATCCCCGATTAGGGGTAGGCAGAGGTGTAACCAGTACACCCACTTTTCTGCGAATTTATTATGTTTCCATTATGTAATAAGGGGCGAGCCTATCGCCATACCGGGCACAATTCCAGACTCCGGGCTGATACTGAGTATTTCTAAATAGAAAAACCCAATATCACTTTCCCGACCCGGGATCGAACCCGAGACCTCAGCCACAGCAATCGTAACGCATACGCAATTACAACTGCGCCACCGAGGCAGTCTAGATGGTAGGCAAAATTTCTGGTATGAGTTGAAGAGTGTGGTAAAAGATCGCGATGTATCCTAACCGATCAATAATTCGACGAAACGATTACAAAACACCGACTTTCCTCTGCATTCTTTAAATTGATTTGCATACATGAGTTATACATATAAAGTTTCCACTGGATTTTTTATATAATAGTAAAAATGAACCAAAATTCGTCGCGTGGATAAGAAGAACAAAGCTCACAGACAAAAAAAAAGCATATTTATTTTATACTATTTAGTGACATACATATAAGTATCTTGTAATGCAATTTTTTTTTATCCTGGCACGGCAAATTGACCACCATGATGGTAAGCGCAGTGCCGTCCAATTAGAGTATCAAGTAGCGAAAGACAATCTATCTCCCGCTACTCAACACAATCATGCCGGCCTCACACTACGCCATGGACAAGAAGGTGAAGAAGGGGTCGAGGGTCTAGTGTCAGTGTACTCAGAAAGCCGCAAAACGGCCAAACATCGTACCCCAACTGTAACCCCCGACAAAAGAATTGTAATTGATATTTGAGACTCGACTGGTTAATGAACAAAATATTTTATCTTATGATGTTATTTCAAAAATGATGCCCATTGACAATGTCTGAACTGTCACAATCGTAGTCATGCCAAAATATAATCGATTTATTATCCTTAAAACCCTTAGATGAAAAAACCAAAACCCTACATACGATCCAGATACTTCTAAAAAGTTTTTTAATTCATAAAAAGTACACTGACTTCAGTAAAAAACAAATTATGCGTCTCTATAAAATTTGAGGGTTGCCCTCGGTTTTTCTGTGATCTCATCATCAGAGACTTGGTGCCAATGGGACCACCTGGGCAGTATACTCTTTTAAACAAAAAAAGAATTTCTCGAATCGGTCCAGTCTTCGAGTGATCGGGGAACATACATAGAACAAGATTCCGACGAATTGAGAACCACCTTTTTGAAGTAGGTTAAAAAATGAAGAATAAACTTTTTTTTTATTAAAATAGAGTACTGAGTAGCGAGAGACGATCTATCCCCGCTACTCAACACACTCATGCCGGCCTGCTTCTTCACACTACGCCATGGGCAAGAAGGTGACGAAGGGGTCGAGGGTCTAGTGTCAGAGTACTAAGAACGCCATAAAATGGCCACTGTACCCCAACTCCAGATCCCCGATAAAAACCGGATGTACACTGGCTGATCCCGGAACGCGACACACTTGCGTGTGCCACTATGGCGGGTTTTTCGCCCTGTGTACGGTGGTCGCTATCCGGGTGGATATGAATATCCTACCACCAGCATACCTAACTGATGACGTCAGGACTCATGTCAACCACTCAGATCCAGACAGCTTAAATCCAAAATCTAGCCGGCGATGTACGCATACCAAGTTCAATTACTGTAATAAGATGACCAGCCTCACGCTTAAATACGCGTGGGAACACTGTCTGATAGCTTATGCATCAGTGGCACATCTTGTATCTAGTATCTATACATATATACTCACGCCTGTAATCCCGAAGGGGTAGGCAGAGGTGTAGTACACCCAGTTTTCGCCGAATTTTAGTCCCATAATGTGATGGGGGCGAGCCTATCGCCATACCGGGCACAATTCCAGACTCCGGGCTGATACTAAGTATTGCTAAATAGAAAAACCCAATATCACTTTACCCGACTCGAGGGTCGATCCAAGACCTCAGCACAGCAGCCGTAACGCATGCGCAATGACAACTGCGCCCAGGAGCAGTCTTTCTGTATCTAATATTATTAAGCTAAGTGTTGGAGCATGAACGAAGAGTCCACACCAGAACCACGCGTACTGGTTTGCAGAGCCACATCTTCGTGGTGTACTACCCAGGCCCGAACCCAGAGGTTCGCTAATTCGTCTTCGTTCGCTAATCTTTGCCACTATGAAGCTGTGGAACTGTTTGCTAGCGTGATCCATCCTTTTTATGCTCCTGGGTCGTTTAGGAGTAGTGTGAAGAAGCTTCAGGCCAGCATGATTATATCGAGTAGCAAGGTAAAGTTATCTCTCGCTACTTGATACTCTAACTGGACAGCACTGCGCTTACCATCAGGTGCAGTGTGGTTACTTTGCCGTGCCAGAAAAAAAAACGCGCTAATAATAAATACACACGTAACTTTTATAAAAATCTGAGTTGTATGTCATTTTGAAGTCTGGTTTCGAACCTGCGACTTTATCTCGGCAGTCCTTACCACGCCCAACTAGGCTATTGCTGCTTAAAGATAAATGATTAATAAAATTCTCCGAGAGAAATTCCGAATAAATTTTATAAGACTGCATATGTGCTGTAACAAATAACATAATAATTCGCTAATCTGTGGTAATAACCGTAAAAAGTTAAGTCTTTTATAATTTTTAAAGTCAATGGTAAAATTATATCTTAAACAAATCGTCTAATGTTTATGGATCCGTTAGTAGATCTCCGATGAATAATGAAACCTTTAAATGATCACTACGGCGTCTGTCTGCGCATCTATCACAGCCTAGTTTTCTCCGAATTAACTTATGAAAATAGGTAAAGTCTGTAGCTTAAACTGATTTAGTTGCCCCAATCTATTATATAAAGCTGAAGAGTTTGTTTGTTTATTTGAACGGGCTAATCTCAGGAACTACAGGTTCGAATTGGAAAAATCTTTTAGTGTTGGGTAGCCCATTTATCGAGGAGCGCTATAGGCTATATAACATCACGCTATGACCAATAGGAGCGGGGCAGCAATTATAAATGTTGCAAAAACGGGGAAAATTGATTCCTTTTGAGAGCTTCCGTTGCGTGCGCTGAGTAAACGGTTAAAGTTATGTAACAATCGTGTATGACGGAATTGTTCCTCTTGAAAAGTTCTTAAAAAAAAGTCCTTGATAGCATGTCTATTTTTTTCGGTTGGCTCACTACAAACTTTTTAATGGTTATCGAATTTGTTCTGAAACAATGCATTATTTGGGAAGGTTTTAATAAACATGGTATTAATCCTTATCCAAAAAAATAAAAAATAGTATAAATAGTAAAATATATATTATTTAAAGATCTCGTAATGTACGTAGCTTTTGCTGAATACTAGCTTCTTATAGCCAATAATACGTATACCAAAATTGCTGCTTAATAGTAAAATCTCCATCGAAATCGATTCAGCAGTTTTTATGCAGGAACAAATTAACAGACAACTGATATTACTGTGTTAGTAAATAAGTACACCCAACAGTTACACACATAGTCTTGACCCCACAATAGGTCAAACCTGTATCGTGGGTATCAACAACTACGAGGGAAGTTTCCCACAACACCCAGACCCGAAACAAATATCTGTGGACCACACAAACATTTGTCTTGGTTCGGGAATCGAACCTACGACCTCTTGTTTCACAGCCGGTACCATTACGCCACGGAGGCTGTCAGCAAATGTATAAATATCGTATACATTAAGCCAAGTTTACGAACCCGCATTAGACCAGTGTGGTACACTAAGGCCTAACTATTAGATAAGGCCCGTGCCCAGCAGTGGTACAGTATAATACGGGGAGATATTATTATTATGCATAAATTAGCTTTTCATAATATTATTCTGAAACAAAAGCTGGTTCTGTTTTGCATAAAATTATAATATTTTCCTTTGAATAAAATAATGTCTTTATATTATTTAGTGATGAGTAAAAAATTAAAAATGTAGCGCGGAACGGTGAGAAATAATAACTGTAATAAACAATTAAGACCGTTATAAATATACAAAAGAATTTAACTATTACACATATAATAATATTATTAAAAAAAACTCTGAGACAAACCTTTAAACATAGTACATATCAGATAAAAAATTAATAACTTACAATGTATAAATCCTGTCCACAAATTCACAATAAAAACTTTTTGAAAATTTAAAATTAACGTCAATTTTACACTTCACACCATTTCAAGCCGGCGCATGGTTTGTTAACAATCACAACAATTGAGATTCGGACCGCGGCAATTCGAAATTTAAACGCGTCCGCCGGCGCACTACGTTTGGTTGGTGGACTGTAAATGGCCAGAGGATAGTGATACACCTGGTTTGGTCGGGCGGTCGCATCTCTCAACGTCATCCATTGAGCGCCACTGCGCGTACGCACTGGCCTTACCGCTCCGATAAATTAGGGTCCCGTAAGACAAGAAACCGCTAAGATAATTACGAAATAATTTGCAAGAGGTGTAAATCGACGTACATTATAAATCTTTAATTGTTAAATATACACATATACTCCTATTTGAGTAAAGATTAATGCATCATATAAAGATGTCCATCAAGAAGTGGTCCAATTTATGAACAATTTGTTCATCCACCACCATTTGACAGCCTCCGTGATGCAGTTGGCGAGTAGCCGGCTGTGAAACAAGAAGCCGTGGGTTCGATTTCCACACCGGGACAAATGTTTGTGTGACAGTGTGTTGTGAGAGCGTGCGCCTCTCGTAGTCGCTGATGCCCACAACACAAGACTCGTATCTTAGTGTGGAGTCGGGTCAATGTGTGTGACTGTTGGATGTTATTTATTTATTATTTATTAAATTTGCAAGAGGTGTAAATCAACGTACATTTTCAATCTTTAATTGTTATTTTATAATCCTATTCGTGTTAGTTAGTTTAGATAATGAATATTTTTTTTTGTTTCTGGATAAGCAAAGGAGCAGAGGGGTCACATGATGGTAAGTAGTCACCATATAAAGTTAACCATATAAAGATATTTAGCGATGTGGTCCTATTTATGAACAATTTGGTCATCCATATGAACTGAGTAATCTATGTATGAATTAAAGAATCAGATCAATCAATCAGATTGTACCTTCAAGTGGGCGAGCGCTTAATAATACTAAAGATGTAACGGAATGTCACCATATTGCCTGTTTTTCAAATCAAATTCCTCAGACGAATTTCCTATTACCTAGGAAATGAACCATATAGGAGTTGTAGAGGTTAAATATACTACAAGTAAACCAATGGAGTGATATAATAGTTACCCCATAACATGAGTGAAAAAAATAATTATATTTAAACTAGCTGTTGCCCGCAGCTCCACCTACATGGAGGTTATTTATGGGATAAAAGTAAACAATCTAAGGTATTGTCTTCTGCACTGATGCACTTGTACCGATCGTCCTACCGCTCAGGGGTTATGCCTGAATCTTGAGAGTGCATCTAAAGAATACCACATAATTTATCCCCTTACTTAGCAAAAAAGTTGTAACACGTGTTTCTTTATTTCTAGCAATAGCCTAAATATGAATTCTCAGATCACTAACTTGAGGAATAATGGATTGCCCATGCAAACTTTCAACCTGTATCTCACCCACTTCAAGATTATTTTTTGAGACAAATGATAGCTTATATCCTTTCCCGGGATATAATCTATCTCCTTGCCAAATTTTATCCAATTCGGTCAGCCGTTTAGTCCTGAAAAGGTAACAACATCACAAATAAATTACATGCAAACAGAGTTAGTTTCGCATTTATAGTATTAGTAAGACGCATATTTGTATGGATACATACAGAACCCTTTAATTTCAAACTCGTTATTGACTAACTTTTATCGATGATTTGGCATTGCTATTAATTAACCGGAAAAAGCAATTATATTGACAAACCTTCTTTTAGAAGCCTTATATCACTTCCGCGTTCCATATACTTACATTCCCTTAATACATACATATACACTCACGCCTGTAATCCCCGAAGGGGTAAGCAGAGGTGTAACCAGTACACCACTTTTCGCCGAATTTATTACGGTCCCATAATGTGATAGGGGGTGGGTCTATCGCCATACCGGGCACAATTCCAGACTCCGGGCTGATACTGAGTATTTCTAAACAGAAAAACCGAATATCACTTACCCGACCCGGCGATCAAACTCGAGACCTCAGCACAGCAGTCGTAACGCATGCGCAATTACTACTGCGCCACCGAAGCAGTCTCTACCTAGACGTGTGTGCGTATTATGCATACCATAGCGAAAATGACCTTTCCACCTGGGTATTGCCATGATATTTAAAAGTCTTTATCCAAAGAAGGAACTGCCGATCTAAAGCTATTCGGTCGTCTATAACAATTTCAATGGGCTTACATCAGCATGGTTTTCCAAGAATATGTTCTACTAGATGTTACCTGCGGCTCCGCCTGCGTGGTAGTTATTTTTTAATGAAATGGTATAAAATTCTTGAAGATATCTTAAGCTACTATCCTATCCCATAGGAACCGTGCATTTTCCGGGAAAAAATGCCTATGTTATTTTCAGACTATAATCTATCTCTGTGTCAAATTTCAACCAGATCCGTCTAGCCGTTCTGGGGTGATTGAGTAACAAACATCCATCCATCCAAACATTCGCATTTATAATAGTAGTAAGATTGACTTTTTTGTCTGGCTTGGTGTTAACAGCTAGATGACTTAAGTACAAGACAATTCAAACGAATATGACTAGCAGTATCTATTTGATGAAATATCATTCGACAAAAATGTAAGAACAAAAAATAGTAATTTCAATAACTAGATACAAACTATGATCTAATATTTAATGTTATTCATAAGGAGAGCCAACGACAGTAACTGAAAACTCCTTTTTTATCCTGGCACGGCAAAGTGACACTGATAGCATTAAAAACTAATATCGAATTTTTGGAGTTACGAATTTTCATAATTATATTACTGGGTTTAAATTTAGACATAATTAATTGCATTATTAGGTAAAATTTATAGTTAAAAATTAAAAATACATCTTTCAGGGTTTTTGGAAATTCCACCCATAGGGGGTAAAATAGGGGATGAAAGTTTGTATGAAAATCCGTCATTTTTTAAGTTAAAGGTATGAAAATTGGTACTTTGTACTGTATACTTTTCACCCAAACATGAAGCCCACGCGGTCGGAGCCGCGAGCAACAGCTAATACCTTATAAATGAATAAAGTAATTGCTAGTGATATTGATGATCCTATGTATGTTATGTATACATAAGCTAATATGCTTTTTGTTAAATTTCTTTCTTTTTTAATGTACTGACTTGTCATAAGAGCTATGTAATTGCCTACGTGATCAATAAACGAATCCATTTAATTTAATTTTAATATTGGTGTGATTATTACAAAATAAATTTATCTGTATATACACAGTCAGGTCATAAGTATTGTCACACAGTAAAAACTTTTATTTTAGAATGCTGGCCACAAAAAAGTTTATTGAATTCGAATTTCAAATTGTTCATGAAAATAAAAATGTATAATTTTTAGAATTTTACTCATTTTTAAATATGGAGTGGACGCTTAAAGAAGACCGTGTTGCAGTAATTGCGTTGCATCGTTGCGGTTACCCGCCAATTCAAATTTTTGACACACTGAAAAATTTTTACCGTAGAAGAGAGCTACAACAAACAAAATGATAAGGTGTACGCACACAGTAGTGAAGAAGTGAGCAACCTTATTCCGCGTGTCCAACGAGGTCATTTTCCATCCTCGCTCATGGTATGGTTGGGAGTTTCTTATCGGGGTTAACAGAGGTACATTTTTGTGAGAAAGGTGTAAAAACGAATGCAGTTGTGTATCAAAATACAGTCCTGACGAACCTTGTGGAACCTGTTTCTCATATCATGTTCAATAACAGGCACTGGGTATTCCAACAAGATTCGGCGCCAGCTCATAGAGCCAAGAGCACACGAGATTGGCTGGCGGCGCGTGAAATCGACTTCATCCGGCACGAAGACTGGCCCTCCTCCAGTCCAGATTTGAATCCGTTAGATTACAAGATATGGCAACACTTGGAGGAAAAGGCGTGCTCAAAGCCTCATCCCAATTTGGAGTCACTCAAGACATCCTTGATTAAGGCAGCCGCCGATATTGACATGGACCTCGTTCGTGCTGCGATAGACAACTGGCCGCGCAGATTGAAGGCCTGTATTCAAAATCACGGAGGTCATTTTGAATAAACTTTAGTGTCATAAGAATCTATGTTTTGTTAAGTTCATTTTAGTATATAAATGGTTACATAATGAATAAACTTGTTTCAATTATTTTATATTAAACATGTGACAGAATTTATGACCTGACTAGGTATAAAAGAAGAAACTGACTGACTGATCGATCAACGCACAGCCAAAACGGCTGGGGTTAGAGACTTGAAATTTTGACAGTAGGTACCTTTTATCACGTGGGCATCCACTAAGGAAGGGTTTTTGGAAATACTACCCCTAAGGGGGTAAAATAGGGGATGAAAGTTTGTATGAAAATCCGTCATTTTTGAAGTTAAATTCATGAAAATTTGTATTTGGCATTTTAGTTAAAAATAAAAAATATATGTTTCAGGATGTTTGGAAATTCCGCCCCTAAGGGGGTAAAATAGGGAATGAAAGTTTGTATGAAAATCCGTAATATTTAAGTTAACGCATGAATATTGGTATTTTGTATTGCATACTTTATCTCCCAAACATGACCTCCACGAGAGCAACAGCTATAATGAATATGGAATGAATACGAACGAGCTGTTAATGTATTTATTATATTTTTGTATAGTTTGTATATATTGTGGTTATCTTTATTACAGCATTAGTTTTATTGTTTTGCGTCAAACGTGCAAACAACAGTACAAGGTTATGTTCGAAATAAAACCAAAACGTCATCAATAATGTCTCTAAATAGGTACCTTACTTAGATTACGTGACGTTTTGAGATTTAACATATCAGTAAATAAATAATAATAATAATAATATATATAGCAGCGATAGCCTAGTTGGTTGCGGTACGGACTGCCAAGACGAAAGTCGTAGGTTCGAAACCCAAGTGGCATACACCTCTGACTTTTCTAATGTTATGTGTGTATTAAAATGTTAATTCCGCCCCTATGGGGGTAAAATAGGAGATGTAATTTTGTATTTAAATCCGTATTTTTTTAGTTAAACGTATGAAAATTGATATTTTTATTGTTAATTTTTCTCCCCAAAATGACATCCACGCGGGCGGAGCCGCAAGCAACAGCTAGTTATTTATATACTGTCAATGTGAAGAACATAAATATCAATCAATATCAAATTTACTGAATCAGTTTTGACTAAGATATTTGTGCGACGACAAACTAAATGTTTTATCAATGACGGTCTAATTTCGACTTTCTTTTTTTATGCTGGCACGGCAAAGTGACCGCACTGCACCTGATGGTAAGCGCAGTGCGGTCCAATTAGAGTATCGAGTAGTGCGAGACGATCTATCCCTTGCTACTCAACACAATCATGCCGGCCTGCTTCTTTACACTACGCCATGGGCAAGAAGGTGAAGAAGCTGTCGAGGGTCTATTGTCAGATTACTCAGAAGGCCGCAAAATGGCCAAACATTGTACTCCAACTCTAGACCCCCGAGAACAACCGGATGTACACTGGCTTATCCCGGAACGCGACACACATGCGTGTGCTACTATGGCGGGTTTTACACCCTGTGTACGGTGGTCGCTATCCGGGCGGATATGAATATCCTACCACCACAGACTACTACTCAACCTCTTTTAATTAATAATTAAAATTGGAAAATAAATGGAGCATTTGATAAAAGCAAATACTAAACGGTTATATATACCAACAAACTTGTAAATGTGTTAATATAAGTCAATTTCCTTGATTCATCAAATTCCAGTTGAAGATAGGCGCGAGAAAGATCTAATTTAGAAAATTCCAGTGCAGTGTAGCGAATAAATAAACCCGAGGAATTGAATAATTGAAACTCTACCGTGGCTGGATAAAAATGATTCGTTTCCACTAGATTCCTGATGAATGATCGACTATTTTTTCTTCGACTGCGTGTGTCGTGAGTATCAGCATCCGTGGCACAGGATGTGAGAGGATGCGGGTTCGAGATGAGACTATTATTTTCTCTCATGAATGCTAGAGTTCATCCTAGGAAACAGTTGACGAGGTCCTATTAAAAACATAAAATAGCAATTGATAAACCTTTTTTAAATCCATACATACATACATACATACATACATACATACATATATACTCACGCCCGTATCCCATGGGGGTAGGCAGAGACTATTGAGTGCCACAAGCTACGATCCTGACACACTTCTTTCGCCTCTTCCACATTCATACATCTTCTCATACATTTACGGTTGGAGGTACTTCTGATTTGCCCTTTTAGGAGAAGATCGTTTATCTGATTCGTAAACGTTCTCCTTGGGCGCCCTCTACCCACTCTTCACTTCACTCTTCTTCTTCTTCTTTTTTTAAATCCGTAATAATATTTAACATTTTTTTAAATAAATAGTCACGAACCATGTGGTTCTGATCATACATGATAATGATAACGCGAATAGATTATTGGCAAATTCATAAATTGACAGAACTCTTATATTAAAAAAAATTGCCGCGCCCCGTGTTATGTCTTCTTGATGTTCGTAAGGTTGTATTGAATTTATCGTTGTAATGGCATTTTAGCGAAGATTTTCAGTATAGAATTGAGTATACTTATTTATTATTTAGAACACTGTCCCCTATACTACCATTAAACCTCGTCACGCAAGAGTTGCGGGCAATAACCAGTTGGTACATTGGACATTAACTCAGAACAGTTTTCTGATCTCACCTTAAGACTTGGGATCGTTTTTCCAAATTCAAAATACAATCTAATACATTTTTTTTTATAAGTAGTCTAGAATCTTTATACTAGATACATACAAGTATAAGTGTGTATACTCCGTCCGGCTTTTCCGAGTTAACTTTGGAAGCCGGAGAATCCGCTGAGTCATATTGATTATTTAGTTAGTTGCTTCACTGACTGCGAAAAAATTTGGGGAAATACTGCTGGTTTTTAAATTACGACTTCAATGGTTGCATTTTTTATGTATGTAATTAGAGATATATGCAAATTGTGTTGGGGAAGAAACTCTTATATTAGGATAATCATGGGATCAATAAATCTTTCAACCCCCGACAAGGTATCATGACCTTTACAAACATCGATTCCAAATCCATGAACAGGCCGGCATGATTGTGTTGAGTAGCGAGAGATAGACTGTCTCTTGCTACTTGATACTCTATCTGGACGGCACTGCGCTTACCATCAGGTGCAGTGTGGTCACTCTGCCGCGCCGGAATAAAAAAAACGGTTAATATGGCGAAATATCAGCGATAAACAATTTACTTATTAATAAGTCTATAAATATTAAAATATACATTACTATAAATAAAAGACCATTAAAATTACCCAAACGTTCATAC
Organism: Laothoe populi; assembly: GCA_905220505.1. Taxonomy (NCBI): domain Eukaryota; kingdom Metazoa; phylum Arthropoda; class Insecta; order Lepidoptera; family Sphingidae; genus Laothoe; species Laothoe populi. The sequence continues at coordinate 6,871,654 of HG992170.1, forward strand.
GTTTACCGCAAATACGTGCGGTTACGAAATCACGTGTGCGCTATGACGAAAGGTCCGTCGAGGCTACTGCAACTTGAGTTTACGAATATATTATTCTCAATCGTTTGAGTATAGGAATGAGTGATATTTATCGATAATACCGTAAAAATATCGATAGTTTAATATCGATAATCACAAATAATAAATGTCGATATTAAGGTATCAATATTTCACGAATATCGCTTATACCTAACATTTATGCGTACAATTTTCTATTAGGTATCTCGCTTAGGGATATTTATCGATATTACGATAATAAAATCGATATTTAAATATCGATATTAGGGTATCAATATTTCTCGAATATCGCTTATACCTAACATTTATGCGTACAATTTTCTATTTGGTATCTCGCTTAGGCATATTAATCGATATTGGTAAATATCGATATTACACTAATAAAATCGATATTTAAATATCGATATTAGGGTATCAATATTTCTCGAATATCGCTTATACCTAACATTTATGCGTACAATTTTCTATTTGGTATCTCGCTTAGGCATATTTATCGATATTGGTAAATATCGATATTACAGTAATAAAATCGATATTTAAATATAGATATTAGGGTATCAATATTTCTCGAATATCGCTTATACCTAACATTTATGCGTTTATTTTTCTATTAAGTATTTCACTTAGGCATGAGCGATACTTATCGATATTGGTAAAATATCAATATTAAGCTAATAATATCGATATTTAATTATCGATAATCACCACTACAAAATATCGTAGTATCGATACTTCATTGATGTCGCTCATCTCTATGTATGCAGTACAGTTGTTAAAGCTATCCCACGCGAATGACCTTGACGATTGAACGCTCATAGTCAAACAAACACCAGTCGGAATGGGGGTTTCATGCGCCCGACATGAAGTATCTTAATATATTTATTTATTTATTTATTTATTTACTATTAAAAATATAAACCCATAACAGCAGGTGCCAAAGCGGGATTATACTAACTACTAACATATCATAAACACAAAAATATTACTAATAAATAACACAAGAAAAATAAATGAAACTTAATACTAATAATATAAACTTCACCGTTCACCACATTTTTGCGCTGCTTCTGTGAATTTCGGCAAGGTGCAATTAAATATATCAATATGCTCTGACACAATGTTGAGCAATCGTATGGCGCGCGACAAGGGCGAATACTTTAAAATGTTCGTCCTCGATGTGGGTACGTTAAACATTGGCAGATGGCGACGAGTACCGATGCGCCTGTGGGGGACGCACAGTTGCAGCTCGGACAATACCTCCGGGTGGTGTATCCACCCACGCCATACCCTGAACACGTACTTAACTAGCGCGAGATCTCTCCTCACCTCTAGACTGCAATACCCAACCATGCCCATGACGAACAGACTAGGATACATCAACGGATAGAAAGGATACACTCCAAATTCTTTCAAATATAAGAACCTAGTAAATTTATTTTGGATTTTCTCAACCATCAGACTATACTTAGCCTCATGGGGATTCCATATTATTGCGTTCATTTCTAGCTGACTACGTACAAGTGCATTAAATAATATTTTAATAATCAATGTGCTGCGAACATTTCTGCAATTTCTTAAAATAAAGCCAAGGGCTCTGAAAGACTTCCCACAAATATCAATAATGTGTTTACGAAACGTAAACTCAGACACCATCTGTACTCCCAAGTCTCGTATGGAAGTAATGCGCGATATGTTTTCGGCATTCATTCTGTACTGATAGTTGAGTGGTGCACGGGCGCGACTGTAGGTCATCACACCACATTTGGCCACATTGAAATAAAGTTTGTTGACCTCACTCCACTGCACCACTCTATCAATATCCCGTTGGAGACGCTCACAGTCAGTGCTGTCTGCTATTGATAGGAACATCTTGAGATCGTCTGCAAACAGCAAACATTCCGCGTCCACTATGACTGACGGCAGATCGTTAATCATGATAATGAACTCCAATGGGCCAAGATTGCTTCCCTGGCTCACACCTGAAAACGTGTAGTATGGTCTAGACTCATATCCGGCATATTCTACATACTGTCTTCGTTCACCAAGGTAGTTTGCGAAAAATTTTAACAGATGGGGGGTAAAACCCATCGCGGCAAACTTCCGCAATAATATGTCATTATCGACTGTATCAAACGCTTTCCTAAAGTCAAAGTACGCTGAATCCACTTGTCCTCCTCAGAATATATAATTATTCTGTACGTGTGTTTGTCACCTAACTCCTCCTAAACGGCTGGACCGATTTGGATGAAATTTTGTGTATTTCAATGGGTCCCTGGATGGTTTGAAAACACAATTGGACCATGTAGGTGGCACTGCTGTCGGTATGTCAGCAAATTTGATTTGCTGGGATTTGTGTTAGAAATAATAATAATTTGTATATGAATAAACTTAGTATTTCTCTATAGAACTTGCATTAAATATACCATCCACTAAGGTTTTTAGTACATTATTTGAGAACACTTACAGAAATTATATTGAGTCATATAGTTTCGTAGGTTTTCGAGGTTATTTTTGAAAAAGAAACAATCCAAAGTGTTGTCATATACCCTATAGCCTTCCTCGATAAATGGCCTATCCACCACTAAAATAATTTTCCAGTTTGAACCAGTAGTTCCTGAGATTAACGCGTTCAAACAAACTCTTCAGCTTTATAATATCGCTAATGATATATTTTTATTGGGCCAGCAGATTTTTCAGGAATTTCTTGGAATCCGACGCAATTGTTATGATTTAACCTTAAGATACCAGCGTTTATGCGCATTCGTGACAGACCATAGTAATTCCATCCAGGATGTATGAAGGCTTTATCTCCGGTACAACCGATAAAACGAAAACACAGAATAATAATGAATAGGATATACAGACGACCGTTGTAATTATGATTGGTAGAGGCGCTGTCGTACTGTCCGCGATACAATTTATATGCGGATTTCATTTTCAAGGACGCACTTTCATGTGGGTCTTTTTTACTAGATGATACCCGGTATGCTATGAAATTACATTTTTTATACATACATATACACTCACGCTTATAATCCCCGAAGGGGTAGGCAGAGGTGTTACCTGTACACACACTTTTCGCGAATTTCGATCCCATAATGTGATAGGGGGCGAGCCTATCGCCATACCGGGCACAGGTTCCAGTTACGAGCTAATACTGGAAATTTCTAGATAGAAAAATCCAATATCACTTTACCCGACCCGGGGATCGAACCCGAGACCTCAGCACAGCGGTCGTAACGCATGCGCAATTACAACTGTGCCACCGAGGCAGTCATACATTCAGGCACATTTTTATACGCTTTATATTAGCTTTACCTGTATCTATGTATGCTTGTAAGTAACGGAATCCAAGTGTACCAAAAGTGCACAATAAAATAATTAAAACTATGCTCAAAATATAATAGCAGCGATAGCCTAGTTGGTTGCGGTACGGACTGTCAACACGAAAGTCGTAGGTTCGAAACCCAAGTGGCATACACCTCTGACTTTTCTAAAGTTATGTGTGTATTAAAATGTTAATTATCGCTTGCTTTAACGGTGAAGGAAAACATCGTGAGGAAACCTGCATACCTGAGAGTTTTTCGAAGGTATGAGAAGTCTGCCAACCCGCATTAGGCCAGCGTGGTGGACTAAGGCCTAACCCCTCTCATTAGTAGAGGAGGCCCGTGCCCAGCAGTGGGACAATGTTTAATGCAGGGCTAGTATTATTATTATTATATGCTCAAAAGATGCCGAAGAATTTGTTAATACCGAATATGTATTTATCTCCATATCGCAATAAATTTCGCTTAAATCAAATAGCCCGCCTAAATAAAAAGAATATTGTCAGCGAATAAATGCTATTTCTGCCTGCTTAAATATTTCTGTTCCAAAATTCTTTCACGAAAAGTCAAAAATCTTCTATACAAAACTTTATTGAGGCCCATACTTACCTACGGCTCAGAGACTTGGGTACTCAGCAAAAAAGATGAGAACCGTCTACTTGTGTTCGAGCGTAAGATTCTTAGACGATTATTCGGTGCTGTGCAAGAAAACGATCTATGGAGGACACACTTTAACCATGAGTTATACGAACTTTATAAAGAGCCCAATATTATAAAAAAACATCAAAATTGGACGCCTAAGATGGGCAGGACATATCGTTAGGATGGGCGAAACCAGAATGCCGAGACAATTGCTATACGGCAAACCGGATGGCCGCAGAAGTCGTGGCAGGCCCAAACTCAGATGGTTAGATGGCGTTGAACAGGACCTCAAAGTAATTGGTGTCAGAAGCTGGAAAGAGAAAGCCATGAACAGATCTGTCTGGAAAAATATACTAGACCATGCTAAGGCCCACCCTGGGCTGTAAGGCCTATGATGATGAAATAGATGAAATAAATGTAAAGTGTATTGATGTTCAAAATACGATGTTTTATAAATAAGATCGAGGTAATGTGCCCTTTTTTTTGTCGCGGGAAAAGCGTTTTATTACTACCGCCCGCTCCGGGGGAAGCGGATTAAGAATAAAACGGTTATGCTGGACTAGCCGGTCTTACGACCCAGCATCCCCCTCGCACGGATGATGGCTATCCGGGCAGCCGCTGGGCTGAGTCCTTACCCCCTATGTACACCCCACCCGACACTACCAGCTAAAACCCCGCGGTGGCCTTCTTCGGCGCTTACGGAGCGATCTCGGGGTATTCTAAGGAGTGCTAGAATTGCTGCCGAAACCGCCCCTGCGCGGTGCTGCGTAGCAGCCCATCGCTAAGGAGCCCCCGCGCACCGAACAACGACAGCGTAACAGGCCTTACCACCCGCGCTGCCGTCCATCTAGGGGTCGCACGATGCTCCGAAATTGGGAGTGCATCGATTCGGGCTGACAGCCCCCCGCTGCGCGCCCGCGACCCGCAATGGCCCCAATTAGTCGCCTCATACGACAGGCAGGGGTTACCGTGGTGGAATTCAAACACCCCCGTTCCACAGGGCGGGAGACGCCGGTCAGTCGTCCACCCGGCGCCTCCTACGTCTTCTCTGACGGCGGGAGGGATCATTTCGTTCCCGATACCACTCGGCACTCTCGTTCTACAAGATGACGCTCTCGCAGAAGTGGGCCACCGCACGCCAGGACCTCCGGCTGGTGACCATGGACGACACCACGGCCGGCAGCGAGAGGTCTCATCCGACGACTGCTCTGAGAGCGCTGCGCTCTTCGTCCCAGGCTGGGCACTCCTCCAACGTGTGTTGGGCCGTGTCCTCGCGACACTTGCCACAATGGTGGCACACGGCAGACACCTCCTTTCCGATCCGACACAGGAACGAACCGAAACACCCGTGGTCCGTCAGTATCTGCGTCAGCCGGAAAGTTAGCGCACCGTGGCGCCTGTCTAGCCATCTCAGGAAATGTGCCCTGACACTGACTGTGCCTTGAAAATGTCGTTGCCTCTATTTTTATTCAAATTATATAGATGCGTGACAAATGGTGTATGAAATATTCTTTTGTTAGTGTTAGCGTAGCAAACAAGCTGAAATAAAATAAAGTGTCACATTGGTATGTTGAAGATTCTGCTTAGGGCCAATGTACGCGCTATTATTATTGAGATGAATAAATAATTTTAACTAAGTGTGAAAATAGCGGTAAAAAGTGGTCTAAAGTGGTAGAGCCGCGACGTAGACCATTATTGTCTACATCATATAAGGGTTGGCTGAACCTTGTTATTACCACTATCTCACAAAAAACCGACGTAACAGCTTTGTGTTGTTCGTACTGTTATAAGAAAACTGCCGAAAGGATTTTTAAAAAAAAGTTACTTACATACATATACAATCACGCCTGTAATCCCCGAAGGGGTAGGCAGAGGTGTAACTAGTACATCCACTTTTCGCCGAATTTCGGTCCCATAATGTGATACGGGGCGAGCCTATCGCTATACCGGGCACAGATTCCAGACTCCAAGCTAATACTGAGGAATTTCTAGATAGAAAACCCCAATATCACTTTACCCGACCCGGGGATCGAACCCGAGACCTCAGCTCAGCAGTCATAACGCACGCGCAACTACAACTGCGCCACCGAGGAAGTAAAAAAAAAAGATTTAATTATATTCAAAAATTATTTGAACAATTTGGGCTCTATTGGAGGGGCAAGTGTCACGCGTGGATGACGGATATGAACTGAGTTGTCCAATGGACTTAGAAATTATAAAACACCAGCGGGCCCGGCAGACGTCATCCTGTCCGGAAAAGCAGCGCCACACCGACTGCAGCGACATCTGCTGGGCTGATTGGGAATCTAAACCATCCAGGGCGCCACCCAAACGCATACAAAAAAAAATCATTCAAATCGGGGCAGCCATTTAGGAGGAGTTCAGTGACATACACACGTACAGTAGAATTATATATATAAAGATGAGAAAAGCTGACGTGACAATAGGATGAGACGGGTAGTAAGGCAGTATATAACAGTACGGTAAGTCCTAAGTTTTCTGGAAGCCCTCTCTGAGTCGCATTCCTTTGGACTGCCTCGGTGGTGGAATTGTAATGCCGCTTGCGTTACGACTGTGTGAGCTGAGCCCGCGGGTTCGATCCCCGGGTCGGGTAAAGTGATATTGGGTTTTCTATATAGAAATACTTAGTATCAGTCCGGAGTCTGGAATTGTGTCCGGTATGGCGATAGGCTCGCCTCTATCACATTATGGGACGGTTATAAAAATCGACGAAAAGTGGGTTTACTCGTTACGCCTTGCCTACCCCTTCAGGGATTACAGGCGTGAGCGTATATGTGTCTTTTCCATTTTTTTTTAATTAACGTGAAGATGTACAAAAGTGGAAATTATAATAATAGCGTTCGATAAAACCGCCGCAAACCGTTGCCAAGTATGTCAATCTGTGTGCTCACGGTACGACGGAGACCTTAATGTTTATTAAACAGGTGTCATCGGGTCTCGTGAGCAGCCCATAGACAGGGATTCCCTCAATGATTTCACAGCAGCGATCGTGAGCGGCATTGTGATAAAAACACTCCCGGTAATTTTATAGATACACTTAACAGTAGTCTGTCGGCTGTATGTTTATGTGTTTGCGTATCACGTAAAATAAGTGAACGAATTTCGATGAAGGTTTCACAATAACGGCAGCGGCTTTGCTGTGCCCTGGCATTGCAGAAGTCTATTACCCCTATGATAAAAGGCGAGCATATCGCCATACCGGGCACAATTCCAGACTCCGGGTTGATATAGGGGTTTTCTATTTAGAAGTACTCAGTATCATTTTACCCGACCCGGGTAAAGATTCCACAACACCCAAACCCGAAACCAATACTTGTAGTTTACAGACATTTTTTTTAGACATTACATTGGCTTTCTGAGTACTCTGACACTAGACCCTCAACCGCTTTTTCACCTCCATGCCCATGGCGTAGTATGAAGAATAGGCATGATTGTGTTGAGTAGCAGGGGATAAATTGTCTTTCACTACTCGATACTCTAATTGGAAGGCACTGCGCCTACCATCGGATGCAGTTTGGTCGGTTTGCTGTTCCAAGATAAAAAAACTCAGTACAACGATCAAACGTCTCACGGATCACAAGGACGGGAAAAGGTAATAAATAGTGAGTAAAAATTCAAGCCAAAATCAACATTATTTTTACAATATTAAATACGCCTACGCTTAATAAGCATAAGGGCTAGTATTGCCAGTTTTGCGCGGCCAAATATGGCCAGAAGCTACTGGACAGGTTAATATTTAATAAAATTATAGAGCTTTGTCGTTGTTCGCGAATCACGCAAAAACTTGGATATATTTAAATGAATTCAGACATACAAATAGACCCAAACATAGGCTACTTTTATTTCAGGAGTAATTCTCGCGTCAGGGTAAATATTTTCATTCGGGAAAATGTACAGTTTAATTTGTGCTTCTTTATAAAAAAACAAGCATTTGCTCTCGGCTACGTCCGCGTAAAATAAAAAATAAAATACTAAATATTATCAAAATTGGTTCTTTGGTTTATTCGTGAAAACCTAACAGGGAGAAAACTTTAGACCCCCAATTCCTCCTATTCCCCATTCCAACCTAGGGGTTAAATTTGGAAAAACTCCGATATACGTGTTAATTTACTTCTAACTAGAAGCACATATACGAAATTTCATCTTACTTTCAAAATGACGGACTTCCATACAACAGATTTTCCCTTATTTTCGAAAATTCCTTACAACATGAAATGCATCAGCTAATAAAATTTCAAGTTTGAGCCCCAGCGGTTTAGGCTAACTCGGGCAAAAGTTATTATATACAGAAGAGAGTTTTGCCGCTGTCCCGAATCCACGGAACCCTAGATACACGTGATCGAGAGTATGCATGACACGAGCAAAAACACCTCAAGCTTCATTACACGTAATATTATTTAATGCTATCCGCTTGTAAATCCGGGCGGCTCTGGTACAATACCAACACGTAAATTCAACCTTTTTTATCTATAGCGCAAAACCTTGGATCAAAGGCGATTGAATATAATTAAACGTTAGTATTTTTCTGGGGTAGCGATAGCCTAGTTGGTTGCAGTACGGACTGTCAAGATGAAAGTCGTATGTTCATAACCCATATGGCATACACCTCTGACTTTTCTAAAGTTACATGTGTATTCATTTTTTTTAACGGTGAATGAAAACATCGTGAGGAAACCTGCATACTCGAGAATTCACATAAGAATTTCGAAGGTATGTGAAATCTACCAACCCGCATTAGGCCAGCGTGGTGGACTAAGGCCTAACCCCTCTCATTAGTAGAGGAGGCCCGTGCCCAACAGTGGGACAATATTTAATACAGGGCTAGTATTATTATTTATTATTATATATTTTTCTGGGGTAGACCAGATTTGAAATATTCAAACAACAAAATATTACCTACCAACAAAGGGTATATGAAGACATCCTGGACTGGGTAAGTAGAATCCCGGAGGAACATTCTAGAATAATATCTCTATTTTGGAGAAGGTCTATGCAAATGCGGAATATTATCTGTACCGATGTCTAAAGAATATAGTGGTGAAATAAGTAAAAAGAGTAAGTAAGTAATAAGTGAAAAATATACGTAAAAACAAAATAATTTAAATAATACATACATATACACTCACGCCCGCAATCCCCGAAGGGTTAGGCAGAGGTGTAACCAGTACACCCACTTTTCGCCAAATTTCGGTCCTAAAATGTGATAGGGGCCGAGCCTATCGCCATACCGGTCACAATTCCAGACTCCGGGCTGATACTGAGTATTTCTAAACAGAAAAGCCCAATATCACTTTACCCGACCCGGGGATCGAACACGAGACCTCAGCACAACAGTCGTAAGGCATGCGCAATTACAACTGCGCCACCGAGGCAGTCAATAATGGTATATTCATAAAATAATAATGTGAATAATTAAATTGTATTACCTGCAACTTTTTAGTGTGCTCACAATCACAATACTGGCTGGTTAAAAAATATTTTGAAGATGTGTTCCATTTTCAAACGCCTATTCTTTTGTTTTTATTGAGTTTTATTTGCGTTTTTTTTCGAATTCAAGAGTTATACATTATAATACTACTGAAATATATTGAAGGGCGATTAGTCCAAAAATTACGCCCGAGTGATGCCGAATCGTGACATCATGGTTAGGTTCATCATTGAGGATCAAAAAAATTTCTGAATTACATTATTTGGTTAGAAGAGATAAACTTTAGTAACAACGGTATGTACGGCCAGCGTAATAATCGTTTTTGCCAGAGAGAATCGTTTAAGAAGCCGCGAAACTAATGATCATTTTCTGAAGCGGTGTAAATAATAATACAATCTCATTTATACTTGGTAAGCTGCAAAATGCGAGAGACAGGTGTGGAGGAAATTAAAGGAGTCCTACGCTGCAAAGGACTACTTGCAATAATAAATTATCCAAAATGACTGCTATCAAGATATCACAAGGAATATATTACTAGTAGTTAGTAACTTTTAAAAATAATAATTCTAGCCCTGTATTAAACATTGTCCCACTGCTGGGCACGGGCCTCCTCTAATAATGAGGGGGTTAGGCCTTAAGTCCATCACGCTGGCCTAATGCGGGTTGGTAGACTTCACATGCCTTCAAACTTCTTATGAAAATTCTCAGGTATGCAGGTTTCTCCGCGATGTGTTCCTTCACCGTTAAAGCAAGCGATAATTAAAAATTAATACACTCACATAACTTTATAAAAGTCAGAGGTGTATGCCATTTTGGTTTCGAACATACTATTTTAACCAACTAGGCTATCGCTGCTCTGCTGTATATACCGGGTGTCCAAGAAAATGGCGCAGCTGCTTATATACATTATAGTATAACGGGAATGCATTTTGAAGGATAAAGTATACAGCTGAAAGTTCATGACCTGACATAATTTAAAGGGAAGTCTATTAAAATTTCGTTGCTGGTGAAAAAAGTTTTCATGGATTTTTTCATTAACGATTTAATCTATGACGGAATTAAAAAATATGTGAACCTTAAAATGACTTACTTTAACCATTCTAACTGGTTTTATGCGGAATAGTTGAGATAATAATTGAAACTTTAAACTGTTATAACTCCGAAACAGATATGGTTTTTTTCAAAAAAAAAAATTTATTAGCATATTAATATTATGCCCTTGCATCCAGGGAAGCCGGTGCGTCATTTTCTTGGGCACCCGGTATAAAAGCTTTTATTTAATTTAGTAGCAAAACGACTTACCTACATACTTTCCATCGCTCCAAACCGCAGTGGAATTTTTTGCGTAATGGACTAGACTTGTCCTATTTTGGCTTTTAAATATGTTGCTAGTTAAGGAGAAGCCTTTTTGTAGAATACATTTACGAGTAGATGTATTAAGTGTGTTAAATGTGAAATAAATAAATAAATGTTAAATAATCCCTGCACCGAGATATAATATGTTTGTATTATTATTATTATACTCAGAACGTAAAAATCCTACTATCCTACTAATAATATAAATCCGAATGTTTGGAAGGATGGATGTTTGTTACTCAATCACGCTACAACGGCTGGACGAATCTGGTTGAAATTTGGCACAGAGATAGATTATAGTCTGGAATAGCACACTGGTTACTTTTTATACCGGAAAAATACATTTTCCCGGGACTGTACATAGTCCCCGTGGTATAGTTTAGTTTTGGGATCAGAAAATGACAAAGGCCACTTTTTATCCCGGAAAGTGCACGCTTTCTATTGGATAGCAAAATATAGAAAGGTGTAATAGCTTCAGATGACTCCATGGATTGTATACCTTTTACTTCCAAGAATAACATCCACGCGGACGGAGCTGCGGGCTATATCTAGTTACGGATAATTTTCTTGTTAATCTGTAAATTAACATTCTGACGTTGTCTATTCTACAATCCGAAGTGCGCATGAATGCATTCACATAAATACCCTTGCATTGTCAAACGCTTCCTCTTTCGGCGATCGTTTTAGTACTTACAACCTATTTCAAATTATTCCTATTTCAACCCACAAACTCACAAACACACACACACACAAACACACACTCGCACAAGCACACACACTCACACCTAATGTTTCGTTTAGTTTTTAATTATATTTATACAATTTGTGTGTAAAGATAATGTGAACACGTCCTATCGGATAATCATAAAGAAATGATGGCCACGATACAGGCTGTGTCTAGTGTGGACACCATAGTTAATGTAACATTGTAAATTTGGACCGGTTATTTAGTTATTTGCACCACGCTATATCGGCATTGTACCCAATAGTAACCATCGGCGGTTAGTTAATGATTATTAAAGTTGCGTACTACGTAAAATAAATAAAAGGCTTTTTTTTTATTTAATTATTTACTACGTAAAAAACGCCGCAGTATGCCACACAAATATTTGTTAGGGGTCTGGGTGTTAAGAGATCGAAAGTCTCTCGTAGTCCCTGACACATATAACACAAGACTCTTGTCTTAGTGTGGACTATGATTGGCAGACTATTTGATTTAACGTTATGGGAGATATGGTTTAAACTATTTGATTTTTCGGAAAAAATGACTATAAAAAAACTATTGCGTGGATTTTAGTAGAATTAAAATACCACTTGTGTAAGCATTAACATTATTTAATAGATCAATATATAATAGATTTACATTATATAATAGAAACACATAAATATTGCTAGTTTCATGCATTTAATAGCATTAATTAATAAATGTGCACTGGAAAAAATGAACCTTGTTTTACCAGTTTAAGCGCTCAAAATTGCACAAAAAATTTAAACTAAGCTAAAAAAATTGCAGAAAAATTTGCTTTTTCAGAATCCGATATAATTCAATATCGCAAAAAAATTACGCTTACATCAAATAGTCCGCCAACTGTAATACAGTAAAAGGACATGGCTCAGCTAATTTTGTCTATAAAACAGGCAGCACTGATTTTCAGCCACCCCTGTCCGTCTGGCCATTATGCAGGGTACCTTACCGGGGTAACTTACTGCTTCTCAAATTCAGCCTTTATTGACAAAAAAATATTAATAAAGAAAGTAAAATTACCAAGAGGTTTCTGTTTATTTAATAAGTTAAACCATAATGATTTATTTTGCACTCGCAAAATTTAAAATAACAACCACAGAGCAAAAATTATTTTAAAGATGACATATTTAAGTTTATTGATTTTATGCAATGTATTCTTCCCATGTATGGTATCTTGTAGTTGGCATATATCTATTTATATATTTAACTTAATTTATACATTTTCCGTTAACTTCGTAAACAAGTAACATAAAATTAGATAATATTTTTTTTAATAATCGAATGTGTTTACAAAATCTATAAGTTCTGTTGATAAATAATACTTGATAATGTTGCATGTTACACTAATCCTAGGCCCATCCTAAATAAATACACCCAGTCACACACATAGTCCTGACACCACACTAGATACAACCTGTATCGTGGGTATCAACAACTACGAGGGATTACGGCCCCACAAAACCCAGACTCGAAACAAATATTTTTTGAGCATTGTTAGTTTAGGGCTCGAACCTGCGGCTTCTCGTTTCACAGCCGGCTCCTCACCTTTGCGCCACGCAGTCTGTCATGAAGATAAATAAATCAATGACAAAAAGATAATAACTAAAATTATAAAATGATTCACTAATTACCATGTTAATTAAGTTAAAGAAATATTGCCTTCATATAAATCTTTATTTTAACCAACTACAATCAGTCACAGTTTTAAAACTATTCTTGTTAATTAGTTAGTACATTAAGTGACTACGAGAGGTCTTTCTCCGGCTTCATTACTTGAAATTCTGCTTAAGTAAAGCCAAGTTGAGAATGCTAATCTATTACTTCAAACAACTTTTCATATACTTTTAAACTCACATTTCTGTGAATCGCTTTAAGTGACACTATCTATAATTAGCTGTAATAAATTATACTAATTTCTGCAGCTTAACAACAAAATTTTGAAAATATACATACAAACATATACACTCACGCCTATAATCCCCGAAGGGGTAGGCAGAGGTGTAACCAATACACCCACTTTTCGCCGAATTTCGGTCCCATAATGTGATAGGGGGCGAGCCTATCGCCACACCGGGCACAATTCCAGACTCCGGGCTAATACTGAGAATTTCTAGATAGAAAAACCCAATATCACTTTACCCGACCCGGGGATCGAACCCGAGACCTCAGCACAGCAGTCGTAACTAACTAACTGCGCCACCGAGGCAATTTGAAAATATATTTTTCTAATTTAATATTTTTTTTTATTCTGTCACGGCAAAGTAACCACACGGCACCTGATGGTAAGCACAGTGCCGTCTAATTAGAGTATCAAGTAGCGAGAGCCAATCTATCCCTCGTTACTCAACACAATCATGCTGCTTCTTCACACTACGCCATGGGCAAGAAGGTGAAGAATCGGTCGAGGGTCTAGATTCAGAGTACTCAGAAGGCCACAAAATGGCTAAACATCGTACCCCAACTGGAGACCCTCGACATAAACCGGATGTACACTGGCTGACCCCGGAGCGCTACACACTTGCGTGCACCACTATGGCGGGTTTTAAACCCTGTGTACAGTGGTCGCTATCCGGGCGGATATGAATATCCTACCACCAATAAAATTTAGAGTATCAAATAGCGAAATGCCGGCCAGCTAAATTACATGTCTTCAATTATATTTAAGTTTATGTTTTCAACGAAATTATTCATGGATAAATCTTTTAAAACTATTGAAAGTATGCATCTAAAGGTGTCGATTGAGAAATCCCAATCACCAGTTCTCATGGAAATACCTAAAGCATTCGGAATCCCAACTGAACTTTCCAAAGTCGTACAATTTATATGTTGGCAGTAGGTGATTATATTTTTCCTTGTAACATTTATAAATGAAAGTATTAACTAGGTGGGCTTAACCCAGCGATCTATATGTACTACGTACTATATGTCAATGGCTTAACCAATCGACCACATAACCCTTAACCCATGTTTATAACATTTATGTGTAAATATAATGTAACTAAATATGAAATATACTATTGGTGGTTTGTAAAGTTTTTTAAACAGCTTTAATGAAAAACAAAAAAACTTTTCATTTATTTTTATACATTTTCTAAAGCAGGATACTGGTCTTTTGGACATATTAGTCGTATAAAACCAAAGTCGGCAAAGTAGGTAGTTAGGTAAAACGAAAAAAATATTGCCATATGGGAAATTAAAATCTGCATCGATTATTACAATGTTTATAATTAAATACAGCTATAAAACCTCCTAAAACACAAAAAAGTTGCTTTAGAACCAAAGTCGGCAATCTTTCATTATTAACCAATCAGAAGCGTCTGTCATGTAATCAAAAGATGAAATATACGTTTTTTAAAAAACTTTGATTGAATACATTTTATTTTTATAATTTTTCTACTGCATGACACTGGTCTTTTGGACATAATATTGTCTAAAATTTTATGAACAGATGTAAATCACGCCGATTGTCAGCAGTAATGCGAAAAGGACTCTATCAACGGGTGATCTAGACTAAAATACACCTGCCTCGATGGCGCAGTTGTAATTGTGTACGCGTACAACTGCTGTGCTGAGGTCTCGGGTTCGATCCCCGGGTTGTGTAAAAGTGATGTTGGGTTTTCCTATTACGGAATACTCAGTGTGAGCGTAGACTCTAGAATAGGGAGTTTGATTATCGAAAGAATTTTATGAATCCGAACAAAAATAAGTAAATTAGCCCGGTGAAATGTGGATGTACTGATTACATTAGCGATTACTAGCGTGAGGGCGTATATAAATATACAAGATAGCTATTGCCCGCGGCTTCCCTCGCTTGGTTGTTATTTTTGAAGGAAGAGGTATAAAATCCAAGGATACATCTTAAGTTATTACATCTTTCTATATTTTGCTATCCCGTAGGAACCACACATTTTCCGGGATATAAAGAAGCCTATGTTAATCTCAGACCCCTGAAACACTTTGAAACATACAAACAAACAAACAAATACATACAAACAGAGTTACTTTCGCATTTATAGTGTTAGTATGGACTTACCGTTAGAAATCTCAGAACTTATCTCGTCATATCTACGTTCACTATGACATTGTCAACCAATCAGTACCTTCCAATTTGTCCATTGTCAGTTACCGACAGCTTTACACGAAGGTAATTTTACATCGTAATAACCAAGCAGTTTTCTTATTTCAAGTGGAATAAAGTCTAAAATGCTTTGGTTTTGATGTCAATGACAGAAGAATAAAATAGTCGCTGGTCGAACTGGATGAATGGGAACGAGACCGGGAAGTGTTCTGGACACGTGGAATGTAACTATAAATAGACATTGCTTAAATAATTATACAATTTAGAAAAAATATAAATCTCGCCATATTATAATAGACAAAATCACCTGTCTAATTTACCATAGATAAAGGCGTCGCATCGCGTGATGTTTTTCGGCTATAGCATATTAATTTCTATTTTCCCATTATTAAGGTACACATTTGTGTTATGCAAAAATTTTATCGAATGCACGACACCGCTCGACTTTAACCAAGCTATGCTTCGACTCTGCCCCAGTGTGAGTTGACCCTAAGAGTGATGTCTTTTCTTAACCCCTCCAGTCAGGAAGGATATTAAAAAAAAAGTCGGGAGTAAAGCAACAAGCTTTTATTTCCATAGCATTAAAGTTAAAAATTGCATGCAAGAACGGCGAGTGTTGCCAGTGTACGCGCCGCCGGCGTGTCTATCCGTCATGACAGTTTAATCGGATAAAAGGTAAAAAGTGATGACGATTCAAATCGATTACGAAATCGATATTCAAAATCTTATCGGATAACATGTGTGTATTTCCCCGATCATAGCATCTTATTTTGTTATGAAACACCTATCGGCAGAAGCACGTGTTCACACGGATGCTTTTTCACGTGATCGTATAAAGTCAGGTAGAGCTTAAAGGCTGGATTTCTCTATCGAAAGCTAGTGATGTTACAACACCGATTCATCGATAAAACAGGAACTATTTTCCATAACATAAAACTCGATTTCACGGAATTAATTTCTAATTCTGCCGTCCGCCATCCATTTCTAATATTAATATTATTAAAACGAAATAATTTTTGATGTATTTTTTTTATATTTTGGTACAGATACAGCCAACAGATTAAATATTACACTATTACTTATTTATTATTGTAGGTAATAAGTAAACAACGTAGTCATTAACTATATCTCAGAGAATTCTCAGAATCTCGACAGCCTCCGTGGCGCAGTTGGCGAGTAGCCGGCTGTGAAACGAGAGGCATTGGTGTGTGTTCGATTCCCACACCGGGACAAATGTTTGTGTGATAGACATATATTTGTGTCCGGGGTCAGGGCTATATGTGTGACTGTTGGGTGTTATAATAAAAGTTTTTTAATTCATAAAAAGTACACAGACAGCAAAAAAAACTAATTATGCGTCACTATAAAATTTGTGGGTTTCCCTTGATTTTTCTGAGATCCCATCATCAGATCCTGACTTGGTGCCAATGGGACCACCTAGGAAGTATACCCTTTAAAACAAAAAAAGAATTTCTCGAATCGGTCCAGGCGTCTTCGAGTAATCGGGTAACATACATAAAAAAAAAGATTCCGACGAATTGTTAACTCCTCCTTTTTTGAAGTCGGTTAAAAAAGAAATGATATTTAGACCATTACCTGCGTAACGGTTTTATGCCAGTATGCACTAAATATTCACAAAACCAAGGTTTGTTCATGCCTATTTATTTCATGGAAAACTTACAGCCTAACATACATATTTTCACTTAGTAAGTATACACCAGGGCCAACAACAAGTTTCCACCGCTAGGTAATACAATATAATAATCCGAGAAGGGCTACGAGTTTACAAAATCAGTAAAAAAAATCAACAATTACAAATCTGAAAGTAGTCGTTGTCTTATACTTGCAACACTATCATAGAAAACATCTGTATCTTTGTTAGAAATTAACTCATTTACCAGGTTTGCTGCGCGGTAGAAAAAACTATTTTGCATATAATTAGTCTTTGCCATTGGTAATTTAAGAAGCGCTGGCTTCCTATATTCTCTATGATGCCGTAACAGTGCGTTGCACAAACCGTAAGCGACTATGTAAATGCTTAGGATTTTGGACTAGACTTTTATTACGATTTTCTAGGTATATTAATTTTAACTAACTTTAATGCAGACGGGCATCAGTTGGATTGAGAAATTATAATTAATCTCTAATTAAAACTTTTGTTACAAATGTTATTGTTATAATTATTAAAGGTATATAAGCCATCATTATTTTTAAACAGCGATAGCCTAGTTGTTTGCGGTTAAGACGAAAGCCGTATGTTCAAAACCAGCCCAAATTACATACACATCTGACTTTTCTAAAGTTACGTGTGTATTCTTTATTAATTATCGCTGGCTTTAACGGTGAAGGAAAACATCGTTAGGAAACCTGCATACCTAAGAACTCTGGTACGAATTTCAAAGGCGTGTGAAGTCTCATATCCCGCATTAGGCCAGCGTGGTGGATTAAGGCCTAACCCCTCTCAATAGTAGAAGAAGCTCGTGCCCAGCAGTGGGACAATTTTTATTGCAAGGCTAGTATAACATTTATTATATCATAAGCCATTAATGATTAAATCGGTAGAGCAGTTTTAATGCATGTGCATACGTTACGACTGCTGTGCTGAGGTGAGGTCTCGGGTTCGTCCAGGGGCGGGTAAAATTATATTGGGTTTTTCTGTTTAGAAATACTCAGTATCAACCCGGAGTCTGGAATTGAGCCCGGTATGGCGATAGGCTCGCCACCTATCATATTATGGGACCGTAATAAATTCGGCGAAAAGTGGGTGCACTGGTAACACCTCTGCCTACCCCTTCGGGGATTACAGGCGTGAGCGTATTAGGAGTGGGCGTTGAATCAACGAACCGTTTTTTAAACAATTTTTCTACTGTTAACGAGTCTACCGTTTTCTCTTTACCGCAAAACTAGTTGAATTTATCAACCTGTTTCATTCAACGTCGTTGAATCAACGATAGACGCGAACAAAACAGGTGCACAGATAAACCAGTTGAATTTATCAACCTGTTTTATTCAACGTCGTTGAATCAACGACAGATTTGTGCACGTTTCTGCAAACCAGTTAAAAACGTCAACTGGTTTTTAAACCAGTTGACCGTTTATAGGAAACGGTTTCATTTCGTTAACGCAAAAACCGTCAACGACCCACCTCTAGAGCGTATAAGTGTAAGCCATTAATTACTTCACATCTAAAGCATAGTAATTTTTTAATGTTTACAGTATCGATATCGGTACTGACAATTATCACGTCCCTGGTAAACACGTTTCGGCTTCGTCTCAAAACCCACGTCTCCGAGCACGTGGACGCTTTTTGTTTGTTTTTTTGGCGCCTTTTCCTGCATCGTAGTGATAGTAAACCAGTTAGAAGCTTAGGAACATAAAAACAATATGACTAAATTTTAGAGGTCCTTGTTATAAATTAAATAGCAGCGATAGCCTAGTTGGTACGGAATGTCGAGACGAAAGTCGTGTCTTCGAAACCAGCACAAATGCCATACACCTCTGAGTTTTCTAAAGTTATGTGTATATTCATTGTTAATAGGGTAGTTTCCTGTGTTTAATTTTGTACATTATTCAATATAGTACGAATATAAAATTATATGCGAAAACAACATTTGCGAAAACAGAATCAAAATTGCTTGAAAATTGAGGTCACAATATTTATTTTAAATATTGATATGAGCAAAAATTGTGCGTCGTGGGAACATATCACTATCTCCCTCGCACAACAGCACAGTAATAGCCATTCTGAGAACCGTGACGTCACGGCACATATCATGCATCCTTTTACTGTCATTTGACAATTACCCCTTCCAGCAGATTAGAATGGCGTCTAGTTTACTTATTTTTGTTCAGATTTATAAAATTCTTTCGATAATAGGTTTTAGGTAATGTAACTCGTTGATTAAATAAATAAAAAAATCGTGTCAAATACACTATTCCTTTGCTTTTACGGTGAAGGAAACCATCATGAGGAAACCTGCGTACCATAGAATTCTGATATTCATATAATTCTGATTCTGATAAAAAATTCAAAGGTATGTAAAGTTTGCTAACCCGCATTAGTCCAGCATAATGGACTAAGGCCTAACCCGTCTCATTAGTAGGAGAGGTCCGTGCCCAGCAGTGGGACAATGTTTAATACAGGCTTAGTATTATTGTTCATTATAAATTACTTCACAGATCAACGGCCGTATCTATACAACTAGTACTTGAAGGTTTAATTGGCACAATACTCGATAAGGAATGTAAGATGTCCTTTTAGCATGTTTATTTTACCAATAATTATTATAAAACATGGTTGATTAGGGACGGTAAGTGGCGGAGAACTTGGCATATTGAGCCTTCTTGATCTAGACGACTGATTGTGTCCATTGTTTAAAAACATCGAGAGATTGTAAAAAGAGAAATGTAAAAGAAAAAAGAGGGTCTATGGCTGGACATGTAAAAACTTAGAGAGATATTTATGTATTGTAAAATAACAAAGAATATTGCTGTAATTATTGTTTGCATTGGAAGATATTTTACAGGACCGAGAAGGCATATTTGATTATTTTTGTTCTTTATACCACGATATACCGAGAAAGTATTTCGTAGTTCTCGATACCCACGATACAAGTTTAACCTAGTATAGGTTCAGGACTATGTGTGTGACTGTGAGGTGTATTTATTTATTTTATTTTTATTTATTTGGGAAGCTTACGGCTACATTTACAAATTAGGTTAATGCTACTGCAAAATAAGTCCATTTTATTTCCATTATGGTTTAACTTATTAAATAAATGGAAAACTCTTGGTAAATAACTATTGCATTGATAATTAGTGTGGCAGAATGGAACGTGGAGCAGATTGCTGGAGCGCAACCTTCTTGTAGGAGTGATGAGTTTAATATTGCTGAGGAGATCCGGACAGTCCAGTTTATTTTGTGCAATATTCAAAAGAAAACATATATCAGCTATATTTCTGCGTTGATAAAGTGGTAAAAGATGCAGTCTATAACATTGATGCTCATAAGAAAAATATAGCTAGCTATAAATAGCTTTTAAAACCCAGATACCTGACAAACTGTTTCTGGATCTTCTCTATATTATTGCTGTAGACCTACAGTGCCTATATTATTATCAACTAACATCTCAAGTATAACAATAACAACGGTGTTCGGAAAAAGGTAATAGTATTGAGTAGAAATACAAGCCAAAATCTACTTTATTTCCATAACATTAACGTCACAAATACGCACGTCAATACCCACATATAGCGAGTGCTGCCAGTTTTTGTCCGGACACCGGTGTCCGAATGATCCGCTACAATGAAAGAATATCGACGTATATAAGTACAAAAGTCAGATGAAAATAAATTCAACGTACATTTATGTCACCACGCCTAACTTCCAAGTCTCTAACAGGAAACACATTAAATAATTCAGCCAGATAAAATCTTTTGTACTTTTACAAAAATACGAGAGTAAATAGAAAGATTTAAATATAAAAAACAATACAATAAACATCTTCATTTCTCTATATAGCAAGAATACGTGTGTTATTATATAATACTCATGATTTGACAGCCTCCGTGGCGCAGTTGGCGAGTAGCCTGAGAAACGAGAGGCCGGGGGTTCGATTCCCACACCGGGAAAAATGTTTGTGTGACAGACAGATATTTGTGTCCGGGGTCTGGGTGTTGTGAGACCGTGCGTCTCTCTAGGTCCCTGATACCCACAACACAAGACTCGTATCTTAGTGTGGGATCGGGGCTATGTGTGTGACTGTAGGGTGTTATTATTATTATTTGTTCACTGATTATGCAGTGCAATCCAGATTGGACTTACTAACTCAAGCAATTTTTTTATTAGTTGTATTAGAGTAGGTAACCAGTTTTATACTGTGTAGTCTTAAGTAAATTAAAAAAAGAGCAACAAAGCCATTTAATAGTAGATAGTGGGCGCCTACTGGTTGAAAGTCGACCGTAATTAATTAATTCATATAATTTGATTCTTCAAATTTGGAATTCTTTTTTAAAAAAGTAGACATCTATGATCATCGCATATATATTTTTTTTTAATTTTTCTATGACGTCAATTAAAAGGTAGTACCCATATGTCATTAGCGTGTGTTATATGTTTGACATTGCCAATACAAATGTAAACAATGTATGTTTTATTTAAATTTACATACATATACGACCACGCCTGTAATCCCCTAAGGGTTAGGCAGAGGTGTAACTAATACACCCACTTTTCTCCGAATTTATTACGGTCCCATAATGTGATAGAGGGCGAGCCTATCGCTATACCGGGCACGATTCCTGATTCCAGGCTGATTCTAAGTATTTCTAGATAGAAAAACCCAATATCACTTTAACCCGACCGGACCCCCGGGACGAACCAGAGACCTCAGCACATCAGTCGTAACGCATGCGCAATTACAAATGCGCCTACGAGGCAGTCATTGATGTATTTATAATTTTAGCTTTCTGCATTCCTTCCCCATACTTTACTACGTCAAATCTCGCACAATGTGCTTAAAAAGGGGAACGAAGTTTTCTCTTCACGAATTAATATAAAGATAATATTTAACAGTCCTGTATTATTACAAGTCGCATTACACGATACAGGCTTCTTCCACTAATAAAAATGGTTAAGTCCAGCCTACCAGACTGAGCCTTGAGGAATATGAACTATTCTTCACATACATTAGAAATGGATAAATCTTATTTTTTTTTTCCTGTAGCTTGATGGTGCGGAAAAAATACGAATTTGTGAACCTCTTACTTCGGGCTGGGGTAGCAGACACTGCGAAGCTATGGCTCCACAAGCCAGTACGCGTGGTTCTGGTGTGGAAAGAAGAGAATGGTATAAGGTTAATTCTTCGGAGCAATATCCATGATACATACGTAGAACACGCTAAGCGAAGAAATACCCCTACGCAGCTGTAGTGGCTCTATGCTGTTTCACGTCTGCATCATTCACAATGCGGATGGCCCGCCGCTGCAACCCATCCAAGGCATCGAGAAGGTACCTTGCGGAACCGTCCCAGAGATGCGAGCAGTATTCCATTCCCGGCCGGACCTGCGCTTTATATAAGCGGCAGACCCCTCACCGGGCGTGAAAAACAACCGCACCCTATTCAGGATTCTGACCCTGCGGGAAGTTGTGGATATTACGCCCTCGATGTGACTCCTTGGATTAAAATCACAGCGGATATCCATACCTAGGATACTAAGGTCATTCCGCATTGCGAGTGGAACATCTTGAAGAAAGGGGGTGGTAGAATGACTGATCTCATATTAGGTCAAACCTTTATCGTGGATATCAAGTGTTACGAGGGACTACGGTCTCACAACACTCAAACCCAAAACAATTACTTGTGGAACACACAAACATACGTCTCTATGCGGGGATTGAGTCAAGCTCCTGCTGTAGACAAAACAGTATAACATAGCTCAATATTAGAAAAGCACATGTAAATATTGTCTACTTCATGAGAATCATGTCAATGTGTATCCAGTAAATGAACGCCATATATAATATGTCAGTGTCAAGGAACCCAAAATTAAGTTGGATTTTGATCTTTTTCCCTTTTTAAAGGTCCCATAGACACTAATTCTCCTCACTCTTTGCCAGTTTCACAGTCATCAACGGTACATATTCTATATCGTGATCTGCAACGTGAGCTATCATGTTTACCCATCAACTATAAATAATGGCCAGTATTCGTATTCATATTAAAAAACATGTATCTTTTTAAAATCCATACCGAAACGGGTTGATGACTGGCTATAAACTAAAGACTGCGCTATTCCATTTACAAATGTTTAGTTTTTTTACAACATATGTTAGTGGCGCGCTTTTTACAATGCCTGGTATGTTTTATTTAGTAATTAATGGGTTGTGTATTTGTTACAGGTTTATTTTGAATTTTTGGAGTGAAATATCTATAAGCGTAAAGGGTCAATTTTTGGATACATTAAATTTGCTGTAATAGCTATAAGTATTTTATGTTTATAACTGTTGCTCAGAGTGCTCGTAAATGTAAAAACGGGACTAATGCTAAAGATTTTAATTAAAAACAAAATTAAGTTTAAAATAAAAAGATTGTTTACGTCACTTGCTAATATTTTCCTTGATTTACATGCACTCACGTTGTCTTGTCTCTACATCATCCCGAAATACCTGTGGCTTTAAGTCCGCATATTCACATATTGTGTGCATGAAGATTTAAAAAAATATTGATATTTTATAGTTATATGTTTTCAATTACGGCAGTCTTCAATGAATACCAATTTTATTTTTATGGAATATACTAAACTCTCCGTGGGCACCATTTGTCTCGAGCGCTAATAATGATGTTTTAGATTTCAATCCAGGAGCATTATTCTGTCCTTACAAACACATAAAGAGAATAATGCCCCAGACTTAATTTTTGAGGGACGAAATAACTTTTTAGATTCTTTAGGGATTTACGGTAGACACAATAAATCCTACACTATAAGTGTGCCTGCAAGTCTTGTGTTACGATTTCTTACATATATATATATATATATATATATATATATATAACGGCACTTTTTTTTATTTACTCTATAAAAGAGAAGGCAAAGGTTCTCCACCATGCAGCCATGTCTGTCGTTATTTTTTCCAAATCTGGGCTAGAATTACAGTCTTCTTCTTCTCTGGTTTTAACTTATACAAAAGGCCGAAGCCTTGTGTGAAATATTTATTAATTACAATACAACATCACATCACATTCCCGCCATTTTTTTCAATCACTATTAATTACTGACATGTCTGAACCATAGCCACAAAACATAAATGAAAAAAGATTTGCTCAATACACCAAACCACAAAGTCTTTCGTCATAGACGACTGCATTATTAATAACGTCATATAAGTTTGTAATCTGTGGTCACCTGGGATGGAAAAAGATGGAAATAAATAAACATGGCCGAATATAGAAGATAGAAGATTAATTACACGTCTGACTGTCCCATACAAGGAGAATGGTGAATCTATTTATATTCCTGTCCTTAAAATCGAAATCTTATTCTCAAACGTTGAAGCTAGACCAAATAGGCAATAAACACTTACGTAAAAATACCTACCCACTTGTAAATGTAACCTATGGATTATTTAATCTTCAAACGTATTTACGATAAGATATCTTATGAAGTTAAGAGTGATATTTATTCAGTTGTCAATAGAATTAAACAATGTGTGCCTACATAAACACAGATGTAAACACGTATTATATAGTATTTCACCTTATCAATAATTTGCATGTCATTTAATTTTATGTTTTCACATATACCTCCCCGACGCTTCATAGGTCCATACAGCTAATACCTACATATATAAATTAAATAATATATACATATTTTCACGCCTGTAATTCCTGAAGAGGTAGACAGAGGTGTAACCAGTACACCCACTATTAACCGAATTTATTACGGTCCCATAATGTGATAGGGGGCGATCCTATAGCCATACCGGGTACAATTCCAGACTCCGGGCTGATACTGAGTATTTCTAAATAGAAAAACCCAATACCCGATCCGGGTTCGAACCCTATGCACAATAGTCACAACATTAAATAATATTTATATGTAATATTTAATTAATACATAATATTATTATTATAAATAATGAATAAACCTTACCTGCAGTGGAAAATGTCAGTAATACTTCGCTGCTGATAGTCGATATGAATATAATATCCCTGATATTTTAGTCGTTTACACTACAATAGTCTTTTCTAAACGTTGCTCGTGGCTATCGAGAACCGAAGCTTCTTTTTGAATATTTTCATTTTTCTTTTTACAAACGGATCCACTTTGAAAGTCTTTGAACACTTGAATAGTTCCCGGTTCTTATGCAAACTCTTCGTGTCCACTGGCTGAATATTCCACAACCGTTTCTATCGAAAAATACATTTAATCTATGCTCGATTTAAAATCTCGCGGCAAAATTCAAAAATAGAACGTGAATGTGCGTCATATATCAAATATGGCGGCACAGTACGGAAGTGCTTAAGTGGTGGTTATTTTGCTCTATATTATTAGAAAATTAGCCTTAATGGTGTGATTGGTGCGTTACATCTGAGCATCTGAGCCCACGCGGTCCCCGTGCACGACTGAAGGAGCTCTTACAATCGTTTTAGTCAAATATTCAGTTATAATTTAAATAGAGTGTGTACAGAATGATCTGTTGGCGACGCGACGGGCCTCATATGTCGCAGCGAATATAATATTTATTCTTTTATTTATACAGAGGAGATACAATTCAGTTGTTATTGCGCATGCGTTACGACTGCTGTGCTGAGATCTCGGGTTCGATCCCCAGGTCAGGTAAAGTAATATTCGTGTTTTCTATCTAGAAATTCTCAGTATTAGCCCGGAGTCTGGAACTTGTACCCGGAATGGCGATAGGCTCGCCCCCTATTGCCCCCACATTATGGGACCGAAATTCGACGAAAAGTGGGTGCACTGGTTACACCTCTGCTTACCCCTTCGGGGATTATATGCGTGAGTGTATATGTATGTATGAGATACAATTCCGAGTATATGAATTGTGCTTAAAAAATAAATTAATATACATAATCTCAACACGTGAACAATCTTTCTAAACTTTGAATAGAACTTGTTGATTGAATTACAAGGAGACTTATGTGTAGAGTCCAGACAAAATCTAGGTCCCTCAACCCTCTCTCTACCTATGGACTTCTTATTCCATGCAATACTAGCCAGTAAACATTGCCCCACTGCTGGGCACGAGCCTCCTCTATTAATGAGTTAGCAGGCCTTAGTCCACCACGCTGGATTGGTAGACTTCATATACCTTTGAGATTCATATAAGGATTCTCAAGTATGCAGGTTTCTTCGCGATGTTTGCCTTCAACGTTTAAGTGAGCGATAATCAATAATGAATAGGTATACAGGTAACTTTAGAAAAGTCAGAGGTGTATGCCATTGGGGTTTCGAACATAGTTTCTTCTCGACAGTCCGTACCACTACCAAGTAGGCTATCGCTGCTTATTCCTATAGATTTCAGTAAATCTAACAGTTTCTATATAGCGTATAATATGTATAGAGAATTAGAGATTTATCACATCATATGTATATCATATGCATCTGTCACTTATCTTTCACTTGACGATGAGATAGTAATGGAATCAAATTTATCGGTTTCCCTCTGATCTCTGATGCGATAAACCTTTTTTTATCGCGGAAAAAATTATCGTAGGGATACTTTCTACGGGAAGGAGAGATGGTTATGCCGGGCTCTCCGACCTTCGCACCCAGTTCACGTGAGGGACTAAAAATCCCGCTGTAGCTATCTGCAGCGCATGTGGAACGGTCCCTGAAAATCCTGGGTGTACTCTGGATGTCTGCTGGAATCATCCCTGCGCGGTGCCTCTTTCTTTATATAAAAGTATTTATAAGGCCGCACGTCCCCCGCTGTGCAGCTGAGACCCCTGTGACCCCTTTTAGTCGCCTCTCACGATAGGCAGGGTATACGTGTGTATACTGACGATTGGGGGCTCTAAAAAATCTACAACGGATTCCTTCACCATTTTCTTCCCCCACCGAGACAAATGTTTTGTGACATGCATTGAAATTCGTTTAGGCGACACGTTAACAGGCTAACAAACAGACAGACAGCTTTTTATTCATATTATATAGACTACTTTAAAGTACTTAGACTATCGAGAAAGTTTATCTAATCAGATAATCAGCCTCACGCAAAGTAAACACTTGATATATAATAAAATATATCTCAATGATATGCAAAATGATTGTGCCTATAATGGAAAAAACCTAACACTGAATAACACTTTATGATGAATTCTAGTATTATTGCATACGTATAAGTCTTTAGATCCAAACAGTAGGTTTGACCAAGTTTGCACCACTGTCTCACAGAAAACCGACATGAAGTAACAGTAAACGTTATGAAGGACATAGGAGACGAATGATGTTATTATTACACACTAGCTTTTGCTCGCGGATTCGCCAGCGTGGTACTTATGTTATGGAAGAAAAGGTATAAAAACCATGTAGACATATAAGCTTATACATCTTTCTGTATTATGTTATCCCATAGGAACCGTGCATTTTCCGGGATAAAAAATAGCCTGAGTCGTCCTCAGGCCCTTCAATCAACACTGCGCAAAAAATCATGTCGATCTCTTGCTCTGCGTAAAACAAAAACAAAACTATCCCACGAGAACCGTACCCTTTTCCGGGATATAAAGTAGCCTATGTACTATTCCAGACTATAATCTATCTCTGTGCTAAATTTCAACCAGAGCCGTCCGATCCAACCCGTTATTGAGTAACAAAAATCCATCCATCCATCCATCCATCCATATAAACATTCACATTTATAATATTAGTAAAATTAGAAGGATACACAACTGTCAAAGGATACGTCAACGAACCTTAAATCGCGGTAACACAATTTACAATGCTTTCATATTATCCAAATTCCGAACATCAACCTGCTAACGGACCACGACCGGTCAGGGAGTATCCGTTGACAAAAGTATACCTAGAAGCTGCCTTCTACTGATTAGGACCTACTCTTACCCGCAATTAAAACTACCCACATTGGTATGTGTTAATTGCAATTATGTATTCTACTATCATAATTACGTATTAACATATTGACTCCGATCCGTTTAGATGATTTGCCAACTATACAGGGCCGTCTTAGACCATGGAAAGTAAAGAAAAAAAAAGAAAGAAAAAGTCTTTAATTGCTAGAACAAATAAAACAGAAAAAATACAAAATAAAACTTAAACCTAACAAATTTGACTATTTGCTCCAGCAACAGGGCCCCTCATACAGCGATATGCTGCAGTACAGAAGTGAGCAGAAGCAAAGAAAGTAAGTGATATATTTTTTGTCAAGCTACATACACCTAAAATAGAAAAATACATCAGCCTTTCCGGGCCTCGCCCCGTGTGGATGAGGGCCGTGGGTGCAGGCCCATTGTGCCCTTAAAAATAAATAAATGCACTGACAATCTCACACATAGTTTTGACCCCACACTAAGTAAAACCTGTATCGTGGGTATCAAGAACTACGAGGGACTACGGTGCCACAACACCCAGACACGAAACAAATATCTGTCTGTCACAAAAACTTTTGCTTCGGTGTGGGAATCGAACCCACGGCCTCTCATTTCACAGCTACTCGTCCGTTGCGCTTTGGCGGATGTTACTATGTCACTACTAGAAATTGATTTATCTGCATTACCTATATCAAATCAGTTGTAACAGCTCCGTGTGATATCCCATCTGAAGGTGTATACATATGTTGGAAACATTTTGTTGTGCATTTACAGTACTGTCTGCGCTCATACGTGCATTTATCATTGAGAGATCGCCAGGACGACACGGTAGGATGTGACACAAGGGTTCTGTGAGAAACAATGTGGCAGGAAATTGATGCGTACGACAATAAACTAACACGGAAACCGTGTAGAATCGGATATGAACGATAAATCTATTCCAGAGAGCAGTCTTGTAATATTACAATGCGATTTTGTACTATGAATTCGTATTAACAGTTCTGCTCTAAATATTGGTTTCGGGTTGGGTGTTGGGACCAAAATCTCGTAGTTCCAAATACCTACGACACATTATTCATCCTTACTGTGGGTTGGGCTATGTATATGCCACATGGAAGTCATTTATTTATTCTTTAAATATTATATCGGTAATTGAGTGTTTACTTTTTTAAAGAAATTATGGTAAATAAAATCATGGATAGCGAGCGTTCTGTGAAAGCCACACCCATCGGTCTGTTAATAGTGAGTACAGTACTATCATAATAAATATAAATAATAATAAATAACACCCAACAGTCACACACATAGCTCCGACCCCACACTAAGATACGAGTCCTATGTTGTGGGTATCAGGGACTACGAAGACGCACGTTCTCACACAAACATTCGTCCCGGTGTGGGAATCTAACCCACGGCCTTTCGTTTCACAGCCGGTTTTTTTTTATCAAAATAGGCTTGCGTTTGACCACTATCTCGCCTGATGGTAAGTGATGATGTGGTCTACGGTGGAGCACGCTTGCCTAGAAGATACCTATTCACTCTTGACTTGAAGATACCCAGGTTATAATTTTCGGGAAATATAGACTCCGGCAAAGAGTTCCACTCACCAGCGGCTACTCGCCAACTGCGCCACGGAGGCTGTCATACAGTAGGTAATAGCTTTTGCTCGTCCGCTTGAAATTCAATTCACTTTTATCACGCTGAAAAAATCTTAACACCAACAATACGACCAAACTCATAAGATTAAACTCAGTAAGAAGGCTTTGACGTGATGCTGGCATCTGATTGATTAGCAAACAAAAATAATAGGAAACGTAATCGTTTTATGAGAACAGATGAAAAATGAGACCGCAATTATTTTTTTAAATACGGGTATATGCAAAAGTGAGTGTATTGTGGGAGCTTCTTACTATATCCCTCGCACTACTGCAGTGTAAAGGGCATTCCGAGTGGTGACGTCATAAATTATATCATGCATCCTTTTTCTTCATTTCATATTTACCCCTTCCACCAGATTGAATAGATTCTAAATTACTTATTTTTAATAAAATGTCAACTACCCTATTCAGAAGAAATTAATTTATAACAAACATTTCTACCCAGTACTTCCAGGAAACAAAACCGCCATAAAAGCATTTAATAAATATTATCGAGAAAAATATATTGACAGTATTTCCTCTGGTTTAGCGTGAAACAGTTAATTCGCGTTATTTATTTATTTAAAACTTTATATACACAAAATGTATAAAGGCGGACTTAATGCCAGAGGCATTCTCTACCAGTCTACCTACGGGCGATGCAGCGACGAGACAATATGGGTGTACATACAGTACGAAGGAATATATTGAGAATCAGTGTTAAAGACAAGATACTAATACATAAATAAATGTACCTAATAAAATAGACACAATAAATATACATACGTTATTACCGTTAACGAACTATAATTTTATTGTGCGAAGTTAGTAAAGCTGTTATAAATACTAAATTACCGTTTCACGGTTCACAAACTTCCGAATAAACGAAAATGTGTACTTTAACTGCGGAATCGTGCAATTCCAGTTTCAATGACGTCAAATTATGTTTCCTATAACTTTAGGGATGGCGATTGCCTATTTGGTAGTTTTGAGTTAGTTAGATACGAGAAAATCAAATTTTTAGATATTGATGCATTTATTTAACACTAATCATATTTTAATATTAATTAAGAAGAAAATAAATAACATGTAAATGAAATTTAATTTTTAATAAGATGTACATTGAGGGTCGTATCGTATATCGTATATTTTTAACAGGCAATCTTTAATTATTTACACTTTCCCAACGAGCAAAAGTTACAGACAATTATTTAATAAGAATCAATTATATTGTTTTTTCCTTACTTAATAGTGAAAACATCTTTATGCACTTTTGGGATGAGGAAAAAGCACTGAACTCGCATGAGTGCCACGCTCAGATTATTTTACTTTTGACATAAGCACGGCTCTGAAGTTCTATAATGATTGACAAGCAATCATAAACTAAAAAACTACTTCATGGACGCTGTTTCAGAAAAGAACACGGTAATTCCAAATTTTAAGTTTTCACTTCTGTCGGCAGTTCCTATGACTGCCTGTTTTTTTTGTGCTACTTAGTCTAATATTCGCTTAAAGTTAATCCTGGGATCTAAATTAAGCGAAAATATTTGAATCTACACTATATCACACATCAATATATCCCTATAGGATCTCATTTCCATGTCATGACAGTTGATTTTTCAGTTTTTGTATCAAATTAATTCAATTCAAATTTAAAAGATCCGCCTTTTTAGAGTACCCGCCAAAAACTCCTGTAAAAATACCCTCCATGTCAGTGCTGCCAGACCAAAAATTTTGATAAAAAATAAATAACAATAGGTAACGAAGCAATTCATTGGGTGGATGTTGCATGTTTGCTTCCTCGTGATGTCACCGAACGGCCCAGCGGAAGACCAGCACTGGTATTTAAACCAGTACACGCTGAGACTGCGGCCGTATTTGTTATGGGCATATATTTTTTCTTATTTTATATACTAAAGCTAGGTAAGTGTGCTATTGTGTAAAGGAAAAATACCCTTGGGTTTTACATGTTTAGTGTTAATTTTGTTTTATTATAATTTCTTTTAGTTTTTACCTATATAACTAAATGCTTGTAACAATTAAAATATTTCTTTCTCTCTATTTATTTCAAACAATCATGTACTTACCTGTGAGTATCACGAAGTTAATTTTTCACACCACTCACAAGCATGCATAACAAATAGCTAACCACACACTGCTATGCCTCTCTAAACTTATTATGTTTATTGTTACATCACATGATATGAGATAACATAATCAAGTAATCCAGATAATTCAACAGATGATCTTGACATTAGATGCTCAGCAGTGCGAAAGATAAAGCCATAACTACAAAGGACCAATCTGGAAGTGTGAAGTGTTAGAATTCGACAGGCAAGGTCATTGTCATGCCTACTATGTATGTATTGTATAGGTGTGTTTTGATGTACACTACTAAGAATTATATAGGGTACATTGACACCAAAATCTTGTGGGATGAGCATCATCCCAAGATATAAGATTACCAGTATATCCAATTCCAAATTCAAATTTAAAAAAAATGTCTAATTTTTTTAGGTCCTTGATAGGCCGACGAGCAGACGTGTCATCTGTTGGTAAGCAGTCACCGCCGCCCATAGACTTCTGCAATGCTAAGGCACAGCAAAGCCGCTGCCTACCGTTGTAGGAGTATAGGGATATATTGTCTGACCCTTTACACACGTTACACATTATGTTTCACAGCTATTCCTATTGTGCCACTGAGAAAGTCCTGTAAAAACCGGAACATTCAGATAGGTGTTATACAAAAAATATGAATATGAATGCCTAAGTGCATTAAAATTTGATAATGTGTGAATTGACTCCTCCACAAACGGTGCAATAGGGACATGATTTGTAAATATTTTTTTCTTGCATATCCTACTAGAATGCGAATTCAACGCGTATTTAATTTTTTGAGACTATTTGGCCGGCTTTTGAATGTTTAAACATGATAATAACCCATCTTGTGTTTTGTATCTTTCAATCCCAGTACTATAAATTCCCCAAAAATGTTATAAAAATCACCACAATACAATTTTTCTCCCAATTTGATTTCAGACCTTGTTTCGGCTTTATTACACACTTGCTAGTGCAACCCAGATTTCAGGAAACGCATAACACCTGTAAAATTCAGAGGGATGATAAGACAATACCTATAGCAACTTATACATATCTATATGGTCCCAGACGCCGCTCTGCGCCCGTCTATCATTTCATGTAACTTGCACAATACACGTAAAGATCTTTCTTACCTAACGGAAGCCCGTCTGTCGCCCGATTTCGGCCTTGATGTAGTTTGCTTTTACTAAAGTACCTAGTATTTAATATGTTATAGACATACTAAGAAATATCATAAATAATATCCTTAGGTACTTATATCTTTGTTTAGTATAATATTAATATATGTAATTATCATTGTACAAGCAAAATCAAGTTAATACATATTTGCCTACTAAAAATCGAGTAGGCGCAAACGGAAAATTAACAAACTAAACGAAACGAAAAATATTTAGACTCCCTGCCCGACTTTCTGCACTTGAATTTGAATGTAAAAAGTAAAGTTTTCAACTACGCTGTGGATTAAGCCGTAAAATCACAACGTACCAAATACCTAACTAATTGCAACGGCACTCGAAAACAACTGCTTTTCGTAGTAATTCCACAATTTGATTGCGTTTATATCTATGTAAATTAAATACCCTAAATTGAATAGTGTTCTGAAATTATAACTTTTACTGTTATGGTAATTGATTGTTATTAGGTACTTAAACAACAGATGAATGCTATGCGCGCTACGATAGGACAGCTATACCGATGCCGTAAAAACTAATATACGGAAACTATAACGTTTCTATGCTAAGTGATAAGAGTATTTTCTTGTTTCTGTACAATTCAATTATGTGTCTTTTCTATGTGTAATCTGTAAATCCACACTCTAAAAATCACTCAGTTTAAACCTATACACCTCGAAGTAAGGATTGGATCATAGTTAATTTATTTCTTACATTGGTTATTACAAAAACACCTAGGTATTTTAATTTGTATAACAATAAATCGGGATCACCTTTTTTGTTTATCCATTACTTACGTCTCAACCTAAGCTAGGTTCAAACAAAACAAACAATGCCGATAACTTAAATTGATGTCTTTAATGCTGTGCACATGAAAGACGTGGAATTTGTTAGGCAATAACTACCTATTCATTAAAAGTGCGGCACCCTTATAAGAGACACATGGGCACTTACCTACTCTTTAGTGTTTAGGGTTACCTCGTAGTGAGTGAGACGGCTCGTTTGAAAATTATTATTACACGATATTAACATCACCTTTAATTTTGACATATTCAGTATGACAATCGAGTACCTAATTCCCAAAATATGAATCCGTCAAAAAAACCGTCAGCCGTCAGACCATATTGTTTCCCGTTTTCCATTCGTCCAACCCGTCAGGACTGGCGGGAAATCCGTCAAGTTGGCAACACTGATGGTTACACTCATGGTAACAGGAACCAGTCTCGTATCAATGGTATGCCGGCGCGCCACAAATACTGGCAGCACTCGCTGTTCTTACATGCTATTTTTAACTTTAAGGTTATGGAAATAAAATTGATTTCGGCTTGTATTTACTCCCTACTTATTACCTTTTTTATATCCTGTTGATACGTACCATTCGATTATTCATTTATATGGCAAGTGGTAACACCACACTCTTATGTCAAAAGTGACATGTGGTTAACGCTACGGCTGGTTTACGGTACGATTTTAGTATGAATGTTACTGATATTTCAATTAATTTATTTAATATCTTAATTTAATTTATGTAATGTCTTTATTCGACAACGCTGTATTCAATACCACCCTTTACGAGGCCCTGTATCTTCAAATCGAAGATACTTTATCATTCGCAAAAGATTTCTTCGATTCTTGCGTTTCGTCATTACCTATTGAGAGTTTTCCTAAATCATTTGTAAATTTCAACGAGTTATCTTTTTACGAGGAGATCGCGGAAGTTTTCTATTTCAACGAGTTCCAGTTTTTACTCTTGAAGACATTCTTCCTGATTTTATTGTTCACTTTGTTATTGATTTTCATTTCGTGGCGTGTTTACGGTAAACGTATTTCGGAGCGGTTTATGAAGCCCGGTGAGTCATATTAGTCTTTTTTCCTCTATGCTATTGTTTTCCAACTTACCTACAATCTCTTCTGTAGCAGAATGTGGTATTAGATTTACATTTTTGTATAGAAATTATTGTAATACATCTTGTGAGTATACCTTAACTTATTTCGTATTCTGCATTATATTATACTTATTTAAAACTGACAAGGAATTACTTGCAGCTTAAAAGTATTTTGACTAACTATAATTTAATTGCCATGCACAATGAATTCAATATACTTACTAGTGGTCCCAGGCAGACATTGTCGTGCCATAAACTGCGTTCTCTGTGGACCGATGTTTGTAGACAAAAAAGGAATTATGGTCTTGACAAGAGCTGTTATCGGATCTAAAACTATCCTATCTTTTAAGTTACACCCAACCGCATACACAAAATTTCATTGAAATTGGTTGAGTGGTTTCAAAGTCATAGGTAAATTTTTCTGTTTTATTTATATAGATTACATTTTTTTGGTTTAATAATGGCCTAATAATGTGGGTAACAGACAGCCGACACTTGCATCAAATTTTAACATGCTTATTTCATGAAATGTATTTTTATTTTATTATTATTACATAATCATACTTTAAGTCATCTGTAAATACAGAATAATTTAGTCTCCTTGCATTTACAGAATCAGTGAAGAATCAGTTAGCTTTTACTTGCAAAGCTTGCCTTTGTTATATAGGTCCTATTCAGTTATTTTCATACATAAACAAACTGATTGACCATTTTTTTAACTTTTTAGATGATTTGCTACTGGATTCTTTAAATTGAAAATAAAATAGATTTATTGTTAATATATTATCTGACAGCCTCCGTGGCACAGTTGGCGAGTAGCTGGCTATGAAATGAGAGGCAGTGTGTTCGATTACCACACGGGGATAATTGTTTGTGCGACAGACATATATTTGTGTCCGTGGTCTGGGTGTTGTGAGACCGTAGTCTCGTAGTGTGGGTATCACCACAACACAAGACTCGTATCTTAGTGTGGCATCGGGGCTATGTGTGTGACAGTTGGGTGTTATTTATTATTTTAGCTACATTGGCAACAATTGAACAGCTTAGAGAAAGTGTTTCAAAATTAAAACTACCTAAAGAACATACACCCAGAATTTAAACAATGGCAGATAAAATAAAGAAATTCTTTCAAAAGAAGAAAGCTGATGCTAAATTTAAGCTGGCAGGACCAGGCCACAAATTGACAGAATCAACTATCAGCAAATCAAGTTCAAACTCTTCCAAAAATGCTCCTGCACCAAAACGGGCAGGGTTGTCAGAAGAAAGCAAAGTGGCAGCGGAGGCAGCCCTAATCAGGTTGCAACAGAAACGGGAGAACCCAGCATTTAATACGTCACTTGCTGCTATACAGGTAAATTAATGTGTGCTTTGAATCAATGGTCGAAATACTGATCAATTCATTTGAACATTGAATCTTGAAATAGATCTAGAAATCTATTTTATTATTGCATTTTTATTACTACTTCATCAGGTCTGTCAAAACTCTATTGCCCAATGGCTATTGCTTAAATTTTGTTGTTCTCTAATTTGATACTGCTAACTCATTACAACAACTATAATATTAAAAAAATCAATACCTTACGTATTAAAGTGCAACAAATCTTTGGTTACAAACATTATTAAATGTATTGTGCGGTCAAGCAAGAACTTTATTAAACTATGTAAATAATCTTCACTTGATGTGGCTCTTTTCCAAATAAGCAACTACTGCAATGTTTATATACATCAAGATTATGTTTATTAAGAAAATAAATACACCCAATAGTTCCACAACATAGCCCCCAATCGAAAATATAATATATTTGTGAATCACACAACCTTTTTTCTTATAGTAGGAATCGAACCTACATTTTAATAAATAATAATAATACGAGCCCTGTATTAAACATTGTCCCACTGCTGGGCACGGGCCTTCTCTACTAATGAGAGGGGTTAGGCCTTAGTCCACCACGCTGGCCTAATGCGGGTTGGCAGACTTCTCATACCTTCGAAAAATTCTCAGGTATGCAGGTTTCCTCACGATGTTTTCCTTCACCGTTAAAGCAAGCGATAATTAACATTTTAATACACACATAACCTTAGAAAAGTTAGAGGTGCATGCCACTTGGGTTTCGAACCTACGACTTTCGTCTTGGCAGTCCGTACCGCAACCAACTAGGCTATCGCTGCTAATTTTAAATTTGAAACCTGATGAAAATCTATTAGGGGTGTGCGAATAATTCGAAATAACGAATTATTCGACAGTTCCCGATTAATTGGAATAATTCGAAGGTCAGCGAATAATTCGAAAGTTAGTGAAAAATTATAATTTAATTTTTTTCGAATTATTAAATTATCGCGAATTATTAAATTATACGCGAATTTTTGAGTGCTTTGAGTTAGGGTTTGTTATGTTCGACACTTATAAAATTTACAAATAATATACATTTTATTTAAACTATGAAATAAAATTAGAAAAACAGAACAATTAGTATAGTTTTTTTTTTTAAATAAGAATGAAACAACAAAAATAATTTTGTAGCAAATAAAGTATTATCAAAAATTAGCTATAAATTTTTGTTTAAAAATAACAAATACGATACTGAATCAGGTGATTATAATGTTCGTTTCTCAGATATAATGTCAACAGCAATGGAAAATATTTTTCCATTAAAATAAAAGGACCTTCAAAAATATTTTATGAATATGTGTCATGGCACTTTATTTAAAAGATGGGACTGACTTAGGCATTCTTTTTTTTCGAATGATTCGTAATTTTTCGCACATCCCTACTCTATATTTTTTTTTTTAGTGCCTCGATAGGCAGACGAGCAGACGGGCCACCTGATGGTAAGTAGTCACCGCCGCCCATAGACTTCTGCAATACCAGGGCACAGCAAAGCCGCTGCCTACCGTTATATATATATATCTCTATATAACCATTTCAGTTTTCAAATAATGTAAATATTACAAAAGTTAACTGAAAGATTTGTTCAAGGCACAAGTTAAGAAAGAATTAGAAAATGAGCGGACAGCTGCTTCCACTTCAACACCATCTACTTCTGAACAGGAAAAGAAAGAAGGAGAAGTTGATGTGCCAAGAAACTTCGCGGCGTCTGGAGTTTATTTCAAGTAATTGTAAAGCCAAAACGTACCATAAGCTCATACAATAGGGTAGTTGACACGAATTTTGTATTGTTTTAATCATCAAGTTACATCACAAAAAAATATTATGGAAAGGATTTTATGAATCTGAACAAAAATTGATAGACGCCATTGAAGTTTGAATTGACAGTAAGATGACGCAAGATTTGTGCCGTGACGTCACGGTTCTCAGAATGCCCATTACTGTGCCGCTGTGCGAGGGAGATAGTGATATGTTCCCACTACACAACCATTTTTGCTCATACCAATATTTAAAATAAATGTTGTGACCTCATTTATCAAGCAATTTTGATTTTGTTAACGCAAAATAAAGTCTTTTGCGTATTATATTCGGTTGCATATGGAGTAATGTAAAAAATTAAACACAGGAACTACCCTATTCATGTATTAACTTTATAACTCTCAGATGTCCAATAATAAGTGATGAGGTGCTCCCAAGAGATGAGTGGAAGAAAAACATAAAGATATTCCTATATGAACAATTAGAAGAGGAGAGGGGACTGACAGCTTGCCTTATCATACACTCTTGTAACAACAACAGAGAGAAAGTAAGTGTGTAAATATACTATAATCTTATCTTACTAATATAAATTGGAAAGTTTTGATG
Organism: Laothoe populi; assembly: GCA_905220505.1. NCBI lineage: Eukaryota > Metazoa > Arthropoda > Insecta > Lepidoptera > Sphingidae > Laothoe > Laothoe populi. Next base: position 6,910,419 of record HG992170.1, read on the forward strand.
GATGGACGGATGTTTGTTACTCAACTGTAAGATAGCTCCATGATTTTTACTAATTTTCGTTAAAAAAAACTATCACTATAGTTTTTTTTTTATCCTGGCACGGCAAAGTGACCGCACTGTACCTGATGGTAAGCACAGTGCGGTCCAAATAGAGTACTGAGTAGCGAGAGACGATCTATCCTCGCTACTCAACACACTCATGCCGGCCCGCCTCTTCACACCACGCCATGGGCAAGAAGGTGAAGAAGGGGTCGAGGGTCAAGTGTCAGAGTACTAAGAAGGCCGCAAAATGGCCATTGTACCCCAACTCCAGACCCCCGACAAAAACCGGATGTACACTGGCTGATCCCGGAACGCGACACACTTGTGTGTGCCACTATGGCGGGTTTTTCGCCATGTGTACGGTGGTCGCTATCCGGGCGGATATGAATATCCTACCACCAGTAGTAAATATATAAATTATTAAATTAATGATATAAATACCTATTTATTTCCTGACGTTTCAACTAAGTTTCATCGACTGTGGTCACGGATTGAAATAATTGATAATAGTTAATATAATCCTATATGTATACAAATCGCGGAAGTCTAGAAACATTTATTGGGTACATAAATCGGCTTATTCTGGACTAACGGCATTCAACTGTGGGGAGCCCCATGTGACTCAAACATCAACAAGATTCAGAGAGCTCAAAATAGTATATTGAAACAGATATCAAATGCTCCATGGTTCATTAAGAACGCTGAAGTGCATGAACACCTGAACATGAACATAGTCAGGTAAATAAAGTTGTGTTCTCAAAAATACAAGTCCAGACTGGAGAGACACCCCAACCAACTGGCCGCTCAACTCACAATTATTGTGTCGGCAGACTTAAAAGACGCAACATCCTACAGCTGGATAATATGTAGAGAGAGTTGTGTTCAATATATTAAGAGTTGGGGAATGGGGAAAAGCTCACACCTGCCAAATCCTCCTATAACCCATCTGCTCATAGTTTTTTAACTGATTGCAAGATAAGCAAACAAACAAAAAATAAAAAAAACGACTTATTTATGCATAGCTTGTATTGTGTGTCTGAACTTGTAAATATGTAGTTTTAAGTGTCAGCTAAAGTTCTTCAGTCTCAATAGATAAGTAAGCTCTAATAACTTAAATACCAGAAGATACACATATTTGAAGTAATTGATCATTATAACTATGAGTGAGCCATATTAAAATGTCATTCTAAAAAAAGTCATGTTACATTTTTTACTTAGGAAATAAAAATTTGTCAAAAAAAGGCCATTACTTGCTGCCAAACTTTATCTTGGTCAATAAAAAGCTTCGTTTTCGTAGCTTTATACATAAAATAAACAGTCAAACCATGAAGATTAATGTCTGGTACTAATTTCAGGTAGAAACATGTGTTGAAACGCTGTGCAAGTATTTGGAGAACATCATCAACCATCCGGATGAAGATAAATATCAGAAAATTAGGATGTCTAATAGGTATGTAGTATTGTCTCCCTTCAGCACCAGAACCTCGCGTACTGGCTTGCGGAGCCACAGCTTCGTGGTGTCTCCTACCTTGACCTGAACCAAGAGCAGAGCAAATTCGTACTTTAGCTGCACCATCAAGCTGTGGAACAGTTTGCCAGCTACCGTGTTCCCTCCCTCATATGATCCTGGGCCCTTTAGGAGTAATGTGAAGCTACACAGCAGGCCGGCATGATTGTGTTGAGTAGTGAGGGATAGATTGAGTCTCGCTACTTGATACTCTAATTGGACAGGGGCACGGTGGTCCCGTTCGAGAAAAAATCGGACATAGGGAATTTAAAAAATTTATGAGTAAATCGAATAAAACTGATATTCTTGTATGGAAAGCCACATAAAAATATGAATAACTCGTCATTTTCGTTCATTTTCGTTCTGAAACTTTTACAGTAGTAACTTGTCATTATTTGCCACATTTTCTTCAAAGATACATGGTGCTACTTTTTTGCACTTTTTGAGATATGATGAAAAGTAGATAAATTTTAAAAAGTCGGGTCTAGATCAATATTAAGTGGATTTTATGGGACTTAAATGGGTTTTAAATTCACTAATAATAATTAATATTAAAATTCCAAAATAGAGTATATATTCTTAGTTGAATTATTATTAGTGAATTTAAAACCCATTTAAGTCCCATAAAATCCACTTAATATTGATCTAGACCCGACTTTTAAAAATTTATCTACTTTTCATCATATCTCGAAAAGTGCAAAAAAGTAGCACCGTGTATCTTTGAAGAAAATGTGGCATATAATGACAAGTTACTACTGTAAAAGTTTCAGAACGAAAATGGACGAAAATGACGAGTTATTCATATTTTTATGTGGCTTTCCATACAAGAAAATCAGTTTAATTCGATTTACTCATAAACTATAAGTCCAATCTTAAAAAAGGCAATTATCATTTTAATTACTATTTTATAAACGAATCGATCGGCATATTCAGTTTTATAAAATTACGACTTTAATTTTTTAAATTCCCTATGTCCGATTTTTTCTCGAACGGGACCACCGTGAGGGGGGTCATTTTGCCGTGCCAGAATTAAAGAAAAAACAAAAAATGATGTGGTAGGGCCACACTAAACAACTTGGTGATTAAGAATGGGAACTCGACTGCGTTATTGCCATAGTATTTTCTCATATATTAGTATGGGTACTTTTCTGTTCCAGAGCGTTTTGTGAACGCGTGCTGCCCGTAGAAGGTTCAATGGAGTTGTTACTCGCAGCCGGTTTTACACAACAAATGATTACAAACGCAGACGGTGTTGAAGAAGAATTTATAGTCTTTAATAAAGATATGGTGCCTTCGTTAGAAACTTTAACGGTACGTTTATATATAACACTAGCTGACGCCGGCGGCTCCGCCCGCGAGGAAGTTATCTTGTACTATTATTTATAAAATCATTTCATCTAATAACCACTCTTTGCATAATACAGATATTCGTTCAAACAGGTATAACTTTTGATTGAATGCACAGATTGCAATGAAATAAGGACTAAATGTTACCTCGAGATACACTCTATGATTGTATTATCGATTCTTTTGTCATAATACAATACTTTGGACATGATGCCTTGACAGACAGACAGACAATAATGCAAAAAACAATTGTATTGGGTTCTATATTGATAATATAACACGCTACAATCAAAATTTTACAAAAATATTGTATGTACAGATAGAGTGCCTCTTCAGCTTTATCCATACTAATACTATAAATGCGAAAGTAAATCTGTTTTTTTGTTTGTTTGTTACCTTTTCACGACTAAACGGCTGACCAGATTGTGATGAAATTTGGCAAGGAGATTGATTGTATTCTGGAGAAGGACATAGACTATCTTTTTTCTCAAAAAACAACCTTGAACGGGGTCAAATAGGAGTTCAAAATTTGTTTGGGAATTCCATAATTCTTCGACTTAGGGATCTGGAAATTCATATTTAGGCGTTTGGTAAGAAATAAGTGTTTCACTTTTTTTTCTAAATAATCCCTAAGGGGGTAAAATAGGGGATGAAAGTTTGTATGAAAATCCTTCGTTTTTTAAGTTAAACGCATGAAAATTCGTATTTTGTATGATACACAAACATATATTTTTCTCCCAAACGTGACCTCCACGCGGGCAGAGCCGCGAGCAACAGCTAGTCTTTATATTTATAATTCTACTGTACGTATGTATGTCACTGAACTCCTAAACGGCTGGACTGGATTTGAATAAATTTTTTTGTATTTGTTTGGGTGGCACCCTGGATGGTTTAGATTCACAAATCAGCCCGGCAGATGGTGCTGCAGTCGGTGTGGCGCTGCTTTTACGGGCAGGACGTTGTCTGCGGGCACGCTAGTTATAGTATAGAGTTATTCGATCGTCTCTTTTGATAGTGTGCTTTAAGTTATGATTTGTCCATAGACATTGGTGGACGCCCTCCGCACAGCAGAGCCCATACAACTGGAGTTAGACCGGAACTTGCAGGTGCTGCTTCCGTCACAAGCGGCCAACAAAGTTCAACTACCGCCCTCCTTCTACGCACTTACACCAGAGGAAATCAAACGGGAGCAACAATTAAGGTATTGAGCTACGGTAGGCAGCGGCTCTGCTGTGCCCTGGCATTGCAGAAGTCTATTAGCGGTGACTACTTACTACCAGGTGGCCTGTCTGCTCGTCTGTTATCCACTAAAAAAAGAGGGTGATTCAAGTTTTTTTTATCGTGGCACGGTAGTGACCACTCTGCACCTGATGGTAAGCAGTGCCGTCCAACTAGAGTATCAAGTAGCTAGACACAATGTATCCCCCGCCACTCAACACAATCATGCCGGCCTGCTTTTTCACACTACGCCATGGGCAAGAAGGTGAAGAAGCGGTCGAGGGTCTAGTGTCAGAGTACTCAGAAGCGAAACTGTCAAACATCATACTCAACTCTAGACTCTTAGAGTTTCACTAAAATAACTTATTCTTGATTGTATAAGTTTTATTGATTTTATCTCTTACTCTGTTGAAAGGGTAATGACCGGAGAGCCGCCTAATGCTCACTTTTTATACAATTCAATGACCCTTCCTTGATTTTACTTTCCAATAAAACATAACTTATAAAAGTCAGAGGTGTATGCCACTTGGGTTTCGAACATACGACTTTCGTCTTGACAGTCCGTACCGCACAACAAACTAGGCTATCGCTGCTATCTATGCTGTTATGTATTTATATATTTACTTCTCTTTATTTCTAGAACTGAAGCGATAGAAAAGAGTCAGATGCTACGTACGAAGGCGATGCGAGAGAAGGACGAGTTGCGTGAAATGCGGAAGTACAAATTTGCCATCATCAGGATACGCTTTCCGGACGGCATTCTGTTACAGGTAACTACTATATAAACACGACTACACTGGAAAGGGTAAGCAGAGACTAGTGCATCTATGCCTCAAGCGTATTTCTATTATGTAATGTATATTTTTCAAATCATATAAACAGCGATGGCCCACCTGGGTTTTGAAGCCAAGACTATCCCAGCTTCGTAGCATGTTGCCACTAGACTGTTCGCTATAATATAATATTAATATTTAAAGTTATTATTATGTATTTTATTTCCAGGGTACATTCTCAGTGTACGAGCGGTACAACGAGATCCACGAGTTCGTACAGAAACATCTAGAACACAGCGGTCTGCCGTTCGTACTCAACGCTCCGACAGGTCATAAGTTACATATAGAAGAGGATGCGAATAAGACCCTTATAGACCTCCGATTAGTACCGGCCTCAGTGCTCACATTCGCTTGGCACTCGTCCGTCGCCGAAGATATAAATAACAGCCCCAACAAGGATGTATACCTTACGCCTGAGGTAATGGTTTTGGTTCAAGAAGTTTAATATGTAGACACACAGCTTCTATGCACTGAGCACAGACTAAAATAGGCTAGTTGACTGTATTTGGGAAACCGTTTTGTTTTATTCATGGTCTATATTATTATAATATTATCATTAATAAACATAAAACATGAGTTTTTAAGATTTAATTTTCATTTATAAAGCAACTTTATTTATCCCACCAAAACGCTACAACTGTCATGGCCTCGTGTGACGTCACCGTCCGTAAGACTAATAGACGTTTGGCTCAGCGTTTTAGATGTTTCATACAATGACGTCATAAATGACTGATGGGTATTTCACGTGACAAAATGCTTTAATTTTACATATTTGTTTCTTGAAAATATTAAATAATCACATATAAATTAACAAATTGGCTTAATGTTCGATATTTTTAGATTAAAATCTATTATAAAAAACAAAATTCTATCAGGTTTTCACTTACTGTCAACTATCCTATTGTTTACATTTGTTTTACTCACGAAAAATAATACCAGCCATGTATTAAATACTATCTCACTGCTGGACCTCTACTAATTAGGTCTTAGTCCACCACTCTGGCCTAATTGGTTCAATTGTGTAATCGATTCGGATTTCGAGATGAGATCGTTTATCGATTAATCGATTAATGTCATGTAAGAAAGCACGATATTAGCACTGATTATTATTTAGTTTCATTGGCTTCTTAAATACGTGTCTCGAAATAACTTAGGCAGAGTTTTTTTTGTAACTGTAGTTAATTTTATATTTTGTTTAAGTTTTTATATTATTAAATATCATCGCGTAGTATCAGTAAAATATGAAATTGTTGAAATATTTATATTTGAAATATGAGCTTTTAGTTAAACAAATGTATGAATTTCTTATACATTTACTCATATATTCTGGAAGCTACATTATTAGTTAACAATCAATATCGTCACGGCAGACAGACGAGAACATATTCGAATATATAACGACAGATGACATTTCTTATATCTTCATAAAATTCAAATAAGTTTTGGCTTTACAACGAATGTATTTCTCTATAGTTCTAACAGGCAGATTAACTGTTAACAAATAATCACATTAGTCGAATTTCATAACTGGAATTATGCGATGACGTCTTTAACAGTAGTTAAAACTTAACTAAGGTTAAAACAACACTGTCTACGTCTAATCATTATTCAGTCATACGATAAATTGATTATACACTATTTATAATGAAGAAAGTAGTACTATGTTATGTATATACATGGAATTTAAGATGTACGCTGCTATATATTTACTGTTATAATTAAGGCAAAGATACTTTAAATAAATGTAAACAAAACTTTTTAAGACACAAACAAATATATTAGAGAATTTCTGAATTTGATACAAATATCTGTCACACAATCATTTGTCTCGGTGCGGGAATCGAACCCATGATATTTCACTGCCAGGTACTCGCCGTAATCGGGTAATTATGCGCATCGGACTTTCTAATGTTTCATACTATTATAGGCAACTTGGTTTTGCGACCAACTTGGTCTTGCGATTTCATTGACGCTAAAACAAGATTTGCAAATAAATGAAGTTCCTAATGTATACCTCTGAAGTACAGTTTTCATTTAATGTCAAATATCCATTCCTAGTTAAACCATTTTATGACAATATGTACCAACTGCATTATTGATTTCGAAATGAAGTTAAAAGTTTGAGCATTTCATACATGTTCTTAAATTGTGGCTTGACTCATACTATAGCCATGGAGAATGGACTGAGCTCCTTACAAAATTTACCACTTTGTAGAAAGAGACAAAGCGACTGTGCGGCCAATGCCTTTTTCTTTTCGCTCCTGCAAGTCTGTGACGTAGACCAATCAAAATTATAGAATAAGAACTGCTGGCCGCACGTTCGCTTTATCTCTCTCACATTTTTCTGCCCGTATTCACACAATAGCTGGATAGATACGCTCGGTCCATCCTCTACGTCTATGCTTCATACATACTTCGACTATGTCAGGTTGATCAAAGTTTGGGCTCTTTTTGCTATGTAATAGCAAAGATAGCTTAGCAGCGATAGCCTAGTTGGTTGCGGCACGGACTGTCAAGACGAAAGTCGTAGGTTCGAAACCCAAGTGGCATACACCTCTGACTTTTCTAAATTTATGTGTGTATTAAAATGTGAATTATCGCTTGCTTTAACGGTGAAGGAAAACATCGTGAGGAAACCTGCATACCTGAGAGTTTCGAAGGTATGAGAAGTCTAGCAACCCGCATTAGGCCAGCGTGGTGGACTAAGGCCTAACCCCTCTCATTAGTAGAGGAGGCCCGTACCCAGCTGTTGGACAATGTTTAATACAGGGCTAGTATTATTATTATATTTTTATATCGCATTCTGATCAATTTGGTATCAACTCATTTTTTGATATTTTTTGGATACTTTTTGGCATACTAGGTCCAGTTTCACGAGACTATTAACCGTTTACGGATCATTCGGACACCGGTGTCCGCTCAAAAACTGGCAATACTCGCCCTCGTGCGTATTAAGCGTATTTGTAACGTAATGTTATGGAAATAAAGTTGGTTTTCGCTTGTATTTTACTCACTACTTACTGCCTTTTTCCGAAAATCGGTGTTCTTGTGATACTGTTAATCAAATGTGTTTTTGTTTACATTTTATACAAAGTGTTTTTGCCCATACTATAGAATAACTTGATTAAGTGCTACATAATATAAATGGATAACTATATTTCTTATAAGGCTAGTGCTGTGCTATAAATTATGTTGAATCGGTCTTATATTTTTAAAATGGACTAGTAATGATATGACTGCCTCGGTGGCGTAGTTGTAATTGCGCATGCGTTACGATTGATGTGCTGAGGTCTCGGGTTCGATCCCCGGGTTGGGTAAAGTGATATTGGGTTCTTCTACCTAGAAATACTCAGTATTAACCCGGAGTCTGGAATGGTGCCCAGTGTGGCGATAGGCTCGCCCCCTATCACATTATGGGACCAAAATTCGGCGAAAAGTGGGTGTACTGGTTACACCTCTGCCTACCCCTTCGGGGATTACAGGCGTGAGTGTATATATATATATATATATATAGTAATGATATAAAATATAAATATATTACTTATCATGCTTATTCTTTTGTATCGAAATGGTCGAGATAAAAGTATGGAATGTAATATATTCAGTAAAACGGTTGAGAATATCCAATGTATTCTAGGCAGCTGTCAGCTCCTGATTCATTTGAAATGATTTGGCATACAATTTTTGTAACGAAAGTAGATGAAGCTACAGTCGCAGTAGAAATATCTGATACTGGATTACACTACACCTGATATCAAATGTAATGCAAATATAACGGTTGCGACTACTATGCCAGCCTGAAGCTATTTTGCTAAATACTTTCCCACCAGGAAATACAAAAATGTACAAAGAAGCTAAGTGGAATACTTTTGTCTCATTTCATCGCAAACTTAATATTACATTGTAAAACCCGGTATGTATTATAAATGTAATTTATGATGTACGTGTTAGGAATGTCGAGACTGTTATGTGCGATTGAATCGCTTTTTTATTTATTTTCAATAAAAAATATCTTATAAGATTGTTAATGTAATTTATGTTTATTTTTAACACCAACCTTTCCTTTTCTTTCCCTGGAGATAAAATAGTCTAATATTCAAATTTATTTAATTTAATTTATATGACTACCTCGGTGGCGCAGTTGTAATTGCGCATGCGTCACGACTGCTGTGCTGAGGTCTCGGGTTCGATCTCCGGGTCGGGTAAAGTGATATTGGGTTTTCTATCTAGAAATTCTCAGTATTAGCCCTGTCTGGAACCTGTGTCGGGTATGTCAAAAGGTTCGCCCCCTATCACATTATGGGACCGAAATTCGACGCAAAGTGGGTGTATTGGTTACACCTCTGCCTACCCCTTCGGGGATTACCGTGAAGGATATTGTGGATACAAAAACACATTTATTTTTAAACATTTATTAACAAGAGTTAGCGTACTCATACAAAATCTTATTACAAGTGATTTAACATACCATGAAGTTTTCAACATTTACTGAACACATACGGTCTTATTCATAATGAGTTATCGGAGCTTTATAAAGCCGTTACCGTTAATAGGAGCTTGTTAAAAAACCTGTTTTCTACCTCGCACAACCACTCTGTGGAACCAGTTGTCGCCGGCGGTCTTTCCGAACCGTTACGACCTGGGAACCTTCAAGAAGAGAGCATATTCTTTCCTGAAAGGCCGGCAACGCATTTGCAAGCCCTCTGGTGTTGCAGATGTTTATGGGCGGCGGTGATCACTTTCCATCAGGTGAGCCTCCTGCCCGTTTGCCCCCTTTTACCATAAAAAAAAACGTAGAGCGTTTTATCTCTATGGAGCCATTATGAATAACATTTTTTAACAAGCTCCTATTAACGGCCTTATAAAGCTCCGATAACTCATTATGAATAAGACCGTCAGTCTATATATTATATAAGGACAATTATTTATCACTAAATATAGATTAAAAAATTTCACGCTCAGAGTGTTTTAATCCTCCATCAGCATGTGATTATAAAATTTTGGGAATTAAAAAGTCGTATTTATCAAGTTCTAACATCACTTAGATACAACTTGGCGATTTTGAGACGCTATGCATGCATGATAAGTAAAGGAACAAGTAAGACCAAGGTAACTCTTACTTATGAGATTATAATTAATTAATTGTTACTTAATGCTAGTTTAAATATTTAAGTGAGGCATTAATACTAGTATTTAGTAATACATCAGGGTTGCCACTATTCGCAACATACATTAATATTACATAAGTAGCAAATGACAGCAATTAGTAATGACAGCCTCCGTGGCGCAGTGGGCTAGTAGCCGGCTGTGAAACGAGAGGCCATGGGTTTAATTCCCGATACAAATGTTTGTATGACAGATGTTTGTTTCAGTCTGGGTGTTGTGGGACGGTAGTCTCTCGTAGTTGATACCCACGATACAGGTTTGACCTAGTGTGGGGTCAGGACTATGCGTGTGACTGTATTTCCCACAAGGAGTTGTAATATTAATGCATATATGCGAAGTTAGAACAGTCCTATCAAGGCGCCCAGCAACCCCGAGTAGTGGGGCTAGCCGTGCGCGCCGATGGCCGTCTGCTCGGGGATCTTGTTCTCGATGGTGACAGACTTGGTGCAGTCTTCCGTCTTGTAGATGCCGACGAGACGATTCGACATCTCAAACATGTTGTACCGCAACGATATTATAATGAACTGGGCGTTCTTCGTGCGCTCCTGAAAGTAAAATATATAGTGACTATTGGGACACGCTGTATATAGACCAGGTTACCGTTAAAAAATAAAAATAATAATCTCTTGGGTTGGTAATTTGATAGGGTTTAGTGTTTGTTAGCAAAAAAACAAAACTATGCAAGGTGGATATTTAAAAGGCACAAATTCAATAATTATCACTGTTACACATCTCAGTGCTTAACACGTTGACTGCGGCGCACACACACGGTGTGTTTTTGATTTTGCTACGCGCATGCGGCCGTCACACGCTAGGTGCGTTTTAAAAATCTCTATACAAGAGTGCGGCCGGCACACAACAGGTGTGTTTTTATTGCGCGACGCCTGTGCGGGCGGCACACGCTAGGTGCGTTGTAAATAAATATATACAAAGATTGTGGCTTCACCCACGTATTTTTATTAAATATTTTATTACTTGTCTTAGATAGCCATGGTTTGATTTATATTTATAGGAATGATTATCCTAAATGTTAAAGCTAACTAGAGCGAGTTATTTCGATAAATCTTACGAATATAAGTATATACTCAAATTTCATACATAAAATTTATTTCAAACACGTAAAAGATCTACCTTTTTATTACATCTAAACAGGGACACAAATTTTAACAAAATACAATGACAGCTTTGGTAGCTGTTGCTCTAAATAAAGAATGGTAATAATGTCTAAAGTTTTATTTTAAGTTTTAAATTAAAACGATGCGCAATTACTGTATTGCAAGTAATTCAACAGTACCATAAATACGTGGGGAAAAGTGGCTTATAAATTTGCACGGCCAGACATGGTTTTTAGCTTAGCGATATATACAACACGCGAGGCGCGTAGCGCCGCACTGGCATTAGGGATTGTAACGCGAGTGCGGGAAACGCACCTAGCGTGTGCCAGCCGCATAGGCGTATCGTCGCAATATTTGGCGCCGCAGTCAACGTGTTAACATTAACAACCGCTTCTTTATCATCTATCTCATATCACATATGCTTATGGACAGCATTACGTTTAGGACACGAATGTACTATCACCTCATCTGCTACACGACTGGTCCCCGGAGCGCGGAGGCACTCCCTTTATGCCAAGCATTTACTGCATCCTAGGTTGTAATTATTGAGCTACCCATAGTTACTTTCTAAAACACCTTCGAATGACCTTCAATATTCTTATAAAAAAGAACTGCTCGGCAAAGTGACTGCACTGCACCTGATGGTCAGTGCTGTCCGGTTAGAGTATCGAGAGAGACAATTTATTCCCTACTACTCAACACAATCATGCCAGCCTGCTGTTCAGTTTCTTCTCACCCTATGGGGCAAGAACCGGCCGAGGGTCTAATGTCAGAGTATTCAGAATATCGTTTCCCAACTCTAGACCCCCGACAAAAACCGGATGTACACTGTCTGATCCCGGAACGCGTCACACTTGCGTGTGCCACTATGGCGGGATTCACACCCTGTGTTCAGTGGTCGCTATGCGGCCGGATATGAATAACCTACCACCAGCCTGTGAGGTACCTTTTAGTGTCTCGATAGGCAGACGAGCAGACGGGCCACCTGGTAAGTAGTCACCGCTAATAGACATCTGGAGGTCTCTCATGCCAGGGCACAGCAGCTACCTTTTTTTTATTTCATAGTCCGACAAACGAGCCAAGGGGTCACGTGATGTTAAGTGATCTCCACCGCCCATGAACATCCACAATACCGAAAGTGTCATGTATGCGCTGTCGGCCTTAAAGGACAGGAATAGGGATTAGGGAAGGGAAGGGGGAATCTGGGCCTCCGGATATCTCACTTACCATACGAAACGCGACAGTAAACTGTCACTTTACGTTGGTCTTCTGTGAGACAGTGGTACTACGCCGGTCGAGCCGGCCCATTCATGCTGTAGACAAATATGTCTACAGCGTGGCTCTACCATTAATGGCCTACCGTCCTACCTTGATGTAGTTGGCGACTATGGAGACGTTCTTGAAGTCTAGCGCGGCGTCTATCTCGTCCATGACATACAGCGGCGTCGGCTTGTAGTAGTGCAGGGCGAACACCAGCGCCAGGGATGACAGCGTCTTCTCACCCCCGGACAGATTCGATATGTTCTTCCACGACTTGTTAGGCGGCCGGACGCTACGACAAATAACAAACTTTATAAGCTTAGCGGTAGCCTAGTTGGTTGCGGCACGGACTGACAAAACGAAGGTCGTATGTTGGAAACACAAATCGACGGTCCCCACTAAACTCCACTAAAAATTTCGAAGGTATGTGAAGTCTACCAACCCACATAAGGCCAGCGTGGTGGACTAAGGCTTAACTCCTCTCATTAGTAGAGGAGGCCCGTGCCCAGCAGTGGGACAATGTTTAATCTTAACATGCAAAATAAAATAGGACAAAATTCTCCTCGAATGTTCGGATATCACAAGCAAATTTTCCATTTTTTCTTTCCATAAAACCTTGTGGAGTATTAGGCTTATTTAAAAATGCCAAAACAGTTCAATCATGAAATGATGCACTAAAAAAGTAAATTAATTTTATTTTGTTTACATTATGGAAACATTTTGCATATTTTAATAACTAAAACAATAGTACAACAATACAACAAATTAGTTCATTATATTATCAACATATGGCATTGTTCACTAATCTAATTTAGCTGGTGGTAGGATATTCATATCCGTCCGGATAGCGACCACCGTACACAGGGTGAAAAACCCGCCATAGTGGCACACGCAAGTGTGTCGCGTTCCGGGATCAGCCAGTGTACATCCGGTTTTTGTCGGGGGTCTGGAGTTGGGGTACAATGGCCATTTTGCGGCCTTCTGAGTATTCTGACAATAGACCCTCGACCCCTTCTTCACCTTCTTGCCCATGGCGTAGTGTGAAGAAGCAGGCCGGCATGAGTGTGTTGAGTAGCGGGGATAGATCGTCTCTCGCTACTCAGTACTCTATTTGGAGTGCACTGCGCTTACCATCAGGTACAGTGCGGTCACTTTGCCGTGCCAGGATAAAAAAAACTTTTTGACCAAACCCTTAATATTAAAACATTTGTCTGTAGCTTCAAACATAAGCTTTAAGAGTGTGTTTGAATCATTGAATTTCTTGAAAAGTCATGGAAGTTATAGCGTACCGACATTAAACTTAAACTTTAATTAACTTTAAATAATATATAGAGCCCTGTAGCCTACATAATGTTAGTGTGTAGGTAAATATTAATATAATAAAATAAATTTAATTTATATAATAATATCAACATCAAACAAGCAAATAATATAATATATGACGACCGATCGCGTATTAAATATAAAGAAATAGAAAATTGCCAATGTAATTTGTGACAGGTCATCTACTAAATAATGAACCGGGCCAAAAACAAGCCCGCTGAGTTTGTGTCGTCGGGTCTTCTCAGGCTGGGTCGCGTTTGGATCCGGCGTTTTTAAAACAAACGACGTTTCGGAAATACCCATGGTCCGAGTGGAACCGACTTAAAAATCGATTTCAGAGATAATTCACCTAAATATAATTCCTTCACTGAACGGGTCCAAGGAGTCAACCAGTTCTAGTTCGGCGTCTCCTCCCAGCGTTATCATTTGGTACATCTCCTTCAACTTGGCAGTGATCGTGTTGAAACCTGCAATATTTATTAATGAGTAAAATACAAAAATCTTAGTAAGCAGCTACTCGGCGAAATGAGTAACTATGTTAATTTCAAATGAGTCGTATGCATAGGTGAGGAGATATCGTGGTCAGTCAGTCAGATATTTCGCTTATATATAATTAGACTAGCTGTTACCCGCGACGCCGCTCGCGTGGTAGTAATTTTTGAAAGAGCAAATCTAAAATCCATGGATTTTCTTAAGTTATAACATCTTTCTATATTTTGCATTTTTTACGGGATATAACTGCCACTATGCAAAAAATCATGGGGATCCCTTGCTCTGGGAAAAACAAAAAATTATCCCGCGGGAACCATACATTTTCGAGATATAAAGTACAAGTAGCCTATGTGCTATTCCAGACTATAATCTATCTCTATGCCAAATATCAACCAGATCCGTCCAGCAATTTTTTTTTTATCCTGGCATGGCAAACTGACCACACTGCACCTGATGGTAAGCGCAGTGCCGTCCAATTAGAGTATCGAGTAGCGAGATACAATCTATCCCCCGCTACTGAACACAATCATGCCGGCCTGCTTCTTCACGCATTCTGGCGTGATCCATACATTCGCATTTATAGTATTAGTAAGAAGTACGACTATGCCATATAACTGACCGCATAAGAAGTCCGTGGTCCGCTTCTTCCTGAGCTGGTCGTAGAGCGCCCTCATGTCGTTACGCTTGGTTGTGATGTCGTCCAACTCGGCCGCTCGCTTCAAATATAACTCTTCCTTGGCTTTGTAGTCCTACAAAGGCAAGGAAGAATAATGAATTCACCAAAAACACACACACAGTTTGATACACGAGTAGCTTGATACTCTAATTGGTCGGCACTGCACTTACCATCAGATGCATTGTGGTCACTTTGCGGTGCCAATATAAAAAAACAAAATACGATAATTGCAATAACCAAGATTTGAATATAGCAGATGGATATGACGGCGTACCTGTATGGCTTGTATGTTAGGCTTGGCATCCCCTAGGCGTGCCTTCTGTGCAGCGAGCTTGTTCCGCAGCTCGTCCACCGACGCCGTCTCCAACTCCTCAACACCATGCTGCTCTAGCGGCGCCGGCCTCTCTATACCGGGGATACCTTCCAGGCCAGGGTCTTCCAGTTTCAACGATTGCAGCTGTCATGTGGTAAAACATACTGGTAGTTGTCACAAAGTACAAATAATGTGTGGAATTTGTCCTATCAATATATCAATACTGATTTGATTGTCTAATCTGGATTCGAAATCTGGAAACGGTCTAGGTTGATTTGTATTAAAAACTTATCTAAAAAAGACGCGTATCGATAACCTTCGTATAGAACATGTTAGAATTTATATATTTATTACCAGTTACACGATTCGTCTAAATAAATAACATTAATAAAAACAACAAATGTCCAACTCGCATATTATTATCAAATAAATTTACTATATACATTACTATTCTGAGTGACAACTGGTATGCAAACACAGACAAAAGCTAGTCATTTATAATGAAGTAATCAATAAAATCCTTTTAATCTTTTAGTTTACTTCTTTCCATTCGACAACGACTGCTGATATTCATATCCTGATGAATAGCTCGGACAATACACAGGGTGTAAAACCCGCCATGGCACACGCAAGTGTGTCGCGTTCCGGGATCAGCCTGTGTACATACGGTTTTTGCGGAGGTTCTAGAGTTGGGGTACGATGTTTGGTCGTGTTGCGGTCTTCTGAGTACTCTGACACTAGACCCTCGACCGCTTCTTCACCTTCTTGCCCATGGCGTAGTGTGAAGAAGCAGGCCGGCATGGTGTTGAGTAGCGGGGGATAGATCATCACTCACTACTCGATACTCTAACTGGACGGCATTGGGCTTACCATCAGGTGCAGTGTGGTCACTTTGCAATGCCAGAATAAAAAAAATGAATAATGATTTTTTGATAGGTTTATACAGTGATTGTTTACCATCAGGTGACCCGCTAGCCCGTTTCACAGCTGTGAACATTACCTCTCTCTCCCATTTCGGCGGCTTGCTCTTGCAATCGTCGACAGATTTCTCCATCTTGCTGACAGCGTTGTTGGCCTCCAGCCGTTCGCTTTTCACTTTGTTCTCTTTGTTTTGCAACTGAGCTATTTCTTGCTTAAGACCCGAGAACTCGCCGACGCCCTCGTTGATTTGCTCTTCTAACTGTGAAATTAATTATAATTGACAATACACATTTTATATATTTGTAATTATATATCCGTAAGTTATAATTTGTTTAGTAGTCTAGTACTTAGATATAACTTTCTGGAACATAATGTTTCGGGTTGCAATAGGGTAGTTTCCTGAGTTTAATTTTGTACATTATTCGATATGCAACCGAATATAATACGCAAAAGAAATCCTTTTGCGTAAGCAGAATCAAAATTGCTTGAAAAATTGAGGTCACAATATTAATTTTAAATATTGGTAGGAGCATAAATGGTTGCGTAATGGGAACATGTCGCTATCTCCCTCGCACAACGGCACAGTAATGGCCATTCTGAGAACAGTGACGTCACGGGGCATATGCATCTTTGTACTGTCATTTGACAATTACCCCTTCCAGCAGATTTGAATTGCGTCTTATTTACTTATTTTTGTTCGGATTTATAAAATTCTTTCGATAATAGGTTTTAGGTAATGTAACTCGTTGATTCAATTAGTAAAAAAACCTCTTATCAACTACCATAATATTATTGCTGAGCTGGTGGTAGGATATTCATATCCGCCCGGATAGCGACCACCGTACACAGGGTGAAAAACCCGCCATAGTGGCACACGCAAGTGTGTCGCGTTCCGGGATCAGCCAGTGTACATCCGGTTTTTTGGGGGTCTAGAGTTGGGGTACAATGTTGGCCATTTTGCGACCTTCTAAGTACTCTGACAATAGACCCTCGACCGCTTCTTCACCTTCTTGCCCATGGCATAGTGTGAAGGAGCAGGCCGGCATGATTGTGTTGAGTAGCGGGGGATAGATCATCTCTCGCTACTCGATACTCTAATTGGACCGCACTGCGCTTACCATCAGGTGAAGTGCGGTCACTTTGCCGTGCTAGGATAAAAAAAAAAAAAAAAAAAAATATTATTGTCCAACATATGTACGTACTCATAATGTTAATGCATACATGACTGTAACCTGTTTTATGTTTAATAAAATAATTAATAGATTTTTCCAGTTTTTCACAACTTTCGAGGCGTAGAAAGTAAGTGAAAGGACGCTGGTTCGATACCGCGCCGAGACAAATTTTATTTCTTTTGTTTTGGTTTTTAACCTTTGTTTTGGGTGTTTGTTATCGGATTGTTCTTATTCTGTCTAATGTCATTGTGAATTGTTTAAAGAACGTACGTATTTAAACGTATATTATATGTGAATCCATACCAATACTATAAATGCGAAAGTAACTCTGTTTGTTTGTTTGTTACCTTTTCACGACTAAACAGCTGACCGGATTGTGATGAAATTTGGCAAGGAGATAGATTGTATCCAGGAGAAGGACATGGGCTCTTTTTTCTCAAAAAACAAGCTTGAAAGGGGTCAGATAGGAGATCAAAATTTGTATGGGAAATCCATAATTCCTCAAGTTAGGGTTCTGAAAATTCATATTTAGGCTTTTGTTAAGAAATAACGAAATACGTGTTTCAACGTTTTTACTAAATCATCCCTGAAAGGGGCGAAGTGACGGGTTATCTTATGGGGGTATTATTTAATGTAATCCCAAGCTTCAGGCACAACACCTGAGAGTCAAGATGATTGCTATAGGTGCCTCAGTGTAGAAGACAACTCCTTGAATTGTATACTTCTGCTCCCGAAAATAACTTCCACGCGGGCGGAGCCGCGAGCAACAGCTAGTTATTTTTATATTATTATAATGTAATGACAAATAAAAGACCTACGGCTGCGTTTCTTGGTGCTTCTTCTCAGACCAGTGGGCATTTCCGAAGCACCGGACTTTAATATGAATATGTAGAAAGTGCCCTTAGTGGCTCAATCTACTAAATAAATGATTTAATTGAATAATATTTGATTTTAGGAAGAACTTTAATATATATTCATTACATTCCCAGACATTTTTTTAAGGAAACATACATATACACTCACGCCTGTAATCCCCGAAGGGATAGGCAGAGGTGTAACCGCTAGGTACATCCACTTTTCGCCGAATTTCAGTCCCATAATGTAATAGGGGGCGAGCCTATCCCCATACTGAGCACAGATTCCAGACTCCGAGCTGATGCTGAGAATTTCTAGATAGAAAAATCCAGTATCTCTTTACCGGACTCGGGGATTAAACCCGAGACCTCAGCACAGCAGCCATAACGCATGCGCAATTACATCTGCGCCATCGAGGCAGTCGTATTATGTAGGCTAGTTGACTATTTTTGGGAAACTGTTTTATTTTATTCTTCATCGTCTATATTAAACATAAATTTTCAAGATTTAATGTTCATTTTTATAAACCAACTTTATTTTCCCACCAAAACGCTACCAACTGTCATGGCCTCTCGTGTGACGTCACCGTCCGCAAAACTAACAGACGTTTGGCTCAGCGTTGAAGAGATGTTTCAAACGGTGATGTCATGCATGACTGATGGGTTTCATGTCACGTGACAAAATGCTTTAATTTTACATATTTGTTTCTTGAAAATAAATATTAAACATTAAAAAATTGGTTAAATTTTCGATATTTTTAGACTAAAATCTATTATAAAAAAAACAAACTTTCTATCAGGTTTTCACTTACTGTCAACTACCCTATTGTCGCTTGCTTTAACTGTGAAGGAAATCATCATGAGGATTGCCTCAATCTGCATACCTGAATTTCTCATAAAAATTTTAAAGGTGAAATCTACCAACCCGCATTAGGCCAGCGTGGTGGACTAAGGCCTAACCACTCTCATCAGTAGAGGCCATGCCCAGCAGTGGGACAATTATAAATACATTCGATCTCGAATACATCTCGATTCTATAAGTGAGAACTTTGTTATTGCCTTTTTGACACTCAGGTGCAGTGTGGGTCACATTGCAGTGACAGAATAAAAAAAAATATGCTATTTCTTATGTAATTATTAGCTATAAGTTTCCATGCTGTAAATTAATAAATAAACAAGGCTAGTATTATACTGTTTAAGAGATAGTACATACCTCTTCTAATTCTTTCTGATGCTGTGAACTTTCCAGCGTGAATTGTTTCTTTTGATTCGCATAATTTTCCAAGTTTTTCTCAGTCTCTTTCAGATCTGTCTCCATTTGGTTGATTTTGTCTTTGGATTTCTTTGCGTTTCTGTAATGAGTTCATTTTTTCGGGTATTTCGTATTTATACAGTATGATGTAGATAGGTGGTATATCTATATGCTAATCGGCAAAGTTCAAAATCCTTTAAAGCTTAGAGTATTCAAGTAATTCAAATTGTTTTTGTAACTGAGTAAATTAAATATGTTTGTATGAAGTAAGTCACAGAAGCCATGATAAATGTAGGCGAACTGTTTTTGCAATATCTGACATATCATCATGTTTTAAAAAACAAAACGAGTTTAAGCTCTTGCTACAAATGCTAAAGTCTCAAATTCTAATTATGTTTTGTTAACTTTACATGTGTTACTTTACCAATAAGTATAGACTTGGCGGTAACTAACTTATTGGTAAAGTAACACACATATAGATGTGGGGCAAAAATTAGTACCAGTCTTTCTGTAACAGGCTGTATATGATATTAATTTATTGGCTGTAATGGAATATAAATAGTTTTACAGCATTTAAAAAAGCCCTACAATTTAAAGCATTTGGTTAAATCGGAAACATACGTTTGGTGTTTGAATTTGAAGAATGATTATGGAAATTATGGCCTACGTACCAAAAAACACCTGAGAAATAATATTTAAACTGTACATTCCACGTACCTTATACTCGTATTGATGGCGACCTTTAACTTGGTGATCTCGGTGGACACTTTATCGATCTTCTTCGACATTTCATCGACTTTTTTCTGCAAGTCTTTGACCTTGTCGCCGGCTATGGCCGATATCTGAGCGTCCACTCCGCTCACCTCTTTCTCCACCTAAATAGACATACATACACTCACGCCTGCCGAAGGGGTAGACAGAAGTGTAACCTGTACACTCACATTTCATATGTGATAGGGGCGATATATGGCGAGTATATCACCACACGGACCACAATTCCATACTCAGAGCTGATACTGATATTTCGTGATAGAAAAACCCAATATAACTTTTACCGACCCGGGGACCGAACCCGAGACCTCAGCACAGCCGTACCCTGTACGCGATAACTGGGCTACCAAGGCAGTCAATGTGGATAAATACATTTTTTTATTCTGGCACGGCAATGTGACCACCCTGCACCTGATGGTAAGCGCAGTGCCGTCCAATTAGAGTATCGAGTAGCGATAGACAATCTATCCCTCCATACTCAACACAATCATGCCGGCCTGCTGTGTAGCTTCTTTACACTACGCCACGGGCAAGAAGGTGAAGAAGTAAGTCGAGGTATAGTGTCAAAGTACTTAGAACATCGTACCCCAACTCTAGACCCTCGACAAAAACCAGATATACATGCATTAATTATGCTAATAACTGAAACATCTATTGAAACGAATTAGTTAAAAGTCCATACCTCCCCAGCGTCGTGCTTCGCTCTGTTCAACTTCTCTTCCGAGGAGCGCAACACTTCTTCCAACTTTGCTTTCTGTCGCGGGTCCACTTTACTCGACAAGGCTTTCGCTTCTTGCTGTTTTATTTGACTCTACAAATAATTGCACACTAAATAACATAAGCTCATGTATTCCCTGAGGAGTAGGCAGAGGTGCTAATAGTACACCCACAACAAGTTTATATCCAAACTAGCTGTTGCTCGCGGCTCCGCCCGCGTGGAGGTCATGTTTGAGACAAAGAGTATACACTACAAAATACCAATTTTCATGCATTTAACTTCAAAAATGAAGGATTTTCATACAAACTTTCTTACCCTATTTAACCCCTTTAGGGGTGGAATTTCCAAAAACCCTGAAATATGTGTTTTTAATTTTTAACTGTAAGGCCAAATACCAAATTTCATGCGGTTAACTGCAAAAATGACGGATTTTCATACAAACTTTCATTCCCTATTTTACCCCCTTAGGGGCGGAATTTCCAAAAATCCTGAAACATATATTTTTTATTTTTAACTAAAATGCCAAATACTAATTTTCATGAATTTAACTTCAAAAATGACGGATTTTCATACAAACTTTCATCCCCTATTTTACCCCCTTAGGGGTAGTATTTCCAAAAACCCTTCCTTAGTGGATGCCTACGTGATAAAAGGTACCTACTGTCAAAATTTCAAGTCTCTAACCCTAGCCGTTTAGGCTGTGCGTTGATCGATCAGTCAGTCAGTCAGTCAGTCAGCTTCTTCTTTTATATATACAGATAAATAAGTAAGCAATTAAAAACAAAATTAAATGATGTGGCTGAACTAATAAAAAATAATGAACGGGTTCGAAGAAGTTTACAAAGAAACTTTATACGAAGATGTTGGTTATGCATAAGAGCTAGAGGAAGACATTTTGAGCATTTGTTGTAATAACAAGTAACATAAAAACTACAAGACCTAGGACAATAAATTTAAGTGTTTTTATTAGATATTTATTCCCCATACCCCGTTGGTCCACTACTTACGGGACACCCTGCATACTACGTGTAACAGACACCCCAATTTAAAATTATTATTACAATCATAATTCATGTATTGAAATTAGACTGCGATGAATATAAATATTGTTTTATATGAAATTAGTTGTACTAATTTTGCGCGCATATTATGGGCACTCGACGAAAAGGTGAATGACACCGCCGCGCGCGCACCCGAACAACCCCAGCCGCATGTAGGTGAAGGTCACACGAGTACACAGCTGACTCGAACTTCGTTATTTAAATTATTTGATTTTTTAAAGTGTTCGTTTATTATTGCATTTACAAAAGACTTTATCGCATCGAGTTATGTTTCAGTTTCGTTTGTCTTGAACGTTGAATTAAAGGGTGACTATTATTTACCATCGAGACCTGGGCTGTTCTGGAGGCTATGCAGAGATGCCGCATTGACGACCGCTATGTCCAAGTGATGAGATGCCTGTATGAAGCCGCATCGATGACCGTCCAAGTACAAAAACAAAGCACAAAGCCAATCCAACTGCGACGTGGGGTAGGACAGGGAGACGTCATCTCTCCGAAACTGTTTACCAACGCGTTGGAAGACGCATTTAAGACGCTTGATTGGAAAGGACGGGGCATCAATATCAACGGCCAGTACATCTCTCAGTTGCGATTTGCGGATGATATAGTCATCATGGCTGAAACTCTGCAGGATTTGGAAGACATGCTGAACAGCCTTAACTGTTCTTCAAAACGGATAGGTCTCGGGATGAACATTGACAAGACGAAAGTCATGTTTAACGGTCACGTCCTCTCGAGACCCGTCGCCGTGGGTGATGCCATTCTCGAGGTTGTGCAAGAGTACGTATACTTGGGCCAGATAATCCAACTAGGCAAGCACAACTTCGAGAAAGAGGCAGATAGAAGAATTCGTTTGGGCTGGGCGGCATTCGGTAAACTACGTAACCTGTTTGAGTCGTCGATCCCTCAATGCTTAAAAAAAAGAGTTTTTAACCAGTGCGTCCTACCCGTAATGACCTACGGTGCTGAAACGTGGACACTCAAAAATGGACTGGTCCATAAATTTAAAGTCGCTCAGCATGCTATGGAGCGGGCAATGCTTAGGGTTTCTCTGGTGGATAGAGTTCGTAATGAAGTCATCCGCCAGAGAACCAAAGTCATAGATATTGCTCGCAAAATTAGCACGCTAAAGTGGAAGTGGGCTGGTCACGTCTGCAGACGGACAGATGGCCGATGGAGCAGACATGTGTTGGAGTGGAGACCGCGGTTAGGCAAACGTAGTGTGGGACGCCCAGCGCCCTGCTGCACGATGGACCGACGACTTGAAGAAGGTGGCGGGTAGCGGGTGGATGCGGGCTGCCCAAGACCGGGATGGTTGGCGTTCACTTGGGGAGGCCTACGTCCAACAGTGGACGGCAACAGGCTGAGTATATTATTTACCTGAAGTTAAATATATTTGAAAATCCAAAACGTCTATTAAAAAAATTGTTGATATCGATTCAGTCGCTTATTCTGAACAAACTACTTTCAGAGTGTGCGTTAATCATGTTACATGTTGTATATAACACAAAAATTGTTTCTACCTATGTCTGTTATAGACTTTAAAACAACTCGACCGATTTCAATGAAATTTTGTGTATGTGTGTAAGACATAGAACATAGCATAGTTTTAGATCCGATAGGTGGCGCTGTTGTTGCGATCTGAATTTCTTATTTTTTCATCGAAAATTCGGTCCACTGAGATGGCGGTTTATGGCGCGAAAACGTCTGCCCGGGACCACTAGTAAAATATAATAAATAACATGTGCCGATATCTTGGGCAAGTTTTATACACGCACTCTTTAGAATAAACCTAAGTGTATTAGTGTAATTTTTTGCCAAAAGCGTGGCTTGCCAACGGTTTGAAAAATGCATTTAAAAACTTTTTTTTTTAAAGTATATACTTCCCATGTGGTCCCATTGGCACCAAGTCAGGATCTGATGATGGGATCTCAGAAAAATCGAGGGCAACCCTCAAATTTTATAGGGACGCATAATTTGTTTTTTATTGAAGTCCGTGTACTTTTTATGAATTAAAAAACTTTTTTAGTAAAGTGGAATGCAAAAATAATTTTCGTACAGATCGAAGTACTTGCGTAGTCTATTTAGCTGTGTGTCTATGGTTCGTACCTTCAGAACCGGCACTTGTTCCTTCAAACTCTTCAACTCGACGTCCAGTTTGTTCAGCCTCGTCTTGCCTTCATGAGTGGTCCTCTGTAGTGACGCGAGGGAATCCTCCAAGTTCGATTCCTCGTTGCGAATCTCTGCTAGCCTGTTACCAACGAAAATAAAACTGTGCGGGACTGACGTTCTATAAAAAAACACATCATTTTTGCCACTTATTTTATTAATTATCCAGGAAACTTTCCCAATTTTATTCCCTATGAACCTCATTATGAATATTAACACAAAAAATCCATCATTCGATGAATTAAAATCGAAAATCATTGACGGTCAACTGGTGTAAAAACCAGTTGACGTTTTTAACTGGTTTGCAGAAACGTCCACCGATCTATACGTTAATGTCCCGTTTTGTTCGCGTCTGTCGTTGATTCAACGACGTTGAACGAAACAGGTTGATAAATTCAACTAGTTTATCTGTGCGCCCGTTTTGATAGCGTCTGTCGTTGATTCAACGACATTGAATGAAACAGGTTGATAAATTCAACTAGTTTTGCGGTAAAGAGAAAACGATTGACTCGTAACAGTAAAAAAAATTGTTTAAAAAAACGGTTCGTTGATTCAATGCCCACTCCTAGCCGCCGAGACTAATATTTGTGTGGCCGATGTTTGTTTCGGGTCTGGGTGTTGTGGGACCGTAGTCTCTCGTAGTAGTTGATACCCACGATACAGGTTTGATTTGTGTGGGGTCAGAACTATGTGTGTGACGGTTGGGTGTATTTATTATTTATTTATGTATAGACAAGGTACCTAGTGTCAAGTTGTGCTAGTCTTTGTTCATTGTTGCGCAGTAGTTCGGGGTCCACTTCACTAGTGTCGGTGGTAGCAGCACTCGACATACGACCACGGAGCGTACTGCGACCTCCGCCGGACATCGTACCTGCACCACAGAAAAACAATGAATAATCAAATTCCTCAAATACTTTAAAACGAAGAAATTTTATTTAAAGTAGTAAGCAGTGAATAGGGTAGTTCCTATGTTTAATATAATACGCAAAATAAACCGAAAATAAATTCAAAGTTGCCTGAGAATTGTGGTCATAATATCTTTATATATATACTAGCTGTTGCTCGCGGCTCCGCCCGCGTGGAGGTTATCTTATATTCTTTATAAAATCATTATTTTTTTCTTGCAATCAAAATAGCCTATATTAATCAGTGACAATGTAGCATTCAAATGGTAAAAGTTTTTAAAATCGGTCCAGTACTTTGAGTCAATTCGTTACAAACATACTTACATACAAATCTTTCCTCTTTATAATATTAGTATAGATTTCTACTGTACGTGTGTATGTCACTGAACTCCTAAACGGCTGGACCGATTTGAATGTTTCTTTATGCGTTTGGGTGGCGCCCTGGATGGTTTAGATTCACAAATCAGCCCGGCAGATGGCGCTGCAGTCGGTGTGGCGCTGCTATTACGGGCAGGACGACGTCTGCCGGGTCCGCTAGTTTATTATAAATATTGGTATGAACAAAATTGTGTGCGTTGTGGGAACATCTCACTTCTCCCTATCTCCCTCGCACAACGGCACAGTAATGGCCATTCTGAGAACCGTGACGTCACGGGACATATCATGCATTATTTACTGTCATTTGACAATTACCCCTTCCAGCAGATTTGAATGGCGTCTAAATTCCTTATTTTAGTTCGGATTCATAATATTCTTTCGATAATAGATTATATGTAATGTAACTTGTTGATTAAAACAGTAAAAAAATCATGTCAACTACCCTATTCTCATAAGAGTTTCAAAGGTATGTGAAATCTACTAATCCGCATTACAGCGTGGTGGACTAAGGCCTAACCCCTCTCATTTGTAGAGGCCCATGCCCGTGCAACTGCGCGAATTTTTATCTCAGTATATCGTAATATTTTTCCTCGTGGTATCTACATCACATTTATATCTATGTTAGCATTTGACTTGACCAATTTGCGCGAGGTGCTAGAGTTGGCCGTCAGGTGGAGTCAACCCATTTTCCGAAAGGTTTGATTTTGGTTTTCAAATGAATCAAATGGTATCGAATGGAATTGAATAAATCGAATGGATAAATCGTATGGAATCGAATGGAATGGACTGGAATCGAATGTAAACGAATGGAATGGACTGGAATCGAATGTAAACGAATGGAGTCGAATAGCATAGACTGTTATCTAATGGAATGAACTGAAATGGATTGATATCGAGTGGGATCGAAAGGGATCGAGTGGAATCGAATGGAATGTTGCGTATTACCAATGTGAGATGTTACACATCATATGCGACTGCTGTAAGACTCGTTCGTTTTTTTTTTACATAAATCCAACGTCTTGATACACAATCTAAGCTCTATACTCACCGGCTATCTCGATGACGTCCCCGTTGAGTGTGACCACTCTGTACCTAGTAGCCCCGTACGCGATCCTGGAGGCCTGCTCCAGGTCGTTGGCGACCAGCGTGTCTCTCAGCGCGTAGTAGAACGCTGGCAACACTCGCTCGTCCTTCACTTTCACCAAGTCAAACAGACGGGGGGCGTTTTCTGGACTGTAACAATATTGGATAGTGTCCTTGACCAATATGGTTATGTTTTTTTTATCCTGGCACTGCAAAATGACCACACTGCACCTGAGGGTACGCGTAGTGCCGTCCAATTAGAGTATCGAGTAGCGAGAGACAATCTATCCCGCGCTACTCAACCCAAGCCGGACTGCTCTTCACACTATGCCATGGCAAGAAGGTGAAGGAGCGGTCAAGGGTCAGCGTATTCAGAATGTAGCAAAACGGCCAAACATCGTACCTCAAGTCTAGACGCCCGACAAAAACCGGATATACACATTCTGATCCCGGAACGCGACACACTTGCGTGTGCCACTATGTCGGGTTTTACACCCTGTGTTCGGTGGTCGCTATACGGGCGGATATGAATATCCTAACACCAGCAAATGTTAGGGTAAGGCCCATTTATTATTAGACCTATCGAGGGTATTTCATAAATATCTGTGGGTAGATTAATTACCAACTGAGTGGGAGTAAAGGTTTGCAATAAAAGGGAGCCCTCGGGCGTTCCGGAGCACAGTACGTTCTCGAACTGTCCACACTAAGAACATGGTGTGCAATTAGTTCACATAGGTCTATACCGCTGTTGGTCTGGTGGCAGTACAGCATAAAGGGTTATGCTGTCCGTGCGCACTTGGAGAGTAATTGTAAACGGTGTTGTTAACGGTGGGCAATGAGGTGTGTAACAGTGATCATTAAATTGCTCGTGACTATAACAGTGATCATTAAATTGCTCGTGACTTCACCAAACGGCCCAACGTAAGACGAGCATTGGTATTTAAACCAGTACACGCCGAGTTGAGCCCGTATTTGTAATCAGCATGTTGATTTTTTTACTTTATTGTTTAGTTTTAATTTAATTTATTCTCATTTGTACTTGCTTAAAACGAATAAAATATTTCTAAATTGATCAATACAGTGGTAATCATCATTTATGTGCCTTATAAGGTATCCATCCACCTTAAATAGCACTCTCTTGTGTTTCTAACCGTTGTATATTTCACTATGGGACAAGTTTTTTATTGTAATTAATACACCGAATAGTCACACACACATAGTCCAAATTTCACACTAGGTCAAACCTGTATCCTGATATCAAGTACTACAAGGGACTACGGTCCCAAAACACCCAGATCAGAAACAAACATCCGTCACACAATGTTTCGAATTATTCGAAAGTTCCCGAATAATTCGAAAGTTTGCGAATAATTCGAAAGTTAGCGAATAATTCGAAAGTTAGCGAATAATTCGAAAGTTAGCGAATAATTCGAAAGTTAGCGAATAATTCGAATTATTAATTATTCGCGAACAATTAAATTATACGCAATTTTTTTAGCGTTTTGATTTAGTGTTTGTTATGTTCGGCTTTAAAATATAAAATTTACAAATAATATACATTTTATTTAAACCATGAAATAACATTACTAAAACAGAACAATTAGTATATTTTTTAAATAAGAATGAAACATCTAAAATAATTTTGTAGCAAGTATTATCAAAAATACGTTTAAAAATTGGAATTTGCTACAAGTTTTTATTAAAAAATAACAGATACAAACTGAATCTGGTAATAATAATGTTCGTTTCTCAGGTATAATATCACCAGCAGAGGAAAATATTTTTCTGTTAAAATAAATGAAAAGACCTTCAAAAATATTTTATGAATTATGAATGTGTCATGGCCATGGCACTTTATTTAAAAAATGGGACTGATTTGTGCATTCTCCTTTTTTGAATGATTCGTAATTTTATGAATAATTGGGCATTTTGCGAATTATTCGAAAAATTGCGAATTCGAAAATTTCGAATAATTCGAATTAATCGAATCGAACATCAATATTCAATTCGATACGATTCGAACGATATTCGCACACCCCTAATATAAGTCTGTACCGTCTGTCTGTACACTTGAGCATTTACCCGATTTAGCAGAAAATATTCAAATAATAAAAGTCAATAAAAGTCAATAAAAGTAAATAAAAGTCACACCTCTGAAGTTTCCCTGAGTACCAGGCTAGCAGAAATGTAAGGAGAAGAGCTAGAAGCTCGGTCTGAATTATAAAATTTAAATTAATCATTTAAATGTGGCCAGTACGTTATGGTATTATGAAATACGGAATTAGTACTATACAGTAATATTATTTAGGTCCTTCATGATACTTACATTTTTAGTGACTTCTAGATGCTTCTACGTAATAAAAATGCAAGGTTTGTTTGTTCCTACATACTTCTTGGGTACGTCATCATGACGTCACTGTCATTATTTACTTCAAGTACCAGGCTAACATGAAATGTAAGGAGATTTGTTTTAGTATTTCGGTCTTGCATATACTGGCCACAATTATTTTGTTTTTCTTTTCAGTAATTCGGTCTTGCATAATACTTTCACATACTGGCCACTATAACTTCTCACGCGCGTACATAAGAACACGCACCCATATTTTTTTAGCATAATGGTAGTTTTTTTAGTGCCGCGATTGGCAGACGAGACGCGTCATCTGATGATAAGTAGTCACCCATAGACTTCTATAATGCCAGAGCACAGCAAAGCCGATCAGAAAATGACAGATGTTGTCGAGAGCGCCACAACACGCAAACACGCAACATGTCGATATAGAACTGGTATACTCAGTATATGCTGGTGGTAGGATATTCGTATCCGCCCGGATAGCGACCACCGTACACACGGCGAAAAACCCGCCATAGTGGCACACGCAAGTGTGTCGCGTTCCGGGATCAGCCAGTGTATTTCCGGTTATCGTCGGGGGGCTAGAGTTGGGGTACGATGTTTGGCCGTGCCGGTATTAGCCGGTTCACAGTCGGTTGGAGGCGTGTTGATCCGTCGGCCAGGGAGACCTGTAGAAACGGTTGTACCGCTGGCCGCCCGCGGTACAGTACAGGGGCCCAATCGTGGCTAACCACCACGAGAGGCTGCCCCACCATGCCGCGCATAATCTTGGGTGGGTCCGTCGTGCCGGTTGGTGACCGGATGTGGGGTCCCGGCGGCCTATCCCGGGAGGGTACGGGGGCCCTTCCGTCCGGCGGATCAGCTCACCTCCTCTTGGCTCTTTTAGTGGACCGGCGCTTGTTGCGGCCTTCTGATTACTCTGACACTAGACCCTCGACCGCTTCTTCACATCCTCCCCCCATAACTCCATGACAGTGCCTATAAAGAGAACAGGACCTACAGCGGTGCGTAACCCCACCACCGCTTTCACAATGGAGTTCGCTAACATCCACGGACTCCATTCGAACCTTAATGCCGTCCACCACCATCTTGAGACGGCCCGGCCTGCTCTTCTCTTCCTGACGGAGACGCAGATTTGTAGTCCGACCGATACCACATACTTGCTTTACCCCGGCTACTCACTTGAAGAAAACTTCAGGCCGAGGGCCGGGGTATGCCTGTATGTTCGGTCGGACGTCTGCTGTCGCCGTCTGCGCTGCATGGAGGACCCCTCCCTCTCCACCCTGTGGGTACACGTCGACCTCGGCTCTCAGAGTCGGGTTTACGTGTGCCTTTACAGGTCACACGACGGGGACGTTGAGACAACTCGGCTATTTGATTACATTAGCCAGGCGACAGACGACGCGCAGGAGCAGTTCCCAACAGCGGAATTGGTAGTTCTGGGGGACTTCAACGCACACCATGAGTTGTGGTTGGGCTCCTCCAGAACTGACCATGCTGGCAGAACTGCTCATGCATTCGCCTTGACTCATGGCTTGACACAGCTGGTGAACCAGCCTACCAGGATCCCAGATGTGGCGAGTCATGCGCCCTCTCTGCTGGACCTTCTGTTGACGAGTCACCCGACCGGGTATACGGTGTCGGTTGGTGCTCCTCTGGGGACCTCCGATCACTGTCTGGTTGGGACGTCAGTACCTCGCGCTTTGCCTCCACGTCCCGTGAAGGTCAAGCTCGGTCAAGGTCAAGGTCTCCTGGTTCAATCGTGCATGCGCCGATGCTGTTGGTAAAAAACAGACGGCGTATCGCGCTTGGATCAGGGGTCGCGCTAAGAAGGATCCCAATCTCAAGTCCCTCAAAGCAGCCTACAACCGTGCTGCCAAGGCTTGCAAGAGGGAGTATGTTAGAGCGGATGCCCAGCGCGTCTCCAAGATTGGATGTGCTTTGGCCGATCACCCGACAAGCAGTCGTGCTTATTGGAGCTTGGCTAAGGCGGTCCAATCTAATTTCTGTCGCCCTTCGCTGCCACCGCTGAGATATCGTAATGGAACACTGGCCCATAGCTCGCAAGAGAAGGCCGATTTACTGGCAAACCTCTTCGCGGCTAATTCGAGACTCGAGGACTGCAATGCTCCTTTACCACCTACGCTGCCCGGTTGCGGTCACACAATGCCTGATATCCGTATCAGGCATTGTGATGTGCGGCGTGAGCTGCAGTCTCTCGACGTCCGGAAGGCCAGTGGTCCGGATGGTATCCCAGCGCTTGTTCTCAAAAAGTGTGCAGCGGAGTTGTCTCCTGCACTGACGCGCCTATACCGATCGTCCTACCTCTCAGGTGTTGTGCCTGAATCGTGGAGGGAGGCCAATGTGCAGCCGATCCCCAAAAAGGGTGATCGGTCAGACCCTAACAATTACCGCCCAATCGCCATCACCTCAGTGATCTGTAAAGTCATGGAGCGACTAATTAACAGCCAATTAGTTCGTTACCTGGAGGATCACTCGTTGATCAGTGACAGACAATATGGTTTCCGCCATAACCGATCAACGGGTGATCTTCTAGCGTTTGTATTGCATCACTGGGGCGAGGCGATTGACAGGCATGGCGAGGCTCTGGCTGTGAGTCTCGACATAGCCAAGGCGTTTGATAGGGTCTGGCACCGTGGCCTTCTCTCCAAGCTCCCGGCATACGGTCTGCCCGACAACCTGTGCAAGTGGATTTCCGGCTTTCTGCATGAGCGTAGAATGCGTGTCCTCGTTGATGGACACGCTTCGCAGCTCATGTCAGTAAATGCCGGAGTACCACAAGGTTCTGTGATTTCGCCCACCTTGTTTCTTCTGCATATCAATGATATGTTGTCGCTTGGCAACATTCATTGCTATGCAGACGACAGCACGGTTCATGGGCGTTATTGCAGCAAGCCTCCTGGTTGCCGGGTGGATACTGAGAGGAGACGCGAGGATCTTGTCATGGAGCTCAACCAGGCCTTGGATCTCATATCATCATGGGGTACCAGGAATCGGGTTGAGTTTAATGCCAAGAAAACCCAGGTGTGCGCGTTCTCGTGCAAGAAGTCTCCGTTTTCTCCAATCCCCGTTCTTCAGGGTGTTCCACTCGCAATGCGGAATGACCTTAGTGTCCTAGGTATGGATATCCGCTGCGATCTTAATCCGAGGAGTCACATCGAGGGCGTAATATCCGCCACTTCCCGCAGGGTCGGAATCCTGAACAGGGTGCGGCGGTTTTTCACGCCCGGTCAGCTCTACCGCTTATATAAAGCACAGGTGCGACCGGGAATGGAATACTGCTCGCACCTCTGGGACGGTTCCGCAAAATACCTCCTCGATGCCTTGGACGGGTTGCAGCGGCGGGCCATCCGCATTGTGAATGATGCAGACGTGAGTAACAGCCTGGAGCCGCTACAGCTGCGTAGGGATATTTCCTCGCTTAGCGTGTTCTACCGTCTGTATCATGGTGAATGCTCTGAAGAATTGTTTGATCTTATCCCATCCTCTCCCTTCCATACCAGAATCACGCGTACTGGATTGCGGAGCCACAGCTTTGTGGTGTCTACTACCCCGGCCCGAACTAAGAGGTTCGCAAACTCGTACTTTTGCCGCACCATCAAACTGTGGAACAGTTTGCCAGCTACCGTGTTCCCTCCTTCCTATGATCCTGGGTCCTTTAGGCGTAGTGTGAAGAAGCTACACAGCAGGCCGGCATGATTGTATTGAGTAGCGAGTGATAATCTATCCCTCGCTACTTGATACTATAACTGGACGGCACTGCACTTACCATCAGGTGCAGTGTGGTCACTTTGCCGAGTCACGATAAAAAAAAAAAAAAAAAAAATACTCACAAGTTGGCGCGTCGTTGTATATGTTGCACGAGATGCTGCTGCTTGTCGAGTGCGATGAAGGTGGCGCGTCCGACGTCGTGCCGCTTGAGGAACTCCACGCACGCCTGCGCGGTGTCCACGGACTCCACCACGATATTGTCGAGAGCGCCGCAACATGTCGATATAGCCACGTCGTACTTGCGATCTATCCCTCCGAGGTCACCCTATAACAATATTCAAATATTCAATATTTACTGGGCCTCCGCACTCCAGGACCTCCGACTGGCAACCATAGGAGACACCAGGGCCGGCAGCGAGAGGTCTCCTCCGAAGACTGCTCTGAGAGCGCTGTGCTCTTCGTCCCAGGCTGGGCACTCCTACAAAGTCTATGTTGGGCCGTGTCCGCGCGGCAGTAGCCACAGTGGTGGCACACGGCCGACACCTCCTTTCCGATCCGACACAGGAACGAACCGAAACACCCGTGGTCCGTCAGTACCTGCGTCAGCTGGAATATTGGCGCACCGTGGCAGCCATCTCTTTAGGACAGGACGCATTACCGCGACGATCCTCAAGCCAGTACTGAGGCTCTCCAGCCTAGAATGCTACTCCTCCACGACGGTTCTGCGCAACCGGGCCGCAACCTCTCAGACAAGGCCAGCCTCTCTTGACGGCGGCTGGACGCCTCCTCCCGCCAGAGGAACGCTGACGAGAGGAGTTTGGCGTCCAACTTCCAAGTGTGGAATCCGGTCAATACACAAGCCGCCTCATTGAAGACTGTGCGGTAGCCCCTTACTATTCGCTGCGCCACTAGACACTGCGATTTGCTTCGTTATAGGAGTCGGCTTAGACGGTACACCCATACAGTCCTAGCCCCACAAAGTCAAACTTGCATTGTATCAAAAACTACGAGAGACTACGATTTCACGACGCCAAGACCCGATTACGTTAGAATTACCGCTGGTTAGTTATCAACTTTCATGACCTCGTTATCGATACATGTTTAGACGGCAGGGACTGTATGATGAAATCATATATTTTGTAGGACAAATATCTTTTCAAATAACTCAGATAATTATCTTGAGATTTAACAAAAAAACACCCCGTTAGTAATAAATTTTTGAGAATCATCAAATCGACATATTTTATCCCTGCTACCCCTGTGGTAGCTACACAATCGAAAATATTTGTAGGAGGAAAAGTTAGGCGTCTAATCAAAATGAAGCTACTCACGGAAATTTGGCTTAATAGTAATCAATAGCAAACATAGTACCGTGGATCCCGGACTATACTCTATCAATTAAGGGTGTGCGAATAACTCGAATTATTCGTTCCGAATAGAATATTAATATTCGATTCGAAACTAGAATCGAATAATTAGAATTATTCGCGAATTATTCGAAAGGAGAATGCCCATTTTTGTATGGAGCATCAATAAAAGACAAAATGGCCACAACAAAATCAATCGACATCTTATTTAAAATGAAATTAAAAACCCCGAAATGGATTTCTGTTAAAATAAATGAACAGACCTTCAAAAATATTTTATTAATTATATATATGTGTCATGGCCATGGCATTTTGGATAGTCTTTTGTTTTCTTTTTATTATTAAGGGATCGACATGAATTTTGGTATAGCGGTAGTTTAGGGATCAGAAAATAACACAGGCTACTTTGCATCCCGGAAAAATGTACGGTTCCCTCGAAATAGTTATTTGTTTTTCACAGTGCAGAAGGATCATCATGATTTTTTTTGCAGTGTTAGTTTTGGGATTAGAGAATGACATAGCCTATTTTTTATCTCAAAAAAATTCACGATTCCTATGGGATAGCAAAATATTGAAAGATGTAGCTTGAGATGACTGATGGACTTTATACCTTTTCTTTCAAAAATAATTACCACGCGGGCGGAGCCGCAGGCAATAGCTAGTAATACATATTTTTTATTTGATAAGCTTGAGAAGACAAATTATATTCAGTAAAAATGTTGGAAAAATTAATAAATATATTCTCCAAAAATCACGATTTAAAAAAGCATACCGAAGCTCAGTCGTCCAAGTACTATAGTATAACATACGTACCAATCTGCCAAATATGCCAGGTAGCCTGCCGTTACTTTTCTCTCTCATCAAAGCATCTAAAACTCTGCCCCGAGATCTATTCGCAGTCATCGCTTGTCTGGATTCTTCCAGTTGAGCTCTGAAAATAAATTCACAATAAATTCTCTTGTTTCTCTCGACACTTGTGTAAATACATTATCACAAGTATAAAATTATGTTTGTTTTTTGATATGTGTACTCGGGGCAGCAACTCTTTGTCCTTATTTCTTGATTATTGCTCACTAATATAAATCACCGACTCTATACATGGTGCTTTCATTAGTGCCCCCCTTTTGCAACACTCTGTATACTGACCTCATCTTCCTGGGGACTGTTATAAGACTCATCAGATTCTTTAGAAACTTCTTTATTGATTTCTTTTAGATTCTGCCTTCCATCATTGTGGATTGATGACAAATGTTAAATAAACATTAAATGACAGGTTTTATAGCCTCGTTTACGGCTCTTGAATTGAAATATATAACAGTCCTAAACAGTATTTTTTTTTGTCTGATGTGAATATACATACATAACACTCACGTCTGTAATACCAGAAGGGGTAAGCAGAGGTGTAGCCAATACATCCACTTTTCGCTGAATTAATTACGGTTCAAATCCAGACTCCGGGCGAACACTGAGTATTTCTAAATAGAAAACCCAATATCACTTTCCCCGATCCGAGGATCGAACTCGAGACCTCTACGACACCGAGGCAGTCAAGTGAATGTGACTTATTTAAAGAACGTATGTATTTTATATGGGAACTATTTTTATATAATGACAAATTACAAAAGACCTACGGCTGAGTTTCTTGGTTTTTCTTCTCAGACCAGTGGGCATTTAAAGCACTAGACTTTAATATTATTATGACATGTAAAAGTGCCCTTAGTGGCTTAATTTACTAAATAAACGATTTGATTTGATTAATCACCTTAAAGTCCTGGACTCGTTGCATATACTGGCCTCTTCTCTCTTCAAGGTGTGCAGCTGTGACCGCAGTTCACACATCAGCTTGTCGTTCGACGGCACGGTCGTCACTAACTCTTGCTGTAAACTGAGATACATCGTTATTAGAAATTCGATAATATTACAAATTTGTATGATATCTTTTTTTTTATCCTCGCACGGTAAAGTGACCACACTGCATCTGA
The DNA here is from genome assembly GCA_905220505.1 of Laothoe populi. Lineage (NCBI taxonomy): Eukaryota > Metazoa > Arthropoda > Insecta > Lepidoptera > Sphingidae > Laothoe > Laothoe populi. The sequence continues at coordinate 6,946,426 of HG992170.1, forward strand.
TAGTAAGCGCAGTGCCGTCCAGTTAGAGTATCGAATAGCGAGAGACAATCTATCCCTCGCTACTCAACACAATCATGCCGGCCTGCTGTGTAACTTCTTCACACTACACCATGGGGCAAGAAGGTGAAGAAGCGGTCGAGGGTTTAGTGTCAGTACGCAGAAGGCCGCAACACGGCCAAACATCGTACCCCAACTCTGGATCCCCGATAAAAAGGGTTATGTTCAGTTAATAAAGGTTTGCTCGAATTTCAACATGTCTCCTTACATTATCCTAGTAAATAGTAAAAAGAAAATTCATACCATAGTTTAATAGTGCTTATCGTCACTATTATTGAGACGTTGGACCAAGTTATTTATTTATTTTGCGTAACAACATTGTAAACACCAACTTATTCATGGCCTAAAGGACCTGTTTCCAAGGCCGTTAAATAAATAAAAAAAAACAACTTATTCATATGTATACTACAAATGTCAAACTCATGCCAAGTGTTACAACAATTACAGTCATAAACATCCATGCAAGTGAAACAGCCTTATAACTAACTATAATTTGGGCATATCAACATCATTTGAATAAAAATTATCAATTATTATCATAATTTATGCATTGGATTTAACAAATTAGAGAACGTGGTACATGTTATCAAATAATTGAAGAAGTTGCGGTGTCTATTTACACCTATATCTATGTCTACTCACACTTTCTTCTCTTCAAAATCATTTACAGCTTTCTCATAAGCCTCCTTTAGCTTCTCCAATTTCTCTGTTTCTTTTTGTTCGGTGCTGAGATATATCTTCAACTCGGATTCTGCCAGTTTGTAGTTTTTATTCGCTTCGTCGACAATCTTTTTCAGTTCCATCAGTTTGGATTGCAGCTTGTCTTTCGTTTCTTGAAGGCCTTGAGTTTTCGCTCTGTTGACATTACGTATTATTTACGCTACAGCCGCAGTTATAAATTGAATTTATAAATGTTTTGTAACATATAAATGTAGCATACATATATATGTTACAATACATTTCGCGAGCTTATTACGGAATCAGATGAAAGAAGAAAATAGTAAATTCGCCCCCAATCATATTATGGGATGGTGATGTCATAGGGGGCGAGCCTATCGCCATACTGGGCACAAATTGCATACTCCCGGACTGACACTGAGTATTTCTTAATAGAAAAACCCGATGCCACCTTATCCGACCCGGGCCGGACCTTGCAGTCAGACATACTATATACATTTCAAAATATTCTATGTATGACTTAAATTGTGCACTGTGTTACCTGACACCTGCCACCACAGTCTGCAGATCTTCCTCGGCCTGTCTCCTGCTCTCTTCATGCTTCACCAGTAACTTCTCACAATCTTCTATCTCTCGTTTGTTTTTGTCTGGAACCTGACACATTGATCATCAGTACAAAGTAGGGGTGTGCGATTAATTCTAACTTTCGAATAATTCGGCATTTTTCGAATTATTTGTAATTCGAATCAAAGTTCGAATCAAATTGATTCGAACGATATTCGCGTATCCCTAGTACAAAGCTTTATAGCCCATTAGAGACACCCGGGATCCGACCCACACCGCTTCGCCTCGTGCGGTTAGTATTCTTTATATGTTCCACTGTGTGACCCCGCGAGGTCCACTGGTTGACCACGCGAGGACCACTGGTTAACTTCGCGAGGTCCACTGGTTGACCCCGCCAGGTCCACTGGTTGACCACGCGAGGTCCAATGGTTGACCCCATCCGGTCCACTGGTTGACCCCGTCCGGTCCACTGGTGGACCACGTGACGTTTAGTGATGACAACGCGGCGTCCACCGGTGGACCACCTGTCGACAATGAGTGGATGCCGAGCGACGAGGCGGTACGGGGCGGGTTTTTTTATTCTGGCGCGGCAAAGTGACCACACTGCACCTGATGGTAAGCGCAGTGCCGTCCAGATAGAGTATCAAGTAGCGAGAGACAGTCTATCCCCGCTACTCAACACAATCATGCCGGCCTGCTGTTTAGCTTCTTCACATTACGCCTAAAGGACCCAGGATCATAAGAGGGAGGGAACACTTTAGCTGGCAAACTGTTCCACAGCTTGATGATGCGGCAAAAATCTCTTGGGTACTTTTGTTTCATAAAAGAATCCAGTGATTCTAAAGATTGAAATTATCACTTCGGTCGGTAATCCTCATGACTGTCTAGTTTTTTTGTACTGACTTGTCATGCCACTTTGAGCCTACATGATCAATATATGATCCATTTACATTATTAAAGTTATTCGTCTTACCAATTCTAGTTCAATGAGTTTTCCCTTCTCCTGTTCCAACAGTTGTTCTAGATTCTTCTTCTTTTTGTTTGACTGCGTGGTGTCTGCTTGAATGGTAACTATTTTTTTCTTGCAACTCTGCAATTTTTCTGCCACTTCCTCCTTTTGTTTTTGTAGTTTGTCGTATTTTCTATAAAAAAAATGTTAAATCATTATTTATGTTGGTAGGCAGCGGCTTTGCTGTGCCTTGGCATTGCAGAAGTCTATGGGCGGCGGTGACTACTTACCATCAGGTGGCCCGTCTGTTCGTCTGACTATACAGGCAGTAAAAAAAATATGACGTGAAAATGAAATAATTACTAGATTTTGACATTTTATATATATATTTTTAAAACAAATTACGCCATGGCAATTTCTTTAATCTGTCACATAAAACCATCTAATAGATATTACCTACTGCAGTAATAAATACTTACTGAGTCCCATTTTTGAGCACAGTAGTTTTCTCATGCAACTCTTCCTTTATTTCATTCAAAGCTTCATCAATTTTGGCGAGACATTCTTTCAGCTCGGTCATCTCTTTTTCTTTTGCTTCTATTATTTTGTTAGTTTCATAGCTGTAAGTAGGAATCCATAATCCATGCTAATACTATAAATGCGAAAGTAACTCTGTTTGTTTGTTTGTTTGTTACCTCTTCACGACTAAACGGCTGAACGGATTGTAATGAAATTTGTTAAGAGAATAGATGATATCTTGGAGAAGGACATAGGCTATCTTTTTTCTCAAAAACCAACCTTGAAAGGGGTCAAATAGGAGTTCAAAATTTGTATGGAAATCCATAATTCCTCGACTTAGGGATCTGTAAATTCATATTTAGGCTTTTGGTAGGAAATAAAGAAATACGTGTTTCAACGTTTTTGAAAAATCATCCCTAAAAGGGGCAAAGTGAGGTTAAACTTATGGGGTATTCTTTAGATGCAATCTCAAGATTCAGACACAACACCTGAGAGGCTGGACAATCGCTACAGGTGCCTCAGTGCAGAAGACAACTCCTTGGATTGTATACTTCTGCTCCCGAAAATAACCTCCACGCGGGCGGAGCCGCGAGCAACAGCTAGTTGATAATATTTCTAATTTATATTTTTTTCTTTATTACCTTTAGATACAATTGGTACAGATGCAACCACGGACTTTTTTTATGAATATTCTTTTCGAACGCAACTGTGTCGCGTTCCGGGATCAGCCAGTGTACATCCAGTATTTATCGGGGGTCTAGAATTGGGGTATGATGTATGGCCGTATTGCGGCCTTCTGAGTATTCTGACACTAGACCCACGACCGCTTCTTCACCTTCTTGCCCATGGCGTAGTGTGAAGCTACACAGCCGGCCGGCATGATTGATGAGTAGCGAGGTATAGATAGTTTCTCGCTAGTTGAAACTCTAACTAGACGGCACTGCGCATACCATCAGGTGCAGTGTGGTCACAACGCCGTGCCAGGTTAAAAAAATATACTATGTGTAACAGAAATAACGCACATTCTCAGACACCCCAATTTAAAAATATTATTACAATCATAATTCACGTATTGAAATTAGACTGCGATGAATATAAATATTGTTTTTTATGAAATTAGTTCTACTAATTTTCGACAATAAGGTTCGTAATTTTAATTATTTGATTTTTTTAAAATGTTCGTTTATTATTGCATTTAGAAAAGACTTTATCGCATCGAGTTATGTTTCAGTATCGTTTGTCTTGAACATTAAATTAAAGGGTGATTATTTACCTGAGTGTTAATTATTTTTGGAAAAAAAATCGTCTATTAAAAAAATGTTGATATCGATTCAGTCGCTTATTCTGAACAAACTACTTTCAGAGTGTGCGTTAATCATGTTACATGTTGTATACCAAGTGGTCGTTACTCAATATCTCTGAAATAGGTACACATACGGTGTGTATTAAGATATTTGGTCTATGGTAAAACACAACGTACATATATTTCTGTAGCAGCATATTCCTGGTCCTCAACGTGCCATTGGTGAGATTCATCTGGTCCACCGCTTCTCTCATCGGTTGTTCTAATCTCTGCTTCTCTTGTTCTACCAAACGGACCCTGTTTAATTTCTCTTTTCGCATCTCAGTGTATTCCTCCACTTTTATTGACAACTTTTCAATGGGTTCCTGATGAAATATTATTTCCCATAAGCAGATTTTCAGTTATTTGATTTCAGAACATTCTATGTTTATGATTATAATACGAAAACATAAATCTATATATTGATGGTTAGCTACTAATTTAAGCGACATTTTCTAAAAGTGACATGAGAGGTTTTTTTTTTGGAAAAACAAATTCATTATAAAAAACTATTGCGTGGATTTTAGTAGAATTAATATAGTACTTGTGTAAGCACGTACTGCATCTTTACAACTTATTTTCATGCATTTATGAGCATTATTTTCTTAACTAAATATTCCCTGAAAAAAAATGAGCCCTGTTTTGCCAGCTGATTTGAGCGCCAAAAACTAGGCTCAAAGATGCAGGAAAATATGCTAATTTCTATATGTATGTATTATGTATATGTCGGAGCATCAAGAATACGGACACTGAATTGAACTTTAAATAACTCGTTTTATTGTAAAATGTCTACCGCCACTAGTTTTGCTATTTCGAGGGTGGATTTGCGTAGTTTATCGGATGATCTCGCGCTCAGAGTGGTGCACAATAGAAAATATCATAATAAAAGCGTGCACCTTGTCATTTGTAGAGGAATTCCATATTCAATCTTGAATAGCTAGTAACTTAGTGGTCGTAATGCCGAAATACTGTTTAAAGTCATAAGTTAACGTGTTGTGAAACTGTAATTAATATAGTAACTTAGTTTGTGCTGTGTTTAAAAGAGCAACCATGGGGTTTCTTGCCAGCTCTTCCCCATGGATGACTGCATTCCGAACTGGCAGTAGTTTAATAAACTCTAAAGTCTGAAGTGTTAATCTTGAGTTTTACTACCGAACTATTATACGATGAGCTTCCTGACAATATCTGGAGATCGGAGAGGGACGTGTAAGCCCTCTCAGAACCCCGGCCTGTAGACATGCCGACGACATATATAACTCAATATCTCAAATAAATGTCGCTTAAATCAAACAGCTCACCAACCGTCGATATATACATATATTTTACCAAAAGCGCTCCAGCCGTTATGGATTCCTTAAACATCATCATACACATATATTTTTATGTATATAGATAATAAAAAAATAATGCATTAATTTCATGTTCAATGAGGGGACAAAATCAGAGATTTTAGCATTTTTGGATACAAGCTAAAAGATTAACGCATAATATATAAACTTTGTAAACAAACCTTGTATCGAGATGTGCCTATAATGTCTTCTAAGTATTCCAACATGCCAGACTCATGTTCATTCAGAGCTTTTGGCTTCATCATAGCTATTTGCTCTACTTCTCCCTGTAAAGAATTTAATAAAAATAAATACACATACATACATATACATTCACGCCTGTAATTCCCGAAGGGGTAGGCAGAGGTGTAACCAGTACACTCACTTTTCGCCAAACTTTATTACGGTCCCATAATGTGATAGGGGGCGAGCCTATCGCCATACCGGGCACATCCAGACGCCGGGTTGATACTGAGTATTTCTAAATAGAAAAACCCAATATGACTTTACTCGACCCGGGATCTAACCCGACACCTCAGCACAGCAGTCGTAACGCATGCGCAATAACAACTACGCCACTTATTATTATTTCTCAAAGGTGTTTTTTGTCCGTACGCCATAACTTCCATAATCTAGCTATTAATGTAGTGTATCCACTATATCCATTTTAACTTTAATGTATTTGTATAGTTACTCTGCCAAATAAAAAAAACTAACCTGCAAAATAAGGAATCTGTTGTGATCCAAGTCGATGCCGTGAGACCGCAACATTTTTGCCACTTCCTTGAACTGCACCCTTCTATTGTTCAACATGTAATATGAGGAATTATCTTTGAACGCTGTACGTGAGACCACAATCTCGGTGTTCGGTACAACTGTAAAATCATCTCCTTCCTGCAAAATAATCCTACTAATATTATAAATGCGAATGTTTGGATGGATGGATGTTTGTTACTCAATCACGCTGCAACGGCTGGACGGATCTGGTTGAAATTTGGCACAGAGATAGATTATAGTCTGGGATAGTTTAGTTTTTCACAGAGAAAGGGATCGACATATTTTTTTGCATAGTGGCAGTTTAGGGATCACAAAATGACATAGGCTACTTTTTATCCCGGAAAAAATGCACGCTTCCTATGGGATAGCAAAATATAGAAAGGTGTAATAGCTTAAGATGCCTCCATGCGGGCAGAGCCGCGGGCAACATCTAGTAATCTATAAATAAAAATCAATGTAATATTTGTCCTCTATGGACTCCTAAACTATTCATCCGATTATGATGACACTTAGTGAGTTCTTCTTCATACGCCCGCGATGGTTCCTGGCCCAAAGATTGAAAAGAACTCGCTAGATGGTGCCCGATCGCAATTAATCAATTTTACTTTACGTGTCATTGAAACGCATGCCAGTTAAATAATAAATACTCCAACAGTCATCATTTTTTTTATTTGTTTTATCGCCAGTTCGAATTGGGTATATCCTGTAATGACTGTGTGTGTTGAATAAAGAATAATAAAAAAACATAGTTCTGTCCCCACACTAGGTCAAAATATCAAGAACTACGAAGGACTACGGTTCAGACAGTCCAGCCACGAAAAAAACATTTGTGAATTCCAAACACCAATTCGGAGCGGGAATCAAAGCCGCGGCCTCTAGTTTCCCAGCTCGCTACTCGTCTGCGCCACGGAGGCTATCAGTCACGGTTGAATAACGATGAAAGTTTACTGTCTTAAATCCTATCATAAGATTAGAGTCACTAACCATTAATTTCCCACCCTTTTATGTTTCCAAAATTTTATGTTCAAATAAAATGGCGTGTATGGTCATTGACATATGCAACATACGTGGAACCCACAGACTGGTAACATACTATACCATGTCTTAACCCCCCCTTTTTTTTCTTTTTTATTAATTAAGTAACAATGTGTTTGATTATAATTTAAGTTTATTGTTTTTTTGTCGGTTAAGGGCTTTTACTTTATTTATTTATATTATATTATAACATAACTAACTCCATGTTCTAAAATCTTAATAATTGTTTCATTATTTCGGTATACTAAAATTTCTAATTTATATAAATAATATTATAAATATCTAATTTGACCGACTAGAATTCATATAAAGTAACTTCGGGCCGGATGTTAACAAAACTATAAAGTTGAAATTCTTACTGACAAGTGACAGCACTTTACTTGACATTGGCAAAATCACTGGTGAATCGGTGGAGCCATCTAATTTATAAAAGAAGAAGAAGAAGAACGATGAAAGTGAGTGCAGGGTCAAAGGCGAGAATAGAGTCTTACTGTAGTTTTCAATTCTATTACCACACTGATAAGTGAATTTATTACAAAAAATAATAATTGAGTTGAATAAGAAACTATTTTTTATAATTTGAAAACCATTACTTGAAATAACAAATAACTTCTATTAAATGGAAACTTATACTCCACAATCTATGTATTTTTTTTATATGTGGACTGTAAAAAAAGTTTCTTTGAGATCGGAAAGTATGTATAAGATAAATTCTTATATAAGATGAATATTTCCATTTCTTGTTATATACACCTGCCTTGATTATTCTCTGCACCACCCAAAGGTTGATTGGTAGAGAATGCCTTAGGCATTAAGTCCGCCTGTACATATATACTGTATGAAGTATATAAAATAAAATAAAAAAAAAAATTTTTTTTTGTTGATACTGCTTGTAAGGTATTGTTTTTGACATCATAATGACGTATTAAATATAAAAACAAATAACGATTCCTTATGTTCAGGCGAATATTACACATTAAAATAAAACGAATTAATGATTGAAATAAAAATAAACCGCGATAAAAATATTCATTAGTATAAATAAATGCTTTTCTTTCTATTCTCAAACTCGGACCGGATAAAGTTGTATTATAATTTTAATGTAAAATACGTTTGTATTAAATTATTGATATTATTAATACTGAAACCAGATTTGGTACGACTATAACCGTGTAAAAGATGAAATGTAAATAAGAAACAAAGATTTTCTCAAACTTTTACTATAAATGTGTTTCACTTAACACTAGAACTTCATTAAAAAAACATAACAAACAACGGCATTAATTAACTATAACAATTGTAACAAAATAAACAAACAACAAAACAATATACGAACATCCATCCCCTATTTCGACCCCTTAGAGGTTGATTTCCGGAATATCCTTTCTTAATATGGAACTTTCAAATTTCGTATGAAGGTGCGTAACACCTCACTCAGTCGGTAATGGAGCAGTTATATTAATTGGTAGAGGTACTGTACTAGATGTGGTTTAGTGACCCTTGTGTCCCCAGCTCTTGTGGTGCTCATGACCTCCCTTCTTGTCATGATCGTGATGATGATGATGATGCTCGTGGTGACCGCCATCATCATGATGTCCCTTGTGGTCGTGGTGATGTCCTCCATGCTCATGGTGTCCATGCTTGCCGTGATGGTGGTCGTGGTGGTCGCCGTGCTTGTGGCCTCTGTGATGATGACCGCCCTTCTTGTAGTCGCCTTCGTGATGGTGACCACCGTGATGTTCATGGAAGCCCTTCTCACCATGGTGATCATGGAAATGCTTGTCCTTCTTGAATTCGTCGTGCTTTTCAATGCCGTGATGTCCCTTTGTGTCGTGTCCTTTGTGCCAGTGGCCGTGCTCATCATGACCGTGACCGTGATCACCCTTCTCGCCGTGATGGTGATGATGATGGTAGCCCTCGTCGTGGTGATGGTGCTTCTTGTGCCCGCCATGCTCGCCGTGATGTCCCCTATGTCCGCCGTGGTGATGATGCCCGTGCTTTCCGTGATGGTGTTCATGATGACCCTTGTGATCCTTGTGGCCATGGTCGCCATGGTCATGGTGGTGATCGCCGTGGTGCTCGTGGCCGCCACCCTTGTCCCAATGATGGCCGGATGCCGCTGCTTCAAGATCCGCAGACCTTTTCTCGCGGATCTCCCTGGCGGATATCACGGCTGCGAAGGCCAGAAGGCCGATAGCCACTAGAAGGCTGGTTCTCATGGTTGGTTGTGCTAGTTGCCGTTGGTGAATGGTAACTTCCTCGCTGGCGATGATTTTATATACCAATTGTGACGGCGCTTTGGTTACAAAACGTTCGATAGTGTCAAGGTCGCGTTAACTATTGCCGGTGATTTCTACTTCCTTCCACCGGTAGCGTTGCGATGTACAGAATTCATTTCAAGTAATGTTTCAATACATTTAACTTGACGATTATTTTCTTAGGACCATGCTTACCATGGAATTCTATGCGTGTTAGTGAAAACTATACACACATAACTTGGGTATATTTTGGAAAATATTCGATATAAGTCGTGATTTTTTTAACAATTTATAGCTGTGTGTATTCCGTTTTTATCTGAGATTTCCTACATATACAATCGCTTTTAATTCCCAGAAGGGGTAGTCAGAGGTGTAAGTAGTACACCCAATTTTCGCCGAATTCATTACGGTCCTACAATGTGAGGCGAGCCTATCTCCATACCGGGCTCAATTCCAGACTCCGGGCTGATACTGAGTATTTCTAAATCGTAACGCATGCGCAATTACAACTGCGCCACCGAAGCAGTAAATTTTAACAAATTATAACTGTGTATTCTGTTTTTATATGAAATTTCATTTAGGATTATGCATCATGGTTGGCATTCCGAATTCCCTCCCGCGTATCCAGCAATTTTTACACCATTTTTTTTGTTGTCCGCGACAACGTTTTATTACTACCGCCCGCTTCGAATTCCAGAATCCATCCGAAATCCGAATTCCAGATCCCTAAGTCGAGGAATTGTGGATTTCCCATACAAATTTTTAACTCCTATTTGACTACTTTCAAGGTTGTTTTTTGAGAAAATAGATAGCCTATGTCCTTCTCCAGAATATAAACTATCTCCTTGCCAAATTTCATCACAATCTGGTCAGCCGTTTAGTCGTGAAAAGGTAACAAACAAACAAACAGAGTTACTTTCGTATTTATAGTATTAGTATGGATGTTGAGACCACACACTAGGTCAAACCTGTATCGTGGATATCAAAAACTACGGTTCCACACAAACATTTGTCTCGGTGCGGGAATCGAACCCACGGCCTCTCGTTTCACAGCCGGCTACTCATCCGCTGCGCCACGGAGGCTGTCATGGACATCGATTTTCTTAAAGACTGTGGTAATAACCCTACAGTCTGAATGTCTACAGCGTGACTCTTAATTCAAATACAAACTATTTATAGATCGATTAATAGAACGTCCAAGAAACTCTAGCGCTGCTGTTTTCGTAAACTGGTTACAATATTTTGACAACATATAAATAAAATAAAATTTAAATTGGATATTATTATTATTGGAGCTTTAAAAATGTTACCACTTGCTCATGAACAGAGCAACTTTTGAATTACAAAGTACTTTATGGCACTTTTTTGTCGCAGAGAAAAGCGGTTTACGACCCAGCTTTGAGCCGGCCGGGAAAGATGGTCCCATCCGGACGACCGCTGGGCCAAGTTCCTAACACTATACACCGTACACCGGCAATATAAAAAACCGGCGATGGCCCGCTTCAGCGCATCAGGGACGGCCCAGGGTTCCCGGAGCGAGAAGCGCCCTTCTCAGCCAGAACCGCTGTTGCGCTTTATAGCACTACACAGTTCACCATGCTCAATGCGAAAGTTAGAAAACGCCCCGTCATTTCGATTTTAGGTTTCTCAGGTCACAATTTTTATTTGAGCTTTTTGAAATATTAAACGTTAGATTAACGCGGAACAATTTCAAAATGTGGGAAAAATAAAATACATTATTTTTTATTCTGGCACGGCAAAGTGACCACACTGCACCTGATGGTAAGCGCAGTGCCGTCCAATTAGAGTATCGAGTAGCGAGAGACAATCTATCCACCGCTACTTAACACAATCATGCCGGTCTGATGTGTAGCTTCTTCACTCCACACCTAATGGCACAGGATCATAGGAAAAATCTACACTAATGTTAAACTTGGGTTATATTGCTCGGTTGCTTTGGCAATCTATTGTTAGTTTTTTGACTTAGTCTTAGTTTAAAGATAAATTAATACACCCAACAGTCAGACAGACACATAGTTCTGACCCCACACTAGGTAAAACCTGTATTGTGGGTATCAAGAACTTGAGGGACCATACCATATACCATAACAGACATAATGTAAAAGTATGTGTTAATAAATGAACTGAAAGTACATTAACACTAGCAATAAGTAATGGTTCTCATTATTCAATTAAATCTAGTGTGGGGTATATATGCATGACTATGTGCATCAGATTTAGGTATATTATTTTATTTACATGTTACCTCTTATTTACATGTTAGTGTCATGAAGCTACTGAACAGGCCGGCATGATTGTTTCAAGTAGTGAGGCATTAATTGTCTCTCACTACTTGATACTTAAACTGGATGGCTCTACACTTACCATCAGGTGTAGTGTGGTCACTTTGATGTTCCAGGATAAAATAAACTTGGGTGTTTGACACTTGCCTGACAGGAAATAAATAGATTAACTTACCCCATCTATAATTTGGCAGAAATGTACAGCAACACTAGCACTCGTGATATTTGGATATTTGCTTGACGAGTGTAACAAGACGGAGATTTTCTTAGAACGAATCTTTGTCGCTCTGTATCCAAACACAAACAGCATTGAGTCTATAACATTACTCTTTCCACTACCATTGGGACCGATAATAGCAGTAAAGCTCTGAAAATAATTATTTCCATTCATAGAAAGAAAGAAAAAGTCTTTAATTGCTAGAACAAATAAAACAGAAAACTTAAACAAAAAATTTGACTGTTTGCTCCAGCAATGGGTCCTCTCATTCAGTGATAAGTTGCATTACAGCAGTAAGCAGTACTCAAGAGCTGATTTTTAATGCGGGCCCTAGTGTGATATGCGGACATCAGGACACTTAATATTATGAATAACATAAAAATAATAATCAACTTAAATTAATCAAAATAATGTGGCTACCTTGTAATATAACAAAATTTACGGATTCTATCGTGGTTTATTTTACTTTTTTAACCCGACATTGCACTATACTTTCGTGACGACATACAACTCAGTCTCCCCCGTGACCATGAAGGCTGTAAAGCCTTCGAAACGTCGGGTTAAAAAAAAGTAAAATAAACCGCGATAGAATCTGTAAATTTCGTTTTATTACAATGTATAATATTCGCGTAAACATAAGAAACCATAATGTGGCTACCTATTATAAAATAAATTAAATTGCCTTATAGTCAGTTTTTTCCTTTTACATAAGCCAAGCAGGTTGCATATCTGAAAAGTAAAGTGCCTGACCAAATACACTAATTATGGAAGAAGTGGTGTACCCTTGGCCTGTAGTCTTTGGGGAGCTCCAAATCCAAGGTCTTCTCATGGTGAGAAGACTCCAAGACAATATTGTTGATTATACTGTCCACTTGACAAAATTATTCATCAATAACTAAGGCTTTATTCATTTAGTTTCGGAGCCCCAGTTCCCTAATATACTTAGTCCGCCACCTTACTCCTATTACTTCAGGCGGCATGATTCTAGCCATGGTCAATACAATATCTTTTGACGGTTTTAATTTAAAAGTAGAGTGCTAATTTTAAAATACAGGACCTTATCAGGGCCCTTTAAAAACCCAGGACCTGCTTAAAAACCATCCAGGACGTCCCAGGACACTCTAAAAACCAGGACATGTCCTGGGAAAACAGGATGGTTGGCAACTCTAGACTATGTTAACACAATCTGTGATTGTGTTAAATAGCAAGGGATAGACTGTCTCTCACTACTTGATACTCTATCTGGACTGCACTGCACTTACCATCAGGTGCAGTGTGGTCACTAAGTCATGCCAGAATAAAAAATAAAAAAAAACTTATATTGTACATACAGTTCAAGAATAAACTTACCTTATGAAAAGGTCCTAAAGTTTGTATACCGGCATAACTTTTGAAATTCTCATTGACAATATGAGTGATGAGAAGCCGAGGTCCTGTAGAGTCGAAGGTCAGTGCCGGTTTTGGAGCTGGTGGGATGTAAATATCACCAATACGCACTCCACCTTCTTCATCGTCAGATATATGGTCTATTTCGTCGTTATTTGCGTTGCCATTAGTGTCTCCGTTTTGTGGTACATCAACATCCATTGGTTCGGCGTCTCTTCTCCGCTTTCTTGATGTTTCCATGGCGAATTTGCTTAGCCAGGGCTTTAAAGTTAAATTATTAAGATATTTATGCGTTATATGTAATACGTAGACACATAAAATAAAGCTATATGAATAATCTTTAACAACAACCGTTTTTCATTCGGAAACGGTGTTTACGTTTTGTCTTTTTAAATTAGGGATGCGAAAAATATTTTATATCTGAAAATATTGACATTCGATCATTATTTCCGAGTATCATTTTTGTATCAAATTCGGTATTTTTTAAGAGTTCAGTACATATTATACACTTATTGGTACAATACTCGTTTGTTTGATTATAATTAAAATATGTAAGTACAACGCGTACTGGCTAACGATGCCACAGCTTCGTGGTGTCTACTACCCCGGCCCGAACCAAGAGATTCACAAATTCGTATTCTTGTCGCACAATCAAGCAGTGGAACAGTTTGCCAGCTACTGTGTCCCCTCTTTCCTATGATCCTGGGTCCTTTAAGCGTAATGTGATGAAGCTGCACACAGCAGGCTGGCATGACTTTGTTGAGTAGCGAGGGATAGATTGTCTCTTGCTACTTGATACTCTAACTGGGTGGCACTGCGCTTACAATAATTTGCACATGTCGTCACTTTGCCGTGCCAGGATAATTTACTTTTTTTTTATTTAATACACACAAAAATCATACTAATCTATACTCTTACAATGAATTATTCATAATTAAGAAACTACTACATAAGTAATATATATTAGAGTATGTCGTTGACGGCTTAGCGCGCGGAAAGTCCCGTTCGAGAAAAAGCGACGGAGTTATAACTTTCAAACAGTTCTTAGTAAAATGATAGATGGCATTAGTGGGCGGACAAGGTTTTCGGAACATCTTTTTTCTTCGACAGTTCGTGTCTATAGAATGTAAGTCAATGGCTGTAACGCCGTGGTTTCTTGAACATAACTTTTAATTTTCCTCTTTGCGCACGTTCCAAAGGTAGCAGAGTCATCTCAACAGCTCCTCCCCATACAACAATACAATATTGTAGAAGGCTCTGAGCTAGGGCATAGTAGACACAAAGTAAGGTATCACGATCTGTAGAATTTCCAAGTATTCTGAACACAGGTATTAATTTCTTATTCGACAGGTAAACATTTTATATTTGGAGACCAATTTAAAGAGCTGTCAATGATAAGGCCTAAATATTTTATGGTGTCAGTTCGAATGAGCTTAGAACAACTACACTGAATTTGTGAGGCACAAGTGTGTAATATATTTTGTTTTGTCTACGTTCAGTGTCAAAAGATTATCATTAAGCCATTTGGTTATCTCTCTGAGTGCATTCTCCGTGTAAAGCCTCGTCTCTCTCCAATCTCTTCCATCTACAATCGGATTAAAAGTAACCATTGTTGTAATTTTTGACATCCAGGTTTTCACTTAACTAACAATACTTAAATAGTAGGTACATATTGAGATGTATGTACCTAGTATAAGGAACATTGTTATATAAAGGATTGCTTATGCTAATAAATAGTAGTATGTAACCAGACTTCGTTGTGTTTCAATCCTCCGCCAGAGCCAACCTTTACATGGCGACCCTGCCGAAAGGCGACACCATGCGCGCGCTCATCTGACACGAGTGTTCCGTATAAGGACCGACATTTATAAACATCAAATGGTATTTATTATACATCATGGAACTATTTTATTCGTTTGCGAACAGTTATTACGACGTGTTTAAAGCACAACACTATATAAAATGGGACAAAAACAGTCCAAAGAAGAAGTTATAATTGCCCAAAACGCGGCTGGAGGCACGAATAATGCCTCAATAGAGGAGCTACGAGCCAACATATCTACTACAAATATTCTAATGGAGGAAGGCGACTATCTTTCCGACGGTGCCAGATCAACCCGGAATTAAAGATCAGCAACGGCAAAGTTTGAGAAGCAGACGTCCCAAGTCCAGTGCAGTGTGGTGTCAACAAATCAAGAGAAAATCGGCATACAATGAGATATAATGGACACTATAGATATACCTATTAATATATTATATTTTACATTATTTGTTATATAAATATTTATATGTGTAATATTTATATGCATCATATTTTTTTATATGTACTTTCAGATCTGAATTTGAATTGAAAACCCAGGTGAGCTAATTCTCATTATTATATTATAATATTTTAAAATGGAATAGTCCTTTATGGCAATAAATTTAAAAAAGTTGTGTGAAGATTTATTAGTAATAAGAAAATACTTAATTAAAATTGGCCCTTCTCGAAGACATGGTAGTATATTAAAAAAGAAGCTTAATGAGGCCAATGTAATTGTTCAACAATATAATAGTTACTTAGATAATATAACTAAAATAAAGAGTTTTGATAGTAACGAAGATATACTAATAGTAAAATATTGTGAAGATTTTAATAAGTTATATAAAGAAATTTCTAAAATGTGTGAATCGGAAACTTCAGATTGTTCAAAAATGGACAAGTTTGACATGAAAGTAGCGTTGAACTTATTACCAGTCATGATTGATGAACAGGAAAATACAGAGCAATTAATTGATGGTATAGAATTTTACAGTACCGGCATCGATAATGAATCTCAAATGCGTTTAATTTCTTTTGTACTCAAAACGAGATTGTCAAAAGCAGCCAAATTAAAATTGGCCAATAAATATAATAATATTTCAGATCTCTTAGACGATATGAAAAAAATGTTATTACCAAAAAAGTCTGCCAGTGCATTGCAAAAGCAACTCTTAGGTTCAAAACAAAATGATTTGTCGATTGACAAATTCGGCAAAACATTAAATGAAATGTTTGTTGACCTTACCATTTCGCAGTCTGAAGGGAACACAGAAAAATATAATGTGTTAAAATCAGTCAACGAAAAACAGGCCATTAGGCAATTTAGTGAGGGATTACGAAATCGTAGGATCGGTACAGTTATTTCAGCTCAGAAATTTGATAATCTGAAAGATGCAATTCAGGCCGCTATTGATGAAGATGTGTCATCACCAAACTCAACTAATGATGTATTGACAATGAGACGTGAGAATAAAAAATACCTAATACACAATTTCAGGCAGCCTCAGTTCCAGACCATCCGAAGAGGTACGTATAATGCTGGTCGTGGGCACGGACGAGGCCCTGGTCGGTGGTCGCAGCCAAACGTCACCCCTGCTGGCATCAAGCAGTTGCCGCAGCAATACAATCCACGAGGGATGACGTCCAGAAATAGACCACAATACCGAGGTAATACGTTTCATAATAAATATAGAGGTCATACGTCATCATTTAGAGGACACATTAGGGTATTAGATAATGATTCACATCCCCAACCAAGTTCCTCAATGCAACAAAATGGATACGAAAATGAGTTTTTTCGTCCCTAAAAATTATAGCATTTTGGCAAATGGTAGTGGTTATTGTGTAGAGTTAATTTATAATCAAAGTTATGTTTCTACTTGGCTCATAGATACAGGCGCATCCATCTCAGCGATAAAACATAAACATGTTCTCAATTTCGACGTTCCAATCTATAAAGAAAACATAACCATAAATGGAATCGGTGGCAAAGTCCAAGCTATTGGATACATTTATTTACATTTCTCAATTGATGGGCAAAGCATTAATCATAAGTTTTATGTATTTGATACCTTACCTTGTAAGTCACATGGAATTCTAGGACAAGACTTTTTAGGAAAGTATAGATCAGTTGTCGATTTTAACAACAAAACTTTATCATTATTGCATAATAATTCTAAACAAACATTTTTAAAGTTAATAGATTCAATGGATTATTTAATATCCTTACCCGCTAGGTCAGAATCAATACATTACATTGAAACTAACTTAACAGAGGAAAGCGTAATATGTTCGAAAGAAATTCAGGAAGGCGTTTTTATTGCGAGTGCATTAGTCAAACCAATTTGTGGTAAAATACCAATTAGAGTATTGAACTCCACGACTAAAGATTTAAGTTTATCTGAGATAAATCTTGATATACATAGTTCGAAAGAATATGATATTTGTAATTTTGGTCATAATGAGAAAAATGCATTACGAGTTAAACAATTATTTTCAAAATTAAATTTGACTCATTTAAACAAAGAAGAAAAGATTAATATAGAAAACTTATGTGCTAAATATTCCGACATTTTTTATTTGGAAGGAGATAAGTTATCAACCACTAATATTTACCAACATGTTATTGAGTTGAAACCAAACACTCAGCCAATATATTCAAAACCGTATAGGTTGCCACATTCTTTGAAAAATGAAATAAAAAATCAGATTGATAATATGATTAAGGAAGGGATTATTGAGCCTTGTCAAAGCGAATGGTCTAGTCCCATCTTATTAGTGCCAAAGAAATCCGATATTAATGGAATCAAACAATGGCGCTTGGTTATTGATTATAGAAAGCTAAATAATTGTATACATGATGACAAATTTCCTCTTCCAAATATTACGGAAATATTAGATTCACTTTCCGGTTGCATGTATTTTTCGCATTTGGATCTTCATCAAGGATATTATAATGTTAATTTAGATCCCAATTGTCGCAAATATACTGCCTTTTGTTCAGGTCAGTATCAAATGACTAGGATGCCTATGGGGCTAAAAACTAGTCCTAGTTCTTTTTCACGCATGATGACTTTAGCAATGACGGGGTTAACATATGAAAAATGTTTGGTATACCAGGATGATTTAGTCTGTTTTAGCCGTGATTTATCGAGTCATTAAAAATCTTCAAGATATTTTTGAAAGATTACGTAAAGTCAATTTAAAGTTAAACCCGCAAAAATGTAATTTCTTACAAAAAGAAATATTATATTTAGGTCATATTGTGACACCAGACGGTGTGATACCTGATCCACATAAAATAGAAGCTGTTAAAAATTATCCTGTTCCGACAAAAGTCGAGGATGTTAAACGATTTGTAGCATTCGTTAATTATTATAGGAAATTTATACCGAATTTTGCAACAAAAGCTCATCCGTTAAATAATTTATGTAGGAAAAATATAGTTTTTAAATGGGATGACAAGTGTCAAAAATCTTTTGAATTATTAAAACAGAACTTAATTTCACACCCCATACTACAGTATCCGGACTTTTCTAATAATAATCAATTTATTTTGCAAACTGATGCATCCGGATATGCCATTGGCGCAGTTTTATGTAATGGCGATAGAAAACCTGTGGCATATGCTAGTCGAAGTCTTAATGACGCGGAAAAAAGGTATCCTACCATTGAAAAAGAATTACTAGCGGTTGTCTGGGCAGTAAAACATTTTCGCCCTTATTTATATGGCCGTAAGTTCAAGATTCATACGGATCACAAACCACTTATTTATTTATTTGGTATGCGCGATCCGTCTAGCCGATTAATGAAATTTAGAATTATTTTAGAAGAATACGATTTTACGATTGAATATCTTAAAGGTAAACACAATGTCGTAGCTGACGCTCTTTCTCGGATAAAGATAACGTCAGAAATGTTAAAAGAAATGAACCAAGGGGTAGTAAATGTAATGACGCGAGGTCAAAAAGCTAGGCAAGCACGGGATGCTATTATTTCTCAGAACAATTGGCTTGATCACCCAAAAGTTGTGGAAATATATAGTAAACCGAAGCAGCTTACTGAATTACGTTTTAGTAGCTCAAATGATTTAATACGATATCGTAAATTAAAGGAGATTAAGCACGAAAGTAAATGCTTATGTTATGTGCCTTCAAAAAATACTATATTTATCAATTTAGCTTCTCGATCACAATTATCGCCAGGCGAATTTGTGAGAGAACTGAATTTATTTTGTGAAGGAATTAATATAGAGGAAATATATTTCATAAAAAATAGTAACAATAATATTTTTATAGAGAAAGTGATAAAAGAGATAAGGAGTATAGATAAATGGTCCGGACCACGATTTTGTATTTTAAGAGATGTTGAGAGAATAAATAATAAAGACGACCAACGTGTAATCCTAAATGATTTCCATCTTTTGCCCACAAGTGGCCACGCGGGCATAAGACGGATGTTAAATAATATTAAAAAATATTATTTTTGGTCAGGTCTTGAAGTTGATGTTACAGAATTTGTAAAACGATGCGATAAATGTCAAAAAGAGAAACATTCGTCACATCATACTAAAGAACCTATGACGATTACCACAACAGCCAGTAGGTCCGTTAGAAAAAGATTACAATAATTATATGTACATTTTAACTATACAATGTGAATTAAGTAAGTATATAGAAGCTTATCCATTGTTAACAAAAACTACAAGTGAAGTAGCTAGGAGTTTTGTTAATAATTTTATTCTCAGATACGGTATTCCGAGAGAAATTGCTACAGACCGAGGAACAGAGTTTCTATCATCTACAATGAAAGAGGTTTGTAAACTTTTAAATATTAACCAGTTACAATCTACAGCATATCACCATCAGAGCATCGGCGCCTTGGAAAATTCTCACAAACATTTGGGTAATTTTTTACGAATACATACTGAAAAGCACCCAGAGACATGGAACACATGGCTTCCTTTTTGGTGTTTCTCATATAATACATCTGTACATACTGAAACTAAATTTACACCTTTTGAATTAGTTTTTGGCAAGAAATGTGTATTACCATCGAATCTTACATCAGGTCAAGTAGACCCGTTGTATAACTTCGATAACTATCCATTAGAGTTAAAGTATAGAATACAAACGTCACAAAAAGAGGCACGCGATAATTTAATTGTCAGTAAAATAAAAAGAAAAGCTAAGTATGATCGTAATATTAATCCTGTAGCATACAAGCCCAATGACTTAATTTTAATTAGAAATGAATCCGGCAATAAGTTCCAAAGTATATACTCAGGTCCATTTAAAGTAATCAGAGAATGCTCACCAAATGTAGAAATATTGAAAGATAACAAACCATACGTTATACATAAAAACAGGACAAAATTGTATTTTCAGCCTGTTACAGTATAAAAAATAAAAGTTTGTCTATTAATATTAAGTAGATATATTCATATAATACCATGTAAGCAGATATAACATTAATTTTGTATCGTATCTATATTTTTATTAAACTTTGTATTATGTTGTGTATCCTAATGTATTGATAAGAAGTATAAACATATTATACATATAAAAAAAAAAAACTTTTATAAACTGTATAAGTAGTTATCTAGACCTATATGTTGTTATAAGTAAAAATAAAATAAATTTCATTCATTTTATTTTTTTTGTTTGCCAGGAAGGTGAGATGTATGTACCTAGTATAAGGAACATTGTTATATAAAGGATTGCTTATGCTAATAAATAGTAGTATGTAACCAGACTTCGTTGTGTTTCAATCCTCCGCCAGAGCCAACCTTTACAATATTTTAATAAAAATAAAACTAATAAAACTGTTATGTGGCACATATGTCGTGTGTCTTGAGTCTAGGTAGTGGTAAATAAAGTAGTCCGAATCACATTAGTATAGTTTTTATTCCACACGCACATTATTATTACCATATAGTACAGTAGGAGTAAGATACAGTTCAAGCATATACAGAGCAAGATGAAGAATGAAAAATATATTAACAGTACAGATAGACTTAACGTAATTAGAAACCGTAGTGAGCTAATTGAAAGCGAAAAGCGTCCCGCACAATCATATGTGTTGGTAATCACAACTGGTGGTCCGGTGCATGCGTCGTCGGCAGGCGGGAGTTTGCATCGATATCAAACTAACGGTACATCACAGGTGTTTTAATATTAATTCTAATATGTATTGTGTACCGAAGTCTGCGCGTGGTGTAAAAATGTTTGGATGATGTTTAATCCTGAGTAGGCTACACACCCAGATGTGTTTATTTTTTTTGCTCTTGAATATTTTTAAAGTACAGTCTGGCAAAAAAGAGTTGAAAATAAATGAGGGCGCCACTGCGTTTTAGATGGCAACACAAATACTATGAGGCAAACCGTCTTGATCCATTTAATTAATATTTATGTTGATGAATTATTATGCAAACATAATAAATATAAGTAAACTCATTTTGATTCAAAAGTTGGTATGTTTATCTACGTACAAATAATAAAATGATTACACAGAGAAAATGTTTTTTGAAGTGATAATATCTTATGGGAGGGTAAACCGCTGCGTAACGTAATGCGTTCATACATCGCTACTCTGTCTGGCTTCTTTATTAATTTCTATTACTGTCGTTCCATAATCTCTGTGCTATATTTTTTGAAGTGAAACGTCTTTACAATCGTTGTGATTTGATTTGAGTGGGATCAAATGGGATAAAGTGGGATCGAGTGGGTAAAATATATTAATAATCAATAAAAGATTTTATTAATAAATAACCTTTCCTTACATTATCACATTAATATACATAAAGTTTAAGTAATAAACTAAGTTTTTAGTTAAACTTAGATTAGTTTTATCACTTCTGTCGAGCGTCCCGAGACGCACACGGTTTTTTTTAATTAGAATTTCAGCTAATCAATCATTATCATTTCCCGTGAAATGGGAATGTATGTAAGCTTGTACATACCCTCATTACAGGCACAAAATATTTTTTAGAACTCCTCTGGTAAATTTCTATTGTCCATTATAATTTTTAAATATTTTAAGCTTTTCATCGCTATGTATCAATTATCTATTAATGCAGTTCTACTGGATTACCATTTTTTTAAAGAAAATCCTAAATCATGTAGGTCTTCTTCTTAAATTTAGCCGTGAACATCATTTTTGTCCATCATAATTTTGGTCTGCTCTCAACAATGGGAATAAATTTCTTAAGATCGGCACCTCTTTTCTAATAGTATAAAATAAATGTACTTTTTGCCGTAATGCATACAAGTCCTAATCAATTTTTTTTCTTGGTGTGCCTTTTCTATGTTTCCCAGGAGTTTTGAAAATACCATTATTGGTACAACCTTCATCAACAATTCTTCGTACACTACTAACGGATATACCTGAAAACAAAATAATATTACGTATGTATCAAAATCGTGCGGGCGGCTTATAATTTATTGCAAACAAATACAGAAAGTACTATGAATGTATTAGTAAAAAAAACTCTCAATCTAACTGAGAAAATCTAATTTGTAAGTTTAAATATGTAAACAAAGATATGTAACAATAAAATACACTGAGGTACTTACCAGTCATATCCGAAGTTCTTCGGTAAACATCTGCAACGTCGGATAACAGTTTTCCCGATTGAAATTCAGCTAAACAACGCATGAAAACATTATATACCACTTTTCTCGTTCCGCTGCGTATAGTTTTATTGATGCTGAGTAACAGTAAACACTAGATTATACTTAGAAACTGCGAATAAATAGCGAGATTCGTCAAGCCACCAACTTTTGTTTACGTAAAATCACAGTTTGGACATAAATTTTAGGGTTACCAGATATACAACTTTGGTTAGTTTCATTTTATTTAGTTTCTACTCTTTTTGGCCAGACTATACTTTTAGGTAACCGCGCCTTGGGATAAAATCATCAATATATCGAAATATTGATATTTTTACTCTCATCTATCGATATATTTTAAAATTATCGATGCTGTATATATCAATATATTTTTTCATTTGCCCATCCCTATTGGGCATACAGTCAGGGTTGCCAGTAAAGTTTCAAACTACATTTCTCTAGTAAAAGTACAATATAAATTATAATTTTCTACTAAATACGAACATCTGTAAACTAGACTAATAATGTAAAGTAAACATATTTTTCGCCTATTATTATCTTTTTATAAAGTCTAAATCACTTTATTAATAGGTGAGCTTTTTTTTACCTTAAAAGGTATTGGAATAATAAAAATATCTTAGATTTATTGGAAGTACAATCAATCAAATCTAAATCTGATCAATCATATTTACAATAGTTAATATTCTTTTTATCAAAGATTTTATTAAAGCTTTGTGGAGCTCTTTGTATTAATTTACAATCTACAAAAATAAAAAATAAGTTGCTTTATTGCCTAGCCATTTTTAAACTGTCATGACGGATAGACACGCCGGCGGCGCGTACACTAGCAACACTCGCCGTTCTTGCATGCAATTTTTAACTTTAATGCTATGGAAATAAAAGCTTGTTGCTTTACTCCCGACTTTTTTTTAATATCCTTCCTGACTGGAGGGGTTAAGGTGGTTATATGCAGGCTCTAAATATTTATTACTGTAATAATACTGTACTGTTTTACAAATATTAATTATTTATATTTATTTACTTAAAAATAATTTCATATCAGTAAATAGTAAATTAGCAGAGAAATTAGAAAAAATAGTACGTATTGTCCAAAATAATTCATCTATATTCATTGGTAGAAAATGTACGTATTGTGTAGGCGCTACTGAATAGGGAAGGCGATTCTTGCCGAAAAATATCGATTATTATACAAAGCGATTCTTAAATCGCTTTTAATCGAATTCATGTTAATCGATACACAAAAAAAGAGATCTAAAAATAGATTTTACAGAAAATGATCTTTTTTTCTATTTGCTTGAATAAAATAAAAATTAATTAGCTATAAAAATTTATTGTGTTGTCCTGATTAACTGATTCATCAACGCTGAGCCTAAACCGCTGGGGCTAATGTCAAGAAAGCAAAGCACAGATTTCACACGTATTTTTTTACACTGAGTACTCAGCTCAGTATCTGGCGAGTTTTTGAGCAATAAAGTAATTTTGGGTATATTCAATCAATTATAAATAATTTTATGTTACTTAGCAAAAGAGAAAAAATCTAATCACGATTTTCTGGGATGAAATATTGATTCACTGAATGTAGATTAGATTGAAAATCGATTTATTTAGATCCGAGATATTAATTGTCCGATTAATCGATCTCAGATCGCACGCCTATACTCATACTTCATCCTTATAAAATAAACAAATATGGCGAATCGAACGGTAAAAGACGCGAAGTCTATTCGCGGTACAAATCCACAATATCTGATAGAAAAGATTATAAGGTCACGTATATACGATTCTAAATATTGGAAAGAAGAATGTTTCGCTTTAACCGCAGAGCTGCTGGTGGACAAAGCTATGGACTTGCGGTACTTAGGTGGAGTGCACGGCGGCTTCATATACCCCACACCATTCCTCTGTTTAGTGCTAAAGATGCTTCAGATACAGCCAGAAAAAGATATTGTTGTCGAATTCATCAAAAATGAAGAGTTCAAGTACGTGCGCGCGCTTGGTGCTTTTTACATGAGGTTAACTGGCACGTCAGTGGACTGTTACAAGTATCTGGAACCGCTGTACAATGATAACAGGAAACTGCGAAGGCAGACACGCGAAGGACAGTTTGAAATAGTCCATGTGGACGAATTTATTGATGAGTTGCTACGCGAGGAACGGTTGTGTGATATAATTTTGCCACGAATTCAGAAGCGGCCTATATTAGAAGAGAATAATGAGCTGGAGCCCAAAGTTTCTGCTTTAGACGACGATTTGGATGAGGAGATGCCCTCGGATGACGATAACGCAGACCCTGACAGCAAAGAGAACAAGCGTGACAAGGACAGGAGAGACCGAGACCGCAGGCGAGACAGGTATGTTTTGTCTCGCAATTATGATTTTATTAGGTTACTAGCTGTTTCTCGCGGCTCCACCCGCATGGAGGTTTTTCTTGCAATTAAAATAGCCTATATTAATCAGTGATAATGTAGCATTCAAATGGTGAAAGAATTTTTAAAATCGGTCCAGTACTTTTTGAGCCAATTTGTTACAAACATACTTACATATAAATCTTTCATCTTTATAATATTAGTATAGATAGCCTTTCTTAGATGTAAAAAAATTGTAACAATATTACATTCATATACACTCACGCCTGATATCCCCGAAGGGGTAGACAAAGGTGTAGCCAGTACACCCTTTTCACCATATTTATTACGGTCCCACAATGTGATAAGGGGCTAGCCTATCGCCATACCGGGCACAAATTCCAGACTCCGGGCTAATACTGAGAATTTATAGATAGATAAACCCAATATTTACCTGACCTTACCTGAACTGGGGATCGAACCCGAGACCTCAGGACAGCTGTCGTTATGCATGCGCAATTACAACTGCCCCATCGAGACAGTCAGTTTTAAGTCATATTATGGCAAAGTGACCCCACTGCACTTGATGGTAGATCACAATTAGTGTAGCAAGAGACAATCTACCCCCGCTATTCAAGACACAATCATGCCTGTCTGCTTTATCATACTACACCATGGGCAAGAAAGTGAAAAAGCGGGTGTGGGGGTCTAGTGTCAGACTACTCAGTAGGCTACAAAACGTCCAAACAATGGACCCCAACAATAACTGGATGTTCATGTCTGATTGGGGAATGCGACACACTTGTGTGTGCTACTATGGCGAGTTTTCACCCTATGTACGTTGGTTGCTATCCGGGTGGATATGAATATCCTACCACCAGTTGTGTATTCTCTTCATTATTATTTTATTAGGTTGTAGCCTTTCTAAGATGTTCATTAATTGTGACAATGTTTATTTATTTATTTATTTATATTGGTACACCAACAGCATAACATATTATATATTATCGTTTAAGTTTTGTGACATTTATAAATATTTAAATATGATGATTGATGTTACTGCTAGTATTAGTATTTTCTCATTGTATAGAAACCTTAGCACACTAGCTAAGCACCAATACAATGATTTTAAACCCAGTTGGTGTCTGCGATGGAATCAAAATGTTAACTAAATATTTTATGGTATTATTTTGGTGGACTAAGTCCTTAACCCTCTCATTAGTAGAGGAGGCCTGTGCATTAGGACAATGTTGACAAAGTCAGCAATCTTTCACTATCAACCAATCAGAAGCCAAGTCAATTCAACAATCCTATTTCTCATCAAATCAATGACCAATCAAAAATGATCTTACCTTAGTTTGGATCAAACTCGGCAATCTAGAAAATTATATAAGATAAAAACTACAGCAAAATTGTTCTTCGACTTAAATGTAAGCTATCAGTTTTTTTTATTTGCCAAAAATCAAGTCGGCCCTACTTTGCCAAGTATGTTTCTTGGCAAATTTTTGTTCTATAGGACTCATATAATACCACAGTAAGCTAATATATTATTATCATTACAGATCCAGGGACAGAGACCGTCGTGAGAAGGATAGGAAACGAGAACGCTCCCGAAGTAGAGACAGAGAGAGGCGGCGCGAGAAAGAACGAGAGAGGGAGAAGGAACGCGAACGAGAGCGCGAGCGCGAGCGAGAAAAAGAAAGAGACAGAGAGCGAATCAGAGAACAGAGGGAACGGGATAGAGAGAAAGAACGCAGAGACAGAGATAGGCATGAAGCAGACAGGCGTAGAGATAGGGGAAGATATTAGAATAATAAATGTAGTGTTTTAGTTGATTTTTTATTTAAATAAAACTCTCACCTGCTTTATTACTAGGAACAATTAGCCTCTCATGTATCAATAGGAAAAAAGGTAATAAGTAATGAGTAAAAAAAATACAAGCGAAAATCAACTTTATTTCCATAATGTTCACGTTACAAATACGATTAATACGCACGTCCATAAGAGCTAGTATTGCCAGTTTGGTGTGGCCAAATATGTCCAGATGATACTTGCGTGGTTAAAACGTACAAAGTTATTGTAGTTACTTTTAACCACTAACTGTTAAAATGCATATGGTATAGTAGTTTTGTTCCATGTTCTCATCAATAATATCTGCTACATAAAGTATTTTTTGCGTCTCCTCTCCTAGGATAGCAAATGGCCAACAGGATCAGGAACAGGATGGTAAATTATCTTCACCACCCATGAACATTTAATACCAGAAGGATTATAAATGAGTTGGCAATCTTAAATATGTGGAATGAGTGCTAGGCGATTTTCACTCTGAAATTTCACTAACCATGAAATGCAACCTCAAGCTTCTATATAACTGGTATCAGTACTTATCATTCAAACAAACATTACTGTTATGTGGCGTTAATACTTACTAAATAAGCTGCTAAGTACCCCTTTACTTCACTAGTTACGTACAAACAATTGATGCCTAATGGTTCTGTCTCTACCTAACACAGTGAATGACTAATTCAGTAAATTTGAAAACTGTAACATGATTAAAGGATTTGCAATTTATAAATAAACCATAAAGAAGAGATCGTCGACCAGATTCAATTTAATTTAGTAAGGACAAATTCATTATAAAATAGGTAATTTAAAGTTATGTATAAAGCACTTATATACATAGAGGTTATCATAGAATATGTGAAATAAATGAAAACGAATTATAATTATTCGACGGTTAGCGGGCTAATTGATTTAAGCGTTTTTTTGCTATATTGAGTTATAGACATATTCGGAATTATACATTTTTTCTGCATAATTTAAGCCTACTTATAATTTTTGTGCACCTTGTTGGCGCTCAAAGAAACTGGTAAAACACGGCTAATTGTTTTCAGGGCACATTAGTTTTAGAAAATAATACTCATGAATGCAGGAAAATAAGCCATAAAGATGCAGGACGTAACAAGTAATATATTAATTCTATTAAAATCGACGTAATATGTTTATATTGTGATTTTTAACCGACTTCAAAAAAGGAGGAGGTTAACAATTCGTCGGAATCTTTTTTTATGTACCTATGTTACCCGATTAGTCGATTTCTACTCGACTCCTGGACCGATTCGAGAAATCCTTTTTTTGTTAAAAGGGTATACTTCCCAGGTGGTCCCATTGGCACCAAGTCAGGATCTGATGATGGGATCTCAGAAAAATCGAGGGAAACCATCAAATTTTATAGAGATGCATAATTTGTTTTTCATTGAAGTCGGTGTACTTTTTACAGCAGTAAAAAAGGACTCATTTTATTCCGAAAATTAAAAATCTAAACCATTTTTAAAGTTTTCAAAATTGTCGCATAAATCAATTAGCCCACCAACCGTCGGTGTATTTAACTGTAGTTACTAGAAAAGGATTGATTTAAAAACATTAAATAAGTAATAGCATGACAATCGGATATTTTGACAAGGGACTAGAGTTGGGGTATGATGTTGCCTTCTGAGTACCCTGACACTATACCCTGGACCACTTCTTCACCTTCTTGTCCATGGCGTAGTGTGAAGAAGTATGCCGGCATGATTGTGTTGAGTAGCGAGGGATATATCGTTTCTTGGTACTCGATACTCTAATTGGACGCCACTGCGCTTACCATCGGGTGCAGTGTGGTCACTGCCGTGCCAGGAAAAAAAAAACTGAAATATATGAATAAAAATAATTATGAACGGAATTTAAAACACAAATCGAATTGACATTTTTATTATAAAATTATTGCTTACTAGACATTTCTTCCATAAATATAATTCTCCATACAAAGTTAGGGTATAAGTACTATAAGGTATATAATTTCATTATATATTTACACGAATACACATATTTCATACAATATACATATACATATTGCTGCATAACTTGTACTTGGCCTTGACATAATTTTGATGTAAAACATCTAATACAGCGGGTCAACCGACTGTAGATTTTTTTTATCTTGTTTTAGCATCAATGGAATCACAGAAATAAATTGTTTATATTGGTAAAAAGCATAGCCTTATATAATTTGTCCAATATTGTATTTAAGTTCTCTGCGCATTTCTGCGCGTTTGCCTTTCCTGCGTAATTGTGTTTTGTAATTTGATTTTATTTACCTATGAGGTACAGAAATAGTGTATGTAATGTATACCGCTACATGAGTATTCACAATTAATTTAACTATAAAGATCCTCCAACATTTCACATGGTTTATATATGAGACCGTCAGCGCAAAAGTGGCCTAACTTTGAAACAACAACTATGGAGAAATTAAAGATTCTGACATGAAATTAATATTTAATTGTGACCATTATTTGGAAATTAAATAAAATTATAATGGTTTTATTGTTATTCTACTTATTTTGCTTTGTGATAATATAGGCCATTTTAGTTTTAACGTCTATCATTTTTGAAATCGTTTACAATTACAGTGTAAACTCTATATAGCGACACTGAAGGGACTGTGCATTTTATGGCGTTATAGAGAGTTGTCGTTAAATGGAGAGAAGAAACATCAGAATTAGAAAAATAAAAAGTTTATTTCTGACTATTGTTAGTAGTTATGTGCATAAAAAAGAATGTTATTTGAACGCTATTGAGTATAGTCTGTTATTTTTGTCTGACGTCTTTTGCTGCACCAGTAATTTTGTTGTATTTTTTTAGTTATTTTATTAATATCTAGCAATACTGAGGCATCTTGGTTATAAAGGAAATATTTTTCCAATAATTTTGCTGCTTCCAGAGCTTCTTTAATGCTCGGCGGAAGCTCAGGCTCATCCGTCTCATCTTCTTCATCACCTTGTTCTTGATCCTCAGTTTTTCTCACTGAATCCAAAATTTCTTCGTCTGTGAGTGAAGCCGTTGTAAGCAGGCGGTCGTCCACTTCAATGTAGGTTTGAAGATTTACCGTATTTCCTGCCATGTTGAATTGTTGAATCCACTCAGTTAATGGAAGGTCGTCGTCGCTTTCAAACTCAGATTCTGTTTCCACCTCATCACTCGTAGAATTGGTACAAAGTCCAGCATGTCGAAAAGAGTGCTGTATAGTTGTGGGTGTCACTTCTTCCCAGGCTTTAGATAAAAAATTTACTGCATGCAGCATATTAACAGAAGTTTTACCCTCAGATTCGACTAGCTCCATCAATAATTTCCTTCTGTAGTGACCCTCGAGGCTTTTAATCACACTCTGGTCCATTGGCTGTAAGACACTAGTCGTATTTGGAGGAAGAAATGCCAACTCTATGTTTTGAAGGTTTGATATAAAAGGGTGGGCAGGGCAGTTATCAACAAGAAGTAAAATTTTTCGTCCCTTTAATTCTGCATCCCACTTTCGCACTTCTTCTTCAAAAAGTTGACTGGTCATCCAAGCTGATTTATTAGCTTTATACGTCACTGGCAATTTTTTGATGTTCTTAAAACAGCGCGGATTTTTCGATTTGCCTATTATTAGTAGCTTTTTTTTCTCTGTGCCATCCATATTAGCAGCCACAAGCACCGTAATACGTTCCTTGGAAAGCTTTCCTCCCACACACTTTTCCCCTTTAAATTTCAGAGTTTTATCTGGAGTCAACTTATAGAAAATTCCTGCTTCATCAGCATTGAAAATGTCACTTGGGGCGTATTTTTCTATGAATTTTGACCACACTCTGTTAATCCAATCATGAGTCACATTTGTATCAACACTTCGTGCTTCCCCACTTATTTTACCATAGTTGATATGATGACGCTGCTTGAATTTTCCGAGCCATCCTTCTGATGCTTTGAAAGAAGTTAAACCAAGTTCAGCAGCAAAATTCTCCGCCTTAGCTTTCACGAGCGGCCCCGAGATAGGCATATTATTCTGGCGCTGTCGATGAAACCATGATAGTACAGCTTTATCCAAATCTTCGTATATAGGTTTCTTTAATTTTTTGGAAGATTTTCCCTCGCCTGCAGCGTGGAGGATTTTTTCTTTATTTTTCCATATTGTGGACACGGTAGAGCGACTAAATCCAAAGCGTTTGCCAACATCACTTATCTTCTCTCCCGTTTCTATTTCGCGTATCAGTAAAACTTTTTCGTCAATACACAGTGATTTTCTTTTAGTAGCCATGTTTACAGTTTGCAAGTTTGTGAGCAACTAAGAATATGATAAGGTATAGATAATCCATGACTCCTAGTTATGAATCATGGTCAATAACAGTCTACACGTGCAAGCAATCCCAATTTGTAAACAAAAGAATGAATTTCTTAGAAAGTTCGGTATGCATGATGCCGACAGTCGAGTTTATTGCGGGCTAGGATAATAAAGCGACAATAGATCGTACACAGCTGCGCAGTTTTTACTAATTTTAGCAACTTAATTGTTGTCGTTATTGAGAGTGGGTGTAATGCTATATAGAGTGAAACATTGTATGAAAAACAAGCTAAACCAACCAAAGCCAATTGATTTCGACGCTTAAGAGAGTTTGTCGTTAAATAGAGTGACGTTACATGGAGTTTACACTGTACTTTATAAAACAAAAAAATGTTGGTTAGGCCGCTTTTGCTCTGACTGCCTCATATATGCTTCAATGATCTTGATTTAAGCCAATTTCAACACTAATTTTCACTAGAATTTCTAATTATAGAGTTCTTTATGCCACTGA
Source organism: Laothoe populi (assembly GCA_905220505.1). NCBI lineage: Eukaryota > Metazoa > Arthropoda > Insecta > Lepidoptera > Sphingidae > Laothoe > Laothoe populi. The sequence continues at coordinate 6,978,263 of HG992170.1, forward strand.
GTGAGGGCACTGTAAATTTGGGCTAAAATGTTGGTGCATTCATGATGAATATTCTCTGTTCTTCTTTCTTGATCCACCAGAGCAGTCGATCCACTGCTTTTATTGCTTGATCTTTCTCCATTAACGCATCGAATGTAACATATAATTCAAAACCGTTTGTCACCTGAGAATTATTGAAAGGAATTATACAGGGTGTTCGAAAAAGGTGGTATCAATAAAAATATGATAAGAGGATGATTTGTATCCTGTAAACCTCATCTTATCTGAGTAATTGAAATTTCTAGAATCATTCGATTTATGATCCCTGCAGTCAAATGATAAATGCTAACAAACTATTTTTGTATTGAAGTATATTTAATGATCAGTTGATAATGTATCAAGGGTTTTTTTTAAATCCTTATATGGAGTAAATAGGTTTCTGAAGGGTCGGCATCGCGCATGTAATGCTCCTGGTGTTGCAAGCATCCATAGACTAAGGTAGCCGCTTACCATCAAGCGTGCCGTAAGCTCGTCTGCCACCACCGTGGTATAAAAAACACAGTTTTTTGTCGGGGGTCTAGAGTTGAGGTACAATGTTGGGCCGTTTTGCGGCCTTCTGTGTACTCTGACTCTAGACCCTCGACCGCTTCTTCACCTTCTTGCCTATGGCGTAGTGTGAAGAAGCAGGCTGGCATTATTGTGTTGAGTAGCGGGGGATAGATTGTTTCTCGCTACTCTATACTCTATTTGGACGGCACTGCGCTTACCATCAGGTGCAGTGTGGTCACTAAACCGTGCCAGGATAAGAAAAGAAAGTTGAAATTCTATGGGTCAAATAAAATGACACCCCTCTCATTAGTAGAGGAGGCCCGTGCCCAGCAGTGGGACAATGTTTAATACAGGGCTAGTAGTAAATAAAATGATGCCATTTTAAATTTTTATTCGTCATTTTATTAACTTACCCAAGCCAAAATAGTGTCTTGCGAGTTAGACCGGAATATAAGTTTAGCCGGTACGGAGGTGCAGTGTATCTGACTGCAGAACTGTCTGTAATTCCTCACATAATCTACGTCTGATAGTTTATTAACAGGTTTCTCTATAATATCACCGCCCTCTTTGTGCCTCATTCTATAATCTTGCAACCTAAGACGAAATTGGTTAAGTAAATAGCAGGTCACACATGCCACAGCCACAGCTTCGTGGTGTCTACTACCCCGGCCCGAACCAATAGGTTCGCAAATTCGTATTTCTGCCGCACCATCAAGCTGTGGAATAGTTTGACAAGTGCCGTGTTCCCTCCTTCCTATGATCCTGGGTCCTTTAGGCGTAATGTGAAGAAGCTAAACAGCAGGCCGGCATGATTGTGTTGAGTATGAGGATAAAAAAAAAAAAAATTCTTCGGATCTAGATGTTGTCGGAGCGTATTCCTTCGTAGTTCTTAATACCCACGATACAGGTGTGACCTAATGATTGTTATCCTTACCTGTCCAAACTTATAGGGTCCGAGGTGAATAATTGCGCAGTGGACTTGCATTTGTACATGAAATGCCTTATCTCCGGTATGCCTATGTGTTTCAAAGGGTTTGTTGTGGGAAGGTCCGTGTGTCGATTCAACGCGTCGTTTATAGCAACCAGACAGTTAGACCTTCTCATTTTATCAGCTATAGTATGTTTTGCTTGAGATAATGGGAAGAACGCGTCTCTTTGTACTGTTAGAAGTAGAAGACACGCTTGACAATCTTCAGCTATGTAAGATACATGGCCGTGAAGAAACCCCCTGGAATATTATAACTATTACACAAGCACACAGGAATATACCTGAAGGGGTTGCCAAAGCACTAACTAGCGTACCCTCGGTCATGGTTTTATGGAAATAGGAGAGTGAACTTATCGTCATAGTGGGAACAAATTCTAATTCTGAAATGGGCTCAGCCCGCGTTGTTGTTATTTTTGAAAGAAGAGGTATAAAATCCATGGATCAATGTTAAGTTAGTACACCTTTCTATTTTTGCTATCCTATAGGAACCGTACATTTTTTCGAGATCATTCTCTGATCCCTAAACTACCACTATCCAAAAATCATGATGATCCCTTGCTCTGTGAAAAACAAAAACACTATCGCGCGGAAATCCGGACTTTTTCCGGCATAAAAAGTAGCCAAACATTTGCGCGATCGAATGATCTAACTGTATTCTAAATTTCAAGATGATTGGTCTAGCCGTTTTTGAGTCAAATATATAGACAGACAGACAAAAATTATATAAATTGTAAAATCGGGATCAATTAGTCATAAAATGTATATTTCACGCAAAATCACTCAAATGTACAGACAAACTCTACAGATTTATATATTTGTATAGATTTAATGAAATAACACTTACGTGGAATCAAACTTTGGCAGACATATCGGCGTCCAACTCTCCGCCGTTTTGAACGACTCCGAACTTCGCACCAAGTTGAACAACAAATGAATATCCGACGGATGCAATGTGTACTTCTTCATTCTCACTAATGTTATCAACTGGTTACCGGCTATCATTATTGCAAACACTAAATCTCTAATTTTGTGGCAAGTTGTTGTTATAGCGTTGGTTATGTTCTCTCTTGCTTTTTCGGGTAATGGAAGACATCTTACTGCCCCTGGAATGGAGTTTACATAGGTTTTGATAATGGTCGAGCCAAGCTATAAGCAGGCCGGAATTATTGTGTTGAGTAGCAAGTGATATATTTCTCTCTACTTGATACCCTGGACGGCACTGCTCTTACCATCAGGTGCAGTGTGGTCACTTTGCCAGGATAAAAAAAGACAGTTATCTACTGCGTGAACGTACCAGCTCAACCGGGTTATGACCACTATCTCAAAACAGTAAAGTAACAGCTTAATATTGCGTCTTTTCTTTTTATTCTGACACGGCAAAGTGATCACACCTGATGGTAAGAGACCTAGCGTCTGGTACGGTGAGAGATTTCTAGAGACCCTAATCTACCTCTCCTTTCCGATCCCCATTTCTTTTAGGAAACACACTCATGATCTTTTTGATATTGCAGGTGAACATTACTTAGCATCTGATGAACGTGAATTGTTTGCCGCGAATTTGAGAAAATTAATAATATTTCAAAGACATTCATCCTGTCTCAGAAAATTGACTGTGCACCCAATGGTCAATATGGTGTAATTTAAATAACCACCACCGAAAGACTTATTCTGTCCTGTACTACGAATTTAGATACCTTTTAAAAAAAAACACGGTATATACAGGATGTTGCAGAAAAGTGGTACTAATGAAAGGCTATTTAAATAAAAAAATTAAATTATTTAAATGTATTGCGTATATAGATTCATTAAGTATGCTTAGATACAACCAAGTAGATAAGCATAGTTTAAATTAGCACACATAGTTCTTTTTTATTATAGTGGCACGCCATAGTGACCACACTGCACCTGATGGTAAGCGCAGTGCCGGCCAATTAGAGTATCGAGTAGCGAGAGACAATCTATCCCCCGCTACTCAACACAATCATGCCGACCTGCTTCTTCACACTAAGCCATAGGCAAGAAGGTGGAGAAGCGGTCGAGGGTCTAGAGACAGAGTACTCAGAAGGCCGCATAACGGCCAAATATCGTACCCCAACTTTAGAGCCCCGACAAAAACGAATGTACACTAGCTGATCCTGGAACGCGACACACTTGCGTGTGCCAAACTCAAACCTGTATTATGGGTATGAAGAACTACAAGGGACTACAGCCCCACAACACCCAGACCTGAAACATATATTTGTGGATTACACAAATATTTGTCACAATATGGGGATCGAGTCCACAGGCTATAGTTTCGCAGCCGGTTATTCGCCCACTGCGCCATAGAGGTTGTTGGCCGACTTACCATTTATTCTGCTTTTATGTAGAATTGTTATGTATATGACTGCATCAGTGGCGTAGTTGTAATTGCGCATGCGTTACGAATGCTGTACTGAAGTCTCGGGTTCGATATCAGGGCCGGGTAAAGTTATATAGGGTTTTTCTATTTAGAAGAACTCAGTATCAGCCCGGAGTCTGGAATTGTACCCAATATGGAGATAGGCTCGGCCCCTATCACATTATGGGACCGTAGTAAATTCGGCGAAGAATGGCTGTACTGGTTACACCTCTACGTACTCCTTCGAGGATTACAGGCGTGGGTGTATATTATGTATACAACCAGAACATATTTTATTTAAGGTTCATAATGAACCTTAAATAAAATATGTTCTAAATGTGAACATACCTAATAGGAATGCCGGATCTTTCTCCATAAATATAAGCAGATGATCTATCAATCTCTCAGCGCCTGACAGCAATCTTCTCAGATCATAGTTCCTTCTCTGTTCGAATATTCTATTTAATTGCGTTAACGTCAGTACTGACACAATTTGATTGAATGCATATCTGTAAGGTGAATATTAAAACCTTAAAATATATCTTGAATTTTTCGATTAGATGATATCTGAGTCTTATAGAATCAAAAGCGGCAAAGTAGGGCCGACTTATATTTTGGTAATTAAAAAAAAACGAATAACTTTTGTTTGTCGAAAGAAAATTTTGCTGAACATTTTATTGTATTCTGAGGAGATATTTAATTTAATCAATGGCAACAACAATGATAAAAGTTTAGATTAATGGAGTAAAATCTTATAACATTTTCTACATTGCCGAGTTTGCCCAACTAAGCTAAGATGGCTGCCTGCTACTATACTCCTGTCAAGTTGGCCATTTTAGATTGTCATTGACTTCATGAGAAATAGGATTGTTGACTTGACAGACGCTTCTGATTGGTTGATAGTGAATGATTGCCGACTTTGGTTCTAAAGGAACTCTTGTTCTATGTTTTAAAAGGGTTTACAGCTTTTAACCACAAAATATTGCAATGGTCGAAGCAGATTTTAATTTCCTTGGCCATGTATTTTTTTCATTTTTGCCCAATTACCTACTTTACCAACTTTGGTTCTACATGACTCATCTAGTCTTGTAAAAGTTTTGAAACAAATTCATTCATATACATACGTTAACTGCAACACAAGCTGCGTTTCACTCTCATTAGATTTAGAAACGGCAACCAGTATAAGTGGACCCTTCACTAGAAACACAGCTTTACAGTCTTTAGTAGTGATAGATCTTAATATATCCTGATTCTGTTCTTCCACAACGCTTACTAAAGCTTGGATGACACCGCACAGGCCAGCTAGTTTATCTTCATTGCCGTATCTAAAAGTTTTAAGTTCCATTAAAGTACACTGGGTGGATCTTTCATTTACTATAGTCAGTTTAATACATATTACTACTTGCTGCCTAGTAATTGTAAATAGAATAAAATTTCTGTAGGTCAAACTTCAGGGAAGATGCCGAAATCGAGTTATAGAGTTTATTTATTTTTATTTTTTTACTTAGTAGGAATTTTTTAAGGAAATATTCAGCTTGAAGAGGTAAGAGAGATTAATTCTTGCTAATTTTGGGTTAGGTTTGGTGATACAAAGGTCCAATTTACTTTTCGTTACGGAGGGAAAATATGTACTGAAATGCCTGTAGGGACTCACAGATTATTTCAACTAGACAGTTAAAATTTTGAGTAATGGAGATTTTTGGGGCATGAAGGGAACAAAATATTTTCTTTAGAGTTTTGTAGGTTTTCGACTTATCCAGGTTTAACTCAGAGGTTCTACTGCATGATTGTGTTCATTTCAAATTTCAATTATGCAGGCTAATATAAATCTAAAATTAATAAATGCATCTTTTTGTTCTTATTATTACAGTGTTGCTGGTGGTAGGATATTCATATCCGCCCGGATAGCGACCACCGTACACAGGGCGAAAAACCCGCCATAGTGGCACACGCAAGTGTGTCGCGTTCCGGGATCAGCCAGTGTACATCCGGTTTTTGTCGGGGGTCTGGAGTAGGGTACAATGGCCATTTTGCGGCCTTCTTAGTACTCTGACACTGGACCCTCGACCCCTTCTTCACCTTCTTGCTCATGGCGTAGTGTGAAGAAGCAGGCCGGCATGAGTGTGTTGAGTAGCGGGGATAGATCGTCTCTCGCTACTCAGTACTCTATTTGGACCGCACTGCGCTTACCATCAGGTACAATGCGGTCACTTTGCCGTGCCAGGATAAAAAAAAAAAAAAAAAAAAAAAAAAAGTGTAGTATCTTTCAGGGCCAGGATAAACTTCAGTAATGGTGGCATTATTACCTAGAATAAATAGGTTTGCCTGCAGAACTCAATATGAAAACATGTTTTTCCTTATTGATGAGTTCTGGTGAATGTAGATAATTGTCCTGCATATCCTCATCACCATTCTCTTCGACTAAGTTTGAACTACTGGCTGATGCAGAAATCAAACCCTGAAATTTTAAAAGTAAAACATATACACTCACTCCTGTTATCCGAAGTGGTGGTAGGCAGAGGTGTAACCAGTCCACCCACTTTTCGCTGAATTTATTATAGTCCCATGATGTGATAGGGGGCGAGTCTATCGCCATACAGGACTCAATTATAGGCTCCGGTCTGATACTGAGAATTTCTAAATAGAAAAACCAAATATCACTTTACCTGACCCAGGGATCGAACCCAAGATCTCAGCACAACAGTTCTAATGCATGCGTAATTACAACTGTGTCACTGAGACACTAAAAGTAAAAATGTATGATATAAAGAATATGACTATATGATGGAGGAAAGGCATAAGCCTTCTTTATCCAAAAGGCATGAGCTCAGTTGTGGGATATTTTGTAGTACTTACTTGTATTATTTTCTGAACCGATTTAAACACCAAATACTTAATTCGTTTTTAAATATATTTGTTTAATTAAATTGAATTTTGGTCATTTTGGTCATGCTCTTCTTTGTCAATTTGGCTAAACTTTCCTTTATGGGCCGTCGCTTTGGAAGTTCATATTTTTTTTGTAGATAGTACTCATAAAAAGAAAGCTTTATACAAATTTTTAAGTGACGCAAACTCATGATTTACGAGATATAATTTTTAAAAGTTTCCATACAAATTGGTTTACACCCTTTGGTGTTTTTTTATAACCACCCAGAAATAGGACCGTCAACCTATCTTGGCAGGTGGTAATCTGTTACTAACGTTAAGTTATAACCATGGAGTTATTGAGATATATGCGGGATGGGGATGGTGCAAGCGGGTAGCCCCTTCCCCTCCCCCGAATCCCGGCCCCATAAATCGATGGACATTTATGGTTTTTTTATTTTAACCTAAAAACTTTAACCATGGATATCTCCATAACCATGGGGTTGCGTAGGGTGGGATGGTGCAGGGGGGTAGAACCCCCCTCCCCCACCCATAAATCGACGGCCCGTAATGGTAAGTTTTACCGTCAATTTTATGAATTGAATACTAACTAATAATTATCCGTTAAACAAGTTTTTAAAATTCTCCATGATCAGATAGATAAAATAAAAAGTAGGTACGCTTACACCTTTCGACTGCAAATCATCTGTAGATTTAGTAGGTTTCATTTGATCTTTAGCGTCTTCGCCGATCTCGCTCTGTATTTCACTTATAGTGCTACTTTTTGTAGCCAACACATTTCGCTCCTGAAGGCTCGAACTCATTTCAGAAGCGAATTCTTCGAATGAATCCGTGGGGTTCAAAATACTTTCAGGGCATGCCCCTGGTTCCAGATCGTCTGGGGTGTTCTCTTCTACTTCACCACTAATTGGGACATTGTCTCTAGATGTAGATGCCATTATAATTTAATTTCATTAAGTAAACTGTAAAATTGTATTAAATTTTTCTTTTGTAAAACTGTAATCTTTTTGTGATTACGTTCCATTTGCAACTAAATTGGTGGGATGAATCTTAGTTTTGTGTCTCCCTCTAGCACGTGTGGAACGCAATCTTGCTGTTTCACTATTATGCATTTTAATCGTCATGTGGCGAGGGAGCAGAAATATGTAGGTGTAAATATGTCACAGTGACACAATTGGACAGTTTTGACGTTTCTTTATTAAAAATGTGGCCAGGTACAAAAATTCAATATAGTGTAGTAGTTTTTCCGCATGATATGTACGCCCACGTATGTAAAAAAAGGATAGTCAGATATTCTAGTGGACCCACAGTTTGGCAAGATTTTTCCTGTTAACACGATCTCAAACTTATTATATTTTAAGTAAAAACTTCTATTGTCACGTTCTGCACTTTTGGGATGGGGAAAAAGCACTGGACTCGCGTGACCATTGAGGTCAAATTATTTTGCTATTGACATAAGTACGCCTATAAAGTTCTATATTTATTGACAAGCAATAAACCCTTTCACGCTCAAGGGAAATATTTTTCCCTTCTACAAAAATCGTTATCGATTGTTCAATTATTATTGAATCGATATTTTTTTTTTCTGAATGTCAACGTAAAACGTATGTCCAAGGCGGCAAATGTGTTTCTGAACGAATAAAAATAAAATAACTGACAAACTTTATTGCGCCAAAACCAAAACATTCGCGGGTTGACGCGCTCTATAGAAATAATTCTCAAAAGGACAGACACTTATAAAACAATTTATAAATATATTATCGAGATTATATAATATCGAGACAGTAACGGACATATAAGGAAGTGACGTGGCTTCGGCCGGAGAATTAAATAAAAAATGGATAAACGAAATTTAACGAAGACTTGGCTTAGGCCTTAGGAAAAATAAAAACATATATTGGAAAAATAAATAAGACTTGGCTTAGGCCTTAGGAAAAATAAAAACATATATTAGAAAAATAAATAAGACTTGGCTTAGGCCTTATAGGAAAAAAAAACCTATATTGAAAGATAAAATTGAAGACTTGGCTTAGGCCTCACTGGGAAAAAGACAACATATCTTTATACACGATTGACGAGGCTGTATGGGCTGGAACCCTTTGCCTTCCCAATACAAGGGAAAAACGAAAAAAAAAAAAATTCGCGGGTTGAACCATAGATCATACAGTAATACTGGTATAGATACGCCACTCTGCGTCCAAAAACAAATTAATTTTCCCCACGTCCTACAGATAGCGTTAAAAGAGCATGCTAGCTTCCATATGCATCCGATAGATGGCACTCTTAAGTAGTCACTATTCTAATAAAATTTAGGAAAATTAAGCGTTAAAAAAGAATAACTTGATTTAAAATACTTTTGATTATGATTACCCACGTGATTTTCGTTTGTCAAAAAGTATTTTAAATCAAGTTATTACTTCTTAACGCTGAAAGAAAACGGCAAAACATATTTTTTTTAAATTATTTATTAACTCTTTTCCTCTTATTAAAATATTCACATGCTTGTAATTTAATTAGGTCATTCCTATCAAAATTTGATATCTTTCACTTTAATAATCTATTTACCCCAAGACACCAACTGCGTACAATCAATTTTATAGAAAGATCACAAATAAATTTCAACTAAATCAGATTTATGTTTATTACATGTACAATAAAACCACAAGCAACGAATTTTATGAATCAAATATTTTGATTGAGGATTATCACGAAGGCATGCAACAATGATGTAATAAATGTGATTCATTAAATTAATGAACCTATCATTTGGATGGAATAAAGATTTCTTTGTATAATCTACTTCATAAATAAACAAATATAAATCAATTTCTGATCTACACAAATCATTAAAACAAATATTACAAGCCTTGAAAATTTTTGATTTAGAGTTTTTAATCACATATCCCGTAACATATTTTTTTGATTCGGCATGCAATAATGATTTATTTATTTTAATTTCGTGCATTACATTAATCAAAGAATCAATGTTACATACAAAATCAGTTCATTCATCAGAATTATGGCGATTAGTTATAATCAAATGTGATAATGCTTGCATACATGTATTATAATCTTCTTCACAATTTGCACCTGCAGAATGGGGTGAATTATAATTATTAATAATCAACGTTTTAAATGCATTCATAAATTGATTACAATCAGGATTTACATTTCTAACACCATTACTTCTAATACTACTAAAGAAATTTTCTCGGGGATCTTGATTAAAACTTCTAGTTACTAAATTAACAACATTATCATTTAATAATAAATATTGCCACATTTCCTTAAAAGTCTTTTATATTGTGGATCCAATTTCTGATTGAAGGAATCGACTCATATTTTACCTGATCAATATTTGTTCTACTATCAACTGATTTTAACTTGATTGATTCTAAAATTGGGAGCAAATCAGCCCACAGTTGGAAGTGAGAGGAATTTCTTTAACACAACATTTATATATTTTTGAATCATCTTGATAGGAATGATCATTATAAGATTCAAAAAAAAATATCAAATATTAATAAAAAATCAGCTGTATCCTGACACTCCTTTGGTAAAATTCCATGTCCTGTAATAAAAATAATATTCAATTAGGTTATTTTCTATGAGATTTTTTTAAAATATGTTCATATAAAATTTTCAGTAGAGCATGCGGCTTAGAGATTGTTTCCAAATGACGGTATGGTCTGGTCGCTAGGTTTTTTACAGTTAGCCAGAATGATAGTCGATTTGTTGGGGAAAACACATGATATGACACTGTTTTTACGCAGACTAGTAGTAGTACTAGCCTAAAAAAATATATTCGTCTAACCCCTTTGATATCCTTTCTATGAAACTATTAACAGTTTAATTAGTCACTAAAATGAAAACGGACACTTGTGATTAATGCACCTGTGACATTACTTATATACAGGAAAAATATTTATAGAAACAAAATAATAGTTTGCTTGATCTTACAGGTATTTAAACCATTTAACCGCTAATATGAAAAAAGAGATACACATGTATAAATAGTGTGGTGCATTTTCCTCATCTAATCCTTATCCAATGTTTCATCTTAGAAATTGTAGTTAGTAATTTTATTAAAAATTACCCTATGACTGCCTCAGTGGCGCAGTTGTAATTGCGCATGCGTTACGATTGCTGAGCTGAGGTCTCGGGTTCGATCCCCGGGTCGGGTAGTGAAATTGGATTTTTCTATCTAGAAATCCCGTACCAGTCTGGAGTCTGGAATTCTGCCCGGTATGGCGATAGGCTCGCCCCCTATCACATTATGGGACCGAAATAAATTTGGTGAAAAGTGGGTGTACCTCTGCCTAACCCTTCGTGGATTACAGGCATGAGTGTAAATGTATATTTATGTATTACCCTATGTCGATCTACCAAGTTAATTTTTTCAGCTTCATGTAATTTAGCGTGTATTAAATATTACATGTTTATAAATTGTTGCTGAATAAAATCAAATCTAATAAAATAACATCAGTCAAATGTAAGTATAATCTATTTATGCTTACTTGAATAAAATCACATTGCAGAAGACGCTCTTTGGCTAAATACCTGAGCGGCTAATAAGAAATAATTAATAAGAAAAAATAAAAAGTTAATCATTTTTTCTTATTAATATGACTCTCCCTAAGTTTATTTACGACACGAATGTCATCGTCGCCTACGCCCACAGCCATAAACATTTTTAAGTGTTCTCATTTGGCCCATTTCTCCACCCCATTTTGTGTAAATTTCGCATCTTTAATTAATAAATTTTTCCTTACGCCTTTAAGTAGATGTGGTGGATCGAATAATGGGAACACTTTGATGTTGTTCACCTCAAAATTAGTTTTGTATTCCATAGGTTTCCGATCAGTGGCATATTTTTTACCTGTTTCTTCTAATAAATGTTTAATTATTGAAATATATGTGGGACATTGGTCACATATTGTGGCAACAATTCGTAGCCCTGTGTTGTTTATTTCTTCAATATTTTTTAGTATAAATGGTTTCAAATCATTCTTTTTGTGCTGTTTTTGGAAAATGTAAAGCAAACGGGTTGTTTTGTTTTACTTTTTATACTTTAATCATGAAGACTAGAGCACGGTCTGCAATATTATTGGTTTTATTAATGCCATTTTCTTAGAAGCCTATGATTTCGTTTTGGGAAGCGTTATATACGAGACCAGGTGACAAAGACACTTCGTCAAATAATAAATTGACGAGCCTTTTTGTTCTGACATGCGCTGTACCACATTTTTTCAATTTTTCTATTATATATCTGTATTAATGCCTGGTCTCATCCTTAATGCCCCAAGTATTTTTTGTAAACAATGTTTTGAAGGTAAGACAAACATTTTTTGTAAAAGTTTATAGGCTTTTGGACTCTGCTTCATAATAGTTAAGGCCATAACTTTTTCTTCAGTAGTATATCGTCTGCCTCGTGTTTTTTTTTCACCTCATTTGCAATTTTATAAAAGTTTGTGCCACGTCAGGTAGTTTTTCAATATATGTCAAAAACTTTTTGGACATAGCCATTTTTTTAGCTACGCGTATTTTTTTATGCAGTGTTTAATCAGCCAACCAAGTAATCAATACTCACGTAAAGGTACTATGCGCGTCAAATTCGAGGAATAATCCAGTGATCCGGCTGTTGTTGGTAGTTTTTCTTCACTGGGCAGTGCAGCTGATGTTGAAGGTTCTCGTGCACTATATCCATTCAAAGCTGTAAATATATATGAGAAAATTATAATTGAGGGATTAAATTTATACAATAATTACAATTACATCACGCATAGAAGATATATTATTAGAATACATAATTTACAGTAGTGACAACCTAGTGGAGAAATTATTAAATTGCCAAACAGAGGTCTCAATTTCACAAAGTCATATATATCTAATGCAGCTGATGTTAAGGGTTGTTTTACACTTTGACTCAAAACTGTGAATTTTAATGAGTAATGTTTAATTATTTAAAAATAGAATAAATAATAAATTATAAGATGAGTTGAAATAGAGTTAATTTAGTGAGCAAACACATTTCTTATCTATAAGTTAAAACACTATATAAATAAAAATGAAATTATGTTTGTTGTTAAGAGCATCACTGAAGAGTGACTGGACCAATCATAAGTGACCAACCATTTATTTATGGAAAAGTCTTATATATATAAAATGCTTTTTCTAATAGATAAGGTGTACATGCAGATGATACCATTAAATACCTGGACACAGTCAGTTAATAATAATATAAAGCACATGTTTAAAATATTATAGATCTAGGAAACGTAGAATGGTACTTACAAAATATATTCAATGTTGGTACTGCATTTTTTGTCAAGCGATGACTTGGTAATTGAAATTTTTCTTCAAAGTGCCTGTAGCATAACCAAACATTATTATAAATATATTCACTGCCTTGTCCAATAGTTGCAGGATAGAGAATAGACTTTCATTGAAAAAAATTTCTCTGTATGTGGATAATCCCATTTAGGATAACGGTGTAATGGACCTGCAAATTAATATTTCTATTAGAGTGAATTCTTCAAAAGTCATATATTTTATTTAAACTTTATTGCGGTTACTACAGAAATTATAAAAATCACTATAGACTTAAGGGCATACATGTGCACAACACAATACATTAAAAATATCTTACAGGTACAAAAAAATCTGAATTACACTTATTTTATTATAAAACTAGATGTTTCCCGCGGCTCCACCCGCGTGGAGGTTATTATTGGAAGAATAGATATACTATTCATGGAGGCATCTTTAGCTATTACAACTTTCTATATTTTGCTATCCCATAGGAAGCGTGCATTTTTCTGGGATAAAAAGTGGCTTATGTCATTTACTGTCACTATGCAAAAAATCATGCCGATACTTGCTGATAAAAAGTAGCCTATGTGCTTTTCCAGACTATAATCTACTTTTGTGCCAAATTTTAAACAGACCCGTTGTAGCGTGATTGAGTAACAAACATCCATCCATCCATCCATCTAAACATTCGCATTTATAATATTAGTAGGATTCCTAAATGAACTTCCGTTCTATAAATAAAGTTAAATAAAACTTACCATCAACAGCACATCCAAAATAACACTTTAATTCACTTGCTTTCGGCATTGTAATAAGTTCAAAACAAAAACAAAGTCCATGTAATAAAAAGCCAAGTTATCAGGTTTGCAAGTAATCGGTGTCACAGTAACAGATCAGGTTGTATCGTAAGCAGAAATCGCAGAATCCGTTATCACGCCAAGTCGTGTAAAATGCAAGAAAACACCCAATAAACAAACGCAGAGAAACCTTGACGAAAACCGTACAATTTGAAATGGCTGTCGTTATGATTTTTTTTTATTCCTCCAAACGACAGGCTATAGTCAATCGACCATACTGCCTAATCGTACGTTTAAACTGCCGATGAAGTTTTACTGAAAAATATTTTCCCTTCATATTACTTATTAAAAATACATTAAGAATTAATATATAAATCATAAATTTGTAAAATATTCGTTAAATTTATTATTTCTATTGGAGAATTTAATTAGCATGTTATTCTACTGCTGCCATCTAGCGATTCCTTTTTGTGTATATCGGGAAAAAATTACGTCCACCACAGTAAGAGGGGCCTATTGTCAAGATTTGGAATTTATATGGAAGTTACATGCCCCTGGGTTGAACTAATAATAACTTGAAAGTGTTTTGGACTTGAGAAAATAAAATAACTGTATTTTGTCACGTGTTTTATATTATTTGGTAAGTATAATTGTATATAATAATACAGTAAACGGCAGAATATTAGCACAAGTACCTAAAAGTTGCAAATCATCTAAAGGGAAATATTTTTCCCTGTGGTCCATATCTGGTGTATTCGTTGTAGTATTATTATATGTAGTGCTTTTTGATAATGTATGGTTTTCTTGTATTTTTATATAATTTACCTTCATACCTGGATACTTATACCAGTTTGATTTTTATACAGGAAAGAAAACTAATACAGAAATTGAGGTTGATCGCAACGCCAAAATCAAATATTACCTGCGCCTCTTTTTTGACATCTTAGATATCGCTATAACTCGTATTTAGTGTACGTAAAGTTGCACGAAAAACACCGAATAGAAGGTCCGCTTTTGAGCAGCCTCGAGTATCGCCAACATGTAGCACGAGGTCTAATAAATAATTTTACATGTTGACAGCGACCAGGACCCACTTTAGTCTCCTCTGAAAAGCTCCGCATTGGAAATAAACGCAATTTGCCAGCGCACTACATGGAAAAAGCAGAAAAACTGAAGCGATGCGTAAATTGTGCAGAACGACGTATAGAAAATAGGACACATAATAAATGTGTTATGTGCAATGTCCACTTGTGCTTCACAAGTAAACGAAATTGTTTCGTAGAACATCATAACTATTTATTTTACTTTTCTGCTAATTTTTATTATATTACAAAGAAATAAATAAAATACCGGCATAGTAAACCTAACTCTTCGTTTATTTACTTTTATGGTCCATAGGGAAAAATATTTCCCATGAAATTATAGGAAACCTATACACCCTGCTTTGTTTTTCTGGTGATATTCTCTTACTTTAAACCCACAATAGCTAAAATATTGTGTTGTATTGGCATATTTAGTCTCGGACATCTTATGGTCCTGTAAGGGTTAAAAAAAGTTACTACTTCACGGACGCTGTTTCAAAAAAGAACACACTGTGCAGTAGCCCAAAGTTTCAAGTTTTCACTTCTGTCGGTAGTCCCCAAGACTTATCACTTACGATGTTTTTTTTATATGATTTGATCTGGACAATAGTGGGTCGCTTAGAATTTTCTATAAATATATTAAGTTAACACTCAAAACGCAAAGAGGTATTATTGAATCCCTATTAATACTATAAATGCCAAAGTATGCTTGTATGTATTTTGTTTATTGGTTTGTTACCTTTCACGACTAAACGGCTGACCGGAACGAATGGATTGTGATGAAATTTGGCAAGGAGATAGACTATATTCTGGAGAAGGCATAGGCCCTTTTCTCAAAAAACAATCTTGAAAGGGGTCAAATAGGAGTTCAAAATTTATATGGGCTATCTATAATTCCTTAAGATAGGGATCTGAAAACTCATATTTAGGCTTTTGGTTAGAAATAAAGGAATACGTGCTAAAGTTGTAGCCATACTAATCCATACCCATACATTTCGTCTGAGAATAATATACGCTTCTTTTTATCCCGAAAATGCACGGTTCACCCAGGATAGAAAAATATAGAAATATGTAATAACTTAATATGTCTCCATGGATTTTATACCTCTTCTTTCAAAAATAACTATCACGCGTCGAAGCCGCGGGCAAAAGCTAGTAATCGAATTAAAAATGAAACTAATAAATATATAACAATCACACATATTCTGACCCTACACAAGGTAAAAGCTGTGTAGTGGGTTTCAAGACCTACGGTCACCAACCCAGACCCGAAACAAATATTTGTCTGTCACTCACACACTTGTCTCGGTGCGGGAAACGATCCCACGGCTTCTCGTTTCACAGCCCGCTACTCAACCGTTGCGCTGCTGATAAACACATTCTACCGCCATAGAGTTTATAAATATTTATTATTAATAATTAGTTCTTGGCATAACGACCACTAAGTGATTTGCTATTTTATTCGTAGTAGGTATTATATGAACTTGACCCATACATTTTCGTGCCTGAAATGCGAGAAACTTCGCATTGGTTTATAGAAGACATTTGAAAAGGTAAGAAAAAAGAAAACTAGACATTGAAAACAATTTTCCCTCTATTGTTTGTTCATCGATGGCCATCCCTTTAACTGCACTCGTAACGGTATATTGTAAGTGTGGCTCTTGCAGTTATCAGCGCTTTCCGCATGGCCGACTACGAGTCAAGTGCCCGCTACCCGATCGAAGACAATTTGTTACGTTATTCAACATGAATTGCTGGCAGATATATGTTTGTAAAATGGCCGTTTGCGTGCCGAGGTAATGAAGTCGTAGGGTATTAATATCAGCTTGTTTTCTTAGTAAATAAGGTGATGCAGTTTAGTATATAATCTAGGTTTCAATTAAGTATTAGGATAGTTCCTTTTATTAGAAATACCGAAGGTATAACTGAGGTATTTAGGAGACTAGTTGGGGGTAGTTAATAATGACAACCAAAGTGGGAGTAGTAAATGTTTAATTTAAAACAGAGTGAGTTTGTGAAGTAGACGAGACGATAGCCAGTATATTCGTGGTTCGGTGTTGTAAGAGTTAATCGTAATCAGTTCAATGGCGTTGTTCAGTTTAAAAGGGTAATGCTGGTAGATTAATTATAAAGAAAAGCCTTAAGTGAATCCTGACATGCGTGTGTGTTAATATTAAGCACTGAGATGTGTAACAGTGCCGTGTTAATCAATTAATAAATTATAAATATTGTATTTGTGCCTTTTAAATATCCATCTTGCATAGTTTTGTTGATGTTCCTAACATAAGGCAATTGTGTTGAGTTATAACGAAATAATCAGTTGTAATTATAATTATTACTATGAAGTATTTAAAGTTGGATATTAGCATTTATTTTCCTAGTCAAACTGTGTTAATATCCAGAGTAGAATCAAATCATATCATTTATATAGTATGTTATGCCACTACTCTGAGGCGGGTGGCGGCGCGAAACATCGCGCTGCTGCTGTCAATTGTGGGGGGCATCTAGCCCAAGAAGAGACGGGCCGTAAAGGCATGGCACAGGGATGGTTCTGGCAGCAATTCAGAGTATACTCAGGATCCCCCGGGATCGTCCCACATGTGCTGCAGAAGGCTACCGCGGGGTTTTTAGTCGGTACACCGGCGTAGGAAAATTGGTTAGGGTCCCGATCTAGTAGTCCTTCGGGCGAACTGGGTCGGAAGGTCGGGGAGTCCGGCATAACCATCTCTCCTCCCCCGAGGACCAGAAGGTATCCGTAAGATGGATTTTCCCCTTGGGAAAAAAATGTTATGCCACTAGGGACACTTTTTATAGGTCAGGATTATATTATAGGTAATCTAATCTAAATGTGGTAATGCCCTGGTCTGAGAAGAAAACCACGAAACTCCGCCGTTGACTTTCAGAATACCTACTTAGGAATGATATAATTATCTGGTATTCTTATCTGAAACAAACATGTAGCAAATTCTATTTGTATATAAAGTTAAACATTATGATTATTAAAGTTAAACAAAACTAAATGATTTTTTAGTGAATAATACATGCGTATAAATGCTTCTTTTCCCCAATAGGTAAAAAAGTCTTCTCACAAATAAAGACCGCTTTGCAATACAAAAAAATAATTTGGGAGATTTAGCGTAGCTCGTAAAATTCTTGCGCTTTCTTCACCATGCCTTCGACCGTATAACTAAATATCTTATTTGTAACAACCCGCCATAATGGGTACGTGAGATGCAAGTAAATTTCTCACCGGGTGAAAAAATATCTTCCAAGGAGACGCGAGTAATTTATTCCGGCAGTGTCGACTGACTGGCAACGAGATTAAGTTGAATATTTCGTGTTTTGTAGTTAAAATGGCGAACAGCAAGAAACTTCTAAATGTCTTTTTAAAGGAATCGCGAGAAAATGACATTAAATTGTGCTTTGAGAATAGTGTTGAGACTTGAGAGTAACACCGTACTTACACATTCAGTTTTATTATTGCAGAGCGTAGACGGGCAAGCGAGTCATCTGATGGTTAATGATTTTCATCGCCTGTGTGAATAATCTGTACTAACTCTGTCTTTTAACAGATAATTTTAAAACAAAGTACTGAAATAATTTTAACGGTGAACACTAATATTGGACATAAAAATAGAATTCTTACATTATTTCCTTATAAGTTACTAATAAGACAGGTAAACCTATCTTCATATATAGTGAAAAATACTATCAAATAAATTAAGTACATTTCGAAGTCTATTCACTTCTCTTTTACTTTCGCACTCACGCCTGTAATTTCCTATGGGTAGGCAAAGATGTAACCAGTAAACCCACAATTGGCCGAGCTTATTACCGACCCTTGGTGTGATAAGAGGCGAGCCTGTCGCCATGTTGGGCACAATTCCAGACTCCGGGATGTTACTGATATCACTTGTACCCGACCCGAGGATCGAACCTGAAACCTCAGTACAGCAGTCGTACTTTACTAATTACAACTGCGCCACCGCGGCAGTCTTCTCTTTTAAGTGTAATACTCGCCTTCCACTAAAAAACGGTAATGAGCGGAAACAGAGGGAACGAACTGAGTGGACCGGAGTAAATTAGTTGTGCACTTCCACTAAAAAAGAGTTTCAGCATTTGCCTTCCACTGCCAGCGGACTTTGCGGAGCGGGAAATGAGATGGGTCAGATGAGCGAGTTTGTGAGCTTCCATTTGAAGCGGAGTAATCTAGCAGCCAGTATCAGAGGAACCGTTGCAGTAGCAAGTCGTTTTATTCAAAGTTTGCGTTGATGTCGGACGATTCAAGTGATGATGATTTAATGATACAATAATTAAATGTTTGCTTCTTTACTACTATAAAAAAAACAAAGCGTAACAAACACAGGTTTTGGAGAAGCAATCATATAAGACAAAGAGCTTTCAAAAGCGATTTATTGCGAATGTTTCACGACCTACAAGATGAACATTTTAAAAAATATTTCAGAATCACTAGAGAACAATTTCAAGAAATTTGGAATTCCGAGCGGAGTCTGTTCAAAACTAGCGTGCGACTCCATGACACAGCGGACCCATTTAACTCGCTCAGTCCCCTACACTTGCTCGCTCGCAGTGGAAGTGCTTGTATGAAATTCAGTATAGCGAGTCAAGCGGACTCCGCTCAACTCTGCGACCACTTTTGTGACTCTGAACTCGTTTAGTCCGCTCCGCTCCCTCTTTTTCAGTGGAAGCACTTATATGCAGTTCGCCATTGCGAGTTAAACGGACTCCGTACGGAGCTCGTTCCACTCGCAATGGAAGGCGGGCATTATATAATATCAAAGACTAGCTGTTCCCGCGAACTCCGTTTCGCCTTAAAACAATCCCGGTCCGTCAATCCCGCGGGATAAAATATTCCGGAATAAAAAGTAGCTCATGCTACTCCGAAGTAACGTAGCATTCCATAGGTGACAGTTGTTTTAAATCAGTTAAGTAGTTTTTGAGTTTAACAATTACAAACAAACAATCAAATCTTTCCAATTTATTAACCGACTTCAAAAAAAGACGAGGTTCTCAATTCGTCGGAATCTTAAATTTTATTTATGTTCCCAGATTACTCTAAGACACCTGGACGGATGCGAGAGTTTTTTTAAAAGGGTATACTTCCCAGTTGGTCCCATTGGCACAAAGTCAGGATCTGATGATGGCATATCAGAAAAATCGAGGGCAACCCTGAAATTTTATAGGGACGTGGAATTTGTTTTTATCGAAGTCGGTGTACTGTTTATGAATTAAAAAACTTTTACTTATAACATTAGTGTAGATTTTCAATCTGCAGCACCGCTTTAAAACGTAAAGACCTTGAACATTCGTTTCAAGTCACAACTTTTTTATCCCGCTCAAGTATTATTATTCATGAATATGAATTGCGTTGTTTAAACGGATCAAAATTTTTATTAAGCCGCGAACTCTCTTTAAGGGGAGTTGTGTGCAATATCCTTTATTAAAAATGTTTTTAGAGCGTGAAAAAGGCATCCGCTTTTGGAGGATTCATCCTGCGCCTATTTGTATACTGACAGACATGCAAAATTTAATATTTTATATTAATAAATCTTTCATTTTCTTCGTGAATCTACAATTGAACTCGATGGCGTGCAGTGATTAATGCAACCTTAGTAGGGTGATTTTATTGGAACCAGTTTTCTAGAAAAGGTTTTTTTTTCCTGGCACGGTAAAGTAACCACACTGCACCTGATGGTAAGCCCAGTGCCGTCCAATCAGAGTATCGAGTAGCGAGAGACAAGCTATCCTCCGCCACTCAACAATATCATGCCGGCCTGCTTCCTCACACTACGCCATGGGCAAGAAGGTGAAAAAGGAGTCGAGGGTCTAGTGTCAGAGTATTCAGAACGCCGCAGAACGGCCAAATATCGTACCCCAACTCAATACCCCCGACAAAAACCGGATGTACACTGGCTGATCCCGGAACGCGACACACTTGGCGGGTTTTACACCCTGTGTACGGTGGTTGCTGTCCGGGCGGATATTAATATCCTACCACCAGCATTCAGCATATCAGCAGCAAGTTACAATTCTTTAGATTAGATTTGATGCTTAAATTTGCGATATACTGCAATCGCGATGTACATCGAGTGCCACTCACATTATCACAGCTCTACAAAAAAATCTTTTTTTTTGTTCGAATATATTCGAGAAAGTTCTCAATGTGCTCGTATATTCATGATTTTTGCATATCTTATATTTTGAACAATTATTGGCTTGTTAAATTCTGCTGGTCTTTGAAAAGAGATTGTCCCCTGAAAAATTATAAAAGAAAAGCTCGTAAAAGGCGTTTTATGGAAATATAAATTATATTTTCGACATTTTCTTCTTTTTTTACTTCGATGTATCCTAATTTCTCAAAACATAACTGATATAATAAATATATCTGTTATTTTGTTTCTCGTTTTTTGATTCATGTAATGAAAATAAAGATTAAAAAAAAATCGGAGCAAATCTTACAAAATCTTTGATAGTTTCATGAATTGTGTGCATAGATAGACCCAAAATCATTTGCATATCTAGGGCAACAAAATCACTGTACACCAGTGAATTATCTTTGACATAATATTATATTTATCCATACTGGTCGCCTGGTGGTCCAAATTCGACCGTAATTCATAAAAAACTGACTGTTTCCAATGTTTTTATTGATAACACTGAAGCTCGCCAATATCTACTAAACAAAAAGAAACTCGTTGAAAAAAGGGGAGAGAAAACGGTAGTCAAGTTGTCTATATATATGTTGGAGCAACATGAAAACGGATACTCAATTGAACTTTTAAATAACTCGTTTTATTGTAGAATGTCTATACCGTCACTTGTTTTGCTATTTTGAGGGTGGGTTTGAGTAGTTTACCGCGTGGCACACAGAGTGGGGCACAATAGAAAAATTTAACAATAAAAACGTTGCGCCTTGTCATTAGAAGGATTCCACATTCAATCTTGAATAGCTAGTAGATTTAATTGTCGTAATGCCGACATACTGTGTAAAGTAATAAGTTAACGTGATGTGAAACTGTAATTAGTATAAGTTATAGTAACTTAGTTTGTGTTGTGTTTAAAAGAGCAACCATAGGGTTTCTCGCCAGATAACTGCATTCCGAACTGGCAGTAGTTTATTAAACTCTGAATTCTGAAGTGTTAACCTCGTGTTTTTCTACCGAACTATCATACGATGTGCATCCTGACTATATCTGGGGATCGGAGAGGGATGTGTAAGCCCTCCCACAGCCTCTGCCCGTGGACCTGCCTGCGACATATAGATACATTAGGTATCACATATAAATTATTAAAATAAATCTATTAATGACAAGCTTATTAACTATATTTCTTATACTCTAATACTATGAACTCTTAACACATATAAAAGTAGCGTTCATTTCACTTTGTCCCTGAACATTCGCCACGGATAATAACGAATACGATTCACGTAGAGCGAATTTGTCTTTTGGCAAGTTTTTTGACGGTGTTTCTCGTAAAAAAGTGTCTGCAATAAAACAGGCATTTGTAAGAGTTCGCGACTCGTAAGAGTGAAGTTTGAGAATTTCGGGAACCACGTATAAGAAACCATTACTCTCGGTTCTCGGTGGTACTATTATTATTTGTACTATTATTTGGTTTTTTTTAGTGCCTCGATAGGCAGACGAGCAGACGGGCCACCTGATGGTAAGTAGTCACCGCCGCCCATAGACTTCTGCAATACCAGGGCACAGCAAAGCCGCTGCCTACCGTTGATAATAATTGTTGGTATAATTCGTTATGGTTTTGTAGTATATTGCTGGTTTTGTATTATATTGGTATATTGTTGGTGGTAGGATATTCATATCCGTCCGGATAGTGACCACCGTACACACGGTGTAAAACCCGCCATAGTGGCACACGCAATTATTTCGCGTTCCGGGGTCAGCTAGTGTACATCCGATTTTTGTCGCGGGTCTAAAGTTGAGTTACGATGTTTGGCCGTGTTGCGGCCTTCTGAGTACTCTATCACTAAAACCTCGACCAGTTCTTCACCTCTTTACCCCATGGCGTAGTGTGAAGAAGCTACAAAGCAGGCCGGATAGATTGATCTATAGCAGCGGGATAGATTGTCCCTCGCTACTTGATATTCTATCTGGACGGTATTGCGCTTATCATCAACTGCAGTATGGTCACTTTGCCAGGATAAAAAAAACATTTTTGGCACATAAAGTAATATGACAGCCTCCGTGGCGCAGCGGGTGAGTAGCCGGCTGTGAAACGAGAGGCCGTTGTTTCGATTCCCACACCGAGACAAATGGTTTTTATGATCCACAAGTATCTGTTCGGGTCTGTGTGTTGTGGGAACGGTCCCACAACTGACTACGGAGTCTCGCGTAGTTCTTGATACCCACGATACCCTTTTGACCTAGTCTGCCCTGGTAATCGATATAGCAGTAAGTCAGAAAAGGCGGTTTCGAGAAAAAAGCGCGCAAAGATTTTGACACAATTTTAGCGTTTGTGATAAAACTATTAACTCAACTTTTATGTTCTATATGTCAAAAGAAAGGGAAATATATGTTTTTTACAGTAGAATAACATCGTTTTCACGTTTTTATTAGGGTTGTCATAAAACATAACAAATCGTGTCTTCATTACTATATTGTTAACTAATTTTAATTAATATTCAGGTAAGAGGGCAGTAACTGCCATAGATACTGCACTCTTGCTTTGTATTATTTGAAACCGCTATATTACTTACAGAATTCAAAATAATAAATTTAAATTACTACTTAAAACAACAGTAAGGAAGGATCATACTGCCCTTTACCTTAGATCTTGAACATAATTTAGGCTATTTCATTGTGAAGTATAGGACGTTACTGCTTTTTCGAGTAATATTTTGATTTTGGTGTTATCTGAATTTCTTAAGCAGTATGTTTATAAATAGTATTGAAAAGAACAAAAAAACATTAAAAAGAACACAATTATCATTTTTTTTTCGCACGCAATTCCTCTTTCAGTCATTCTTGGATCTGAACTAGGTATTTCTTTGAATTTAAGGATTTTCACCTGTAAAAAACTTAATGATCGGAATGTTTCATATTTATGGGAAATCTTGGCATCTATGTCTTTCAAGTAAACCCTAGGCTGAGAATTTCGGAGCCTATGCCGAGATGATTTATGTTGAAACTGTATGATGTATATCTATGAATTTGCTTAAAGGGGCAAAACTCTCATTGAAGCATATAATACAAGGAGTAAACAAGACAATATTGAATATATCTATACGTGGAAGCATTACAATAAACACACTTTGAAAAATAAGTAAACTCTATTCTTCATTATTTATATTTTCCTGTTTTTTTTTCACATAATTTTGATATTCCTCTTTGTTGTTTATGTATATATCTTTATGTTTCAGATATTTATTGCAGATTACACAATCTGAGGATATTTCTACCTCACTGTGCTTAGTTTATGCTTTATGTATTTCATACTCTGTATAAATTTCGCATTCTTCGTTAGAAAGAGTTGCAAATAAAATATTCATTTGTTTCGCAACGATATTTGTTACGAATTCATATGAAGTTTTATGATCTGTATAGGTTCTTGGCTTTGTAATCCTCGTAGATAATCTTAGAGTCACATCGCTTGACAAATATCTTCTTCTAAGAGAACATCTCTTCGAAAATGGTATATGGCTAGGTTATATTGAAGAACATTGATTTCAAAATTCTTATGTGCTTATTTTAGAACGGAGTTCTTTATCGCACAATTATTATTTGTTTGCGGGCTGAATGGCTAGACCAAAAAAAGAAAAATGAAAAACACACCAAAAACCGAAATCTTTTTGCAGTGGTTTTTGAGGCACTTCCCGATCACCTAGGAAACTAAAACTTTTTTCAATCGATTCAGATTTTGAGAATATGCAAAAATATTTATAATTTTATTTAATCATTGCTTAATACAAACACAAAAAAGATGTAGCGAAAGGAACTCCGTCTCAACCGGGTCTCCATAAGACAGCTCTCTCTTTTTTTGATCAGATATACCTTTCTGTAATATTTTAAATAATTATCTTTTGTATTTTTTTATCATATCCTAACGTTGTCCAAAAAAATTTTACTAACTTTTCATTATCAGCTTTTAGTAAAAAATATTTGTACGTTTGTATGGTAAGATACTGTGTTTATATATATGTGTATTTATAAGACATTCATTATATTTACAATTCAAAAACTGCAGAACAGCTCCATACTGTAGATGTTACTAGTGAAATTCATTTGGTGCATTGGTTCAAACTAACGTAAGAGCAGTATGTCACAGATTTACTGCTCTTTTGTTAAGAAATTTGTGAATACAAATGAAAAGGGTAGTATGTCAATAAAATACTGCTCTATTGCGTGGTTAACTAGATTATCTTATTGTTCTTACTGCTGTTTATCAAACAAGAAAATGGATTTGTAATTTACGTAGATGTATGAAACCTAGATAGGAAGAAAGCTCGTTTAACGTACATTCCAAATCAGTAATAATAAAAATTTTGCCACCTTTGACTTACTGCCCTCTCGATTACCACGGCAGTAGTGTGGGGACTATGTGTGTTGTTATGTTATGCACACACTAACCTAACCCTAGGTTTGTGTGTGCATTGCCAGCTTACTTGCTTGCAAATACCACCGAAGCTGCCTCATGGCAGTTGATGACAATGCTTTCTTATGAATGCCGTCGAATAACAGAAATAGCTGAATTAAGTGATATTGAAGGTAGTCTTTATATCAAACATATAAATTCTTTAAAATAAAGCTATTATAAGCAGCGATAGCCTAGTTGGTTGCGGTACGGACTGTCAAGACGAAAGTCGTATGTCCGAAACCCAAGTGGCATACACCTCTGACTGTTCTAAAGTTATGTGTGTAATATATGTTAATTATCGCTTGCTTTAACGGTGAATGAAAACATCGTGAGGAAACCTGCATATCTGAGAATTCTTATACGAATTCCGAAGGTATGTGAAGTCTACCAATCCGCATTAGGCCAGCGTGGTGGAGGCCCGTGCCCAGCAGTAGGACAATGTTTAATACAGGGCTAGTATTATTATTATAAAGCTATTTCATTTACTTTTGCTTAGGTATAATTTGACCAAAATTTTACCGCATAACCGCTCAATAATACGTCTGAATTTTTTTATAAATACAGAGTGAAAAAGTAACTTAACTTGTTTTCTTAACTGAACTGTTTTGATATCGAAAACAATTGGTAAGGAGCTTTTAGTGAGTTGTATCAAGTTATGAGTCAGTGAGTGAGCTTTGAAGAGTTTACTGTGACAGTGATAACAACTCCTGTTGCCTTTGACATCTCAATGATTAACAGGGCCGCGTACAGTACATGCTTTTAGCACTAATGTTATTTTGCGCTTCTTTAATCATTCTTTTCATCTTTACTTATAATAAAATAGTGGAGTATATGCTGATGTGTATCACAAAGTAGTAAACGAATTTTTATGTAGATTTTGTTGATATATTTAGTAAGACTCAGTAGAATATATAGACTTTGTCCAGCCACTTATTTTAATTTGACATAAGCACGTCTATGAAGTACTATATTTATTAACGAAAGCACTCATGACTCACATGACTATATGTGGTAATCTTTATATATATAATTCTACTGTACGTGTGTATGTCACTGAACTCCTCCTAAACGGCTGGACCGATTTGAATGATTTTTTTTGTATGCGTTTGCGTGCGCCCTGTATGGTTTAGATTCACAAATCAGCCCGGCAGATGGCGCTGCAGTCGGTGTGGCGCTGCTTTTACGGGTAGGACGACGTCTGCCGGGCCCGCTAGTGATATATATATTTTTAATTAATTTTTTTTTTTTTATAGTATAGTCCGACAAACGAGCCAGTGGGTCACCTGATGTTAAGTGATCTCCACCGCCCATGAACATCCACAATACCGAAAGTATTATGTATGCGCTGTCGGCCTTAAAGGACAGGAATAGGGATTAGGGAAGGGAAGGGGGAATCTGGGCCTCCGGATATCTCACTTACCATACGAAACGCGACAGTAAACTGTCACTTTACGTTGGTTTTCTGTGAGACAGTAGTACCTCCCCGGTCGAGCCGGCCCATTCATGCTGTAGACAAATATGTCTTCAGCGTGGCTCTACCACTTCCAATGGTTATTTCTAAAAATAACCACTAGGAAATCAATAAACATGATCGTTGGAACAGTAAATAGCTATTTAACTATTTAAATATCTACATCTTCTATTTATTTATACTCTTTATTTTACACTAGAATACATTATATTTATACACACCAAAAATAATTTTATAAGTAAAACTGGCGTTCTTATATTTGACGTTTTCTATCAGTCTATTTAAATAACACAATAATGTTGAGCAAATATCTTCAGGTAAACACTAACTTTTATTACGGCAATTTATCCTCACATATTATGGCCGTGCGTTAGATTTAAGCTTGTGTAAATCTCGGCTGTACGGCAGATGTTCCTTTGTCAAAGACTTATAAAAAATATTCGCGAAGGCGTCATTGCACTCTTATGTCACGTACATACATAGGCCCCGGAGACCTCAATCTGTAAAAACGAGATCAATCTATTGAATGGCGCCGATGCTTCGTTATCTTAGAAATAATGGAATCGTTCCATTTGATAGAGGATAATATACATACTTGTATATGTTGTATGGATGTGATTTAATTAACGATAGAGCTGCTTTTATTTTTATTTAAACGTACTTAGACTACTCGGTTTATACGAATCTGAAAATTCAATAGGGTAGTCATAAACTTATTATATATGGACCGGGTCATTGAATACGCAAAACGGCACCAATTCATTGGTGCTCGGTTCATAAAAGAGCACCAACGTGTACTCAGTCTTATGCCAACTTCCTTCGCGCGTTGTTGTTGTTACGCAAAGCAAAAATGCCCATTTATATGATTAAAAACTGCACCAATTCGGTTAAAAAAAATAACCAAAAAAAGGATAGAGTATCTTTTTTCCGATAAGTATATCAAACATTTTGTATAACTTTAAAAACTTTTATTTTAGCATTTTTAATAAATATTGTTCTAATTGGCTAACCGGCTTATTTCACTTAGTACGTATATGCTTGGTAAACGTTCTTGATCCGTACGCTTTTATTTTAGCCACATAACATGTAGGTGGATGATATAACTTTGTACTGGCGTCATAGCGGCACGGCGCGTTGAGTTTGTTAGTTCATGTTTCTGTTACATTTATTTATTATGGTTTTATTTATATTATTATAGTACATAGATACACACTACACACTACACACATTGAAACTTAATATTATGATTTTATAGATTCTAAGATTGCTTGCAGAGCCAACATTGAGCCAGAGCTTGATTGGCCCAACACAGTCATTATAATGCTGTACAAATTCTAGAAAACAAGATTGACGATGGCTAATATTATTGTCAAATAGTTCATACATTTTATACAAATCACTTTGTTTTCTTCCATAGAAAGTCATTTATTTTTATGTATCCTAGATTAAGTTGTGAAATAAAACATCAAAATAGTAGTCCATTAGTTCTCGAGAATACGCAAACAAACTCACATACACACAAACATATAAACATACATACAAATATGCGGGTCGAATACAGAACTTTCTTTTTTCGAAGTAATTTAAAAAGAACTAAACCAGAAAAAACATACAAAATACAGTCTTGAATAAACAAGAAAAGAGCTAACAAGCCAAGACTTATCATTTATTAAAATTTAAGAATATTTAATATTTATCGTTACAAAAAAATATTTTTGCACGCCTTTACGAGGTTATGTCACACAATTTATTGACTGAAGTAGACATAGTTTATTACGATTCCAAAGATGGCGCTATTTTATTTGTTACGTTTTGGTGAAGGAAATTAGTTCGTACGACCCTATCTAGCCATATAAATCAATGAGGGTAGTTGACACGGTTTTTTTATTATTTTATTCAAGAAGTTACATTATCTAAACTCTATTATCGAAAGAATTTTATGAATCCTAACAAAAATAAGTAAATTAGACGCCATTCAAATCGGCTGGAAGGGGTAATTGTCAAATGACAGATAAGGATGCACGCTATGAGCCGTGACGACACCTTTCAGAGTGGCTATACTGTGCCGTTGTGCGAGGGAGATAGTGAGATGTTCCTACTACGCACCCATTTTTGCTCATACCAATATTTAAAATAAATATTGTGATCTCATTCTCAAGTAATTTTCATTCTATTTTGGAAAAAGGGTACGTGCGTTGGTTGCATATCGAATAATGTACGAAATTAAATACATGAAACTACCCTATTATGTATGATATTGCTATAATATAATATGTACGGTGTTTTCGGTAATTACAGAACCAGTGAGATGAGATACGCACTGAATTATTTATTTCGGGTCTGAGCGTTGTCTTTCGTGGTCTTTCGTATTTTGTCATATTCTCCGCTACACATAATATGTATGAAGTGTTTAGACAATAATAACCAAACGGTTTTTATATGTAATTTGTGTTTTCAGAAATAGTTGTTTGCTATTATGGAACTTGTAAAGTGTACATCCGGTTTTGTCGGAGGTCTGGAGTTGTGGTACGATGTTTGGCCGTTTTGCGACCTTTTGAATACTCTGACACTAGACCCTCGACCGCTTCTTCACCTTCTTGCCCATGGCGTAGTGTGAAGAAGCAGGCTGGTATGATTGTGTTGAGTAGCGGGGGACAGATCGTCTCTAGCTACTTAATACTCTAATTGGACGGCACTGCACTTACCATCAGGTGCAGTGTGGACACTTTGCCGTGCCAGGATAAAAAAAACCTTGTCAGAGATCAGTCCTAAAGGGAGGAACTATATTATTCATTTTGAATGGTGAATTTCCGCCTGTGTTTTGACCTGTCATGATCAATAAAGATTTTTTTAAACTAGCCGTCCGGACAGACGTTGTCCTGCCCTGAAAATTTAAGAACCCTACTTCAGCCAACTGCCGGGTCCAATTGTGTTTTCAACTCATGAAAATATACACACAAAATTTCATCCTAATTGGTCCAGTTGTTTAGGTGAAGTTAGGTGACAAACACACAGAAAAATTAAATATACTAAGATTAAAACGCTATCACAAAGCTACATATGTTGAGAATCTCCAAAATAATCTATGCAATATCGTTGGAAGGCGAAATGAATACCCAGTTAGCATAATAAAGAACGCTGCAAGCCGACACGTATTTCACCCAGTGTTGCCAACAATAATTTTTCAATCCCGTTAACTTAAGTAAGAAATTCAGTCAAAAACCCGTCAAACAGTTTTTTATGTTCCGGGGGGGAGGGGAGGGTGTTTGAGGGTCACCTCGTACTGTGTGAAACGGCTCGTTTGTTAATTATTATTACACGATATTAACATCACCCTTAATTTTTACATATTTCGTATGACAATCGAGTAACGAATTCCCAAAATATCAATCCGTCAAAAAATCCGTCAGCCGTCAGACCATATTGTTTCCCGTTTTCCATTCATCCATCCCGTCAGAACTCATAACTGGCGGGAAATCCGTCAAGTTGGCAACACTGATTTCACCCGGGCTAACGAAAAAACTAACTACATTTTTGAATTCTCATTATTTCGCCAACTTCAAGCCCATTAAAGTTTAATCTTACACGAAAACTTTATTGTTCAAAAACATTTTTAGCCGTGAAATTGATTACAAAAATCCAAAACTGGTCGAATTCTTGCAAATCGCTGGTGGAAATAGAATTTTTAAAACCATACGCGGGCTTTTATGTCGGCGAACCTTTCTAGTTTTATTTGTGAAAACATTGCAGTAATAATTTAGCTTGGCCGACGGGCGGCCGCTCAAATAAAAGTCGAAAAAACGTCTACATGCCACATGCGCTTTTTCGGGCCTATGCGGGGATGCGGTACTTTTATTTGTTACTAGAAACGTTGCGGTAACGCCTAAATGGATTCCGTGTGGTTTTCAAAGTTCTTTGTGCCGATATTGACTTTGAAGACCCGTACCCTTTTTTAATTTAGCGCAACCAACTTTGTAATTTCGTTGAAATTTTTCTCATTTACAATTTAAGAGTTTCTTGTTTAGGTGTATACACTTTCCCTTGCCTCTAATTGTTTAGCGCCTTTGTGCCGAAATAAACTTGTAAATAGGTGCAGTATTTTAAGATGCCAAATAGTGATAGTGTCAGAATGCCTTATGATGGACTATAGAAATGAAGTTAGCTGTTATAGCCATGTCTTATTATGAAAATGTATAACATTGAACGCAAATTTATATTAAATAATTATATTATTTATATTTACTAAGTTCACCGGCATTAATTGCGTAATATGAATATATATAACTCACAAGAATCAGAATTGATATTAGAATTCTTTTCGATGAATACTTGGTACTTATTGCATAAAACAAATCATCAATACGTATTAGGCATTTTTATTAGACTTTAAAAGAGGAAGAGGTTCGTAATTTAATATTATATTTTTAAACGATTTTATTTAATTTCAAATATAAGCTGGCCCACTAAGTAATGAAATAAAAAATTTAAATTTGAAAATAAAATAAGTTTTTTTTTTTAAATCATGCGTTTTTATTTGACGTATATTCATGTATATTTCCAATACTTGCGATATCTTTATAGAGCTAGATCTTTATATCTAAGGTTAAAAAAATAAAGTTCTGCTATACCAAGAAAGGGCAATTTTATTCATCTGCAATGGACTGCTTTCTGTTCTAACTTTGCACGATCTAATAACAGTGTTATCAACTTTCAACCAAGACCACTCATCCCAATTTTACAGTATCAATAAAGAGTGGATGAGCCGATGGCCCGATTGAATACTGAGACGCAACAATCTCAGCAGTTGCATTCTAAGCTTAATTTGTTATAATTTCGTTACATTTGGTATGTTGGGATAAGTAAGCTAATAATGCGTATTTCACAAAGGGTTGGCAACAAATTAGTATGTGATAATCATTGTTTGTGAATAGTTGGTGTAGTGGTTGAGTATTCGTGACATCATTTTTGAGGTAAAGTTTTGTCGCTGTCGACTTTAATATGAGCCGTGATCGCCCTTTTTTTTTGTTGTCGCGGGGAAAGCGTTTTATTACTACCGCCCGCTCCGGGGGGAAGCGGAATAAGAATAAAACGGTTATGCTGGACTAGCCGGTCTTACGACCCAGCATCCCCCTCGCCCGGATGATGGCTATCCGGGCAGCCGCTGGGCCGAGTCCCTACCCCCTATGTACACCCCACCCGACACTACCAGCTAAAACCCCGCGGTGGCCTTCTTCGGCGCTTACGGAGCGATCCCGGGGTATTCTAAGGAGTGCTAGAATTGCTGCCGGAACCGCCCCTGCGCGGTGCTGCGTAGCAGCCCATCTCCATGGGAGGGCTTAGGAGCCCCCGCGCACCGAACAACGACAGCGAACGAGGCCTTACCACACGCGCTGCCGTCCATCTCGGGGTCGCACGATGCTCCGAAACTGGGAGTGCATCGATTCGGGCTGACAGCCCCCCGCTGCGAGCCCGCGACCCCCGATGGCCCCAATTAGTCGCCTCGTACGACAGGCAGGGGTTACCGTGGTGGAATTCAAACGCCCCCGTTCCACAGGGCGGAGCCGTGATCGCCCTAGCTAAATGTATATTTTTTATAAAAAGGATTTTAAAAAAAAGTACACCGACTTCAATAAGAAACAAATTATGCATCACTATAACATTTGAGGGTTGCCCTTGATTTTTCGGAGATCCCATCATCAGATCCTGACTTGGTGCCAATGGGACCACCTGGGAAGTATACCCTTTTAAACAAAGAAAGAATTTCTCGAATCGGTTCAGGCGTCTTCGAGTAATCGGGTAACATACATAAAAAAAAAAGATTCCGACGAATTGTTAACCTCCTCCTTTTTTGAAGTCGGTTAAAAAATAAGTACTTACCTTATATTCGTCCTCGGGGTTATAGGTATCCGAATACAAAATCGGTTCTTTGTTTTATCCGTGAAAATGTAACAGACAGAAAACTTTCGACCCTTAATTCTCCCACTTAGGGGTAACATTTTGAAAAGCGCCGATACATTTCTATTTATTTCTAACCAGAAGCGTATAAAAATATTGTTGCTACTTACTTTGAAAGTGACTGACCTCCATACAAACAGACAGCCTCCGTGGCGCAGTTGGCGAGTAGCAGGCTGTGAAACGATAGGCCGTGAGTTCGATTCCCACACCGGGACAAATGTTTGTGTGACAGATAGATATTTGTGTCCGGGGTCTGGGTATTGTGAGACTGAAAGTCTCTCGTATTCCCTAATACCCACTACACAAGACTCGTATCATAGTGTGGGGTCGGGGCTGTGTGTGTGACTGTTGGCTGGTATTTCATTTATTTTATACAACCGTTTTTCCTTTATTGTACCCCCTTAGGGGTGACATTTTCGAAAATGCTTTCTTAGTGGATAGTTACAACATAAAAGGCATGAACTGCCAGAATTTCAAGTTTGTAGCCCCACCGGTTTAGACTCTGTGTTGATGAATCAGCCAAGTAATTATATAAGTAAATAGATAAACATACGTCAATAAACAAAACTCAGACTCGAAATAACACGTCGCAACGTTATGAATATTTAACGCGTCCAAATAATTGCTATCGGTCACGACTATTGTATTGTAAAGTGTAAAATTACTCGAGCAGCTGAATTGGGAAAAATCGTTAGATATTTCAAGCTTGCCACTACACAATGGATGTTAACAATGTGCCCTACTGCTGGTTTTCGATCGAAACTCACTGTTCTTTAATATAACTGATCGACAGTGATGTACAGAAACACTTAACCTTAATTAATTATCAGCGTGTATAAAAAAATAATAGACTATATTGTCGCCTTTTCTCCGGACTACGTGGGAAACTTGGCACTGCAGCTTTCATTACCTGGTCGAAGGTCCAGACGGAAGCCCTAGACAAGGTGGAAGGATGTAGTGCAGAGAGACATGAGGGAATGCAAGTTATCCGCAGACGACGTCGAAGACAGAGCAAAGTGGACGAGAAATAGTAGGACGGCTGACCCTACCACCGTGTGGGACGAATAGCCAGGAAGAGAGAGAGAGAGAGAGAGAGATTGACGCCATTTCAATCGTGCCATATGCCTTATGCCAGAATACTTAGGCTGTGTAGCGTAGGTGTTGAATCAATAACTATAATAAGTTGCTTAAAATTGTTTTTTTGCCTGATATCGGAATGGATTACATTCCCTCCTACTTCTTCTGTAATACAAAGTCATTACAGGCCCGTCATATATGTATGTACCTTACAGCTATTGATGTTATTTACGCCACAACACACATTTTACAGGAAATGCAAAAGTGCTTGTAAACCTTTGAATACACTTTGTTCTTCACTTCACTTTGAATCTACACAGCAAGCTCGCATGATTGTGTTGAGTAACGGGGCATAGATTGACTCTCGCTACTTGATATTCTAATTGGACGGCACTGCGCTTACCATCAGGTGCAGTAAGCACTAAGCCGTGCCAGAATAAAAAAAAAAACACTTAATCTATAATTTTTGAAATGGATATCTACATAGAAATTCCAAAAGTCATGAAAATGTTGAAGATATTAAAAAGTGATTTGCGATCGAGTGTACTTAGTTCTCTATCTGTGATAAATGTTGAAATTGTTTTGGAACAGCGAATATACTAACGAGCGGTATTGGATTTTATTTGGACGGTCTGTTTTTTTTTCTAATTCCTCGGATTTGTATCGACTTTTAATAAATCTATGTGATAGGCGTAGGATTGATTTATTTTATTAGTTTCTTATGTTTACGCGAATATTATACATTGACATGAAACTAATTTTACGGATTCCATCGCGGTTTATTAAATTTTTTTTCCCTCGACTTTTCGAAAGCTTTACAGCCTTCATGGTCATTCATGCCTTCGAATCGTCTGGTTAAAAAGAAAATAAATCGCGATATAATCCGTAAAAATAGTTTTATTTCAATTAACAAAAATTATATGTAATGACTAACTTTTGCCCGCGGCTCCGCCCGCGTGGAAGTTGTTTTTAAGAGAAAAGGCATACAATCCATGGAGGCATATTACGATATTCTATCCCTCTAGCATCTGCCTAGTAGCTACGTATAGATTATACATGTAAATACATAAATGAGTCACATCAAATCAACAGTCACAAACCATTGATATATATAAGGGGATATCACACAAGATCACGTGACCTGAAGCCATTTTTTTCCCTAAAATGGCGTCACCTCCACACACAGCAAATTGTGATGCATATTTGTTTCGATCTTATTGTCTTTTGTACCACAACAAAAATGACTTAAACACGCACAATTCACTTGAAATCGTAAAACAAATCTCGCACGATACATCAATGACAGTCAAACTAATTAGCAAAGTGTTTTCATAAAATGGCGTCATGTCGAAAAATGAGCATCAAGGCGGAGCTTGATGACATATCAAAAATTGACAACCGAAAATTTTAAACAATTGCGTATACTGTACTCTTGTTGACATAAGTAAATTGCAACGAGTTGGAATGAGAGAACAATGTTTCTATTAGTGAAGTTCATATATGCAACATATTTGTTTAACTAGAAATTATATAGGCAAATAAGTGCTTATCCCCTTCTATATATCAATGTCACAAACATAGTCCCGACCTCACATTAAAATGTGAATCTTGTGTGAAAAAACTACGAAATATTTTTGCCGTCACAACACCCAGACCCGAAAAAAATATTTATGAATCAAACCTGTACGGTTTACGTACACTTAGTATAATTTTTTTTAGCTGATTACGCTAATATTTAATATTTGTTTTTGTGCAGGGATCAAACCCGCGATCTTTCATTTCACAACTGACTACCCACTCAGTAAACCACAAAGCGTTAAGGCACTTTTGGAGAACTTGATAACGTGCACACTTCAATTTTTTAAATAACTAGCGTCTGCTACTGCCTGGATAGACAGACGGGCCACCTGATGGTAAGTAGTCACCTCCGCCCATAGACTTCTGCAATGCCAGGGCACAGCAAAGCCGCTGCCTACCGTAATTTCGACTACTGGGCGACTACTGTTAGAATACTATTACTTAAGTCGTTTTTCCTATCATAGAAGTAAGCTTGGCTGACACACTGACACATTTTCGTTATATCCATTTTATCTTATAAAGAAATAGAATGCATTATTGAAAACAGATTTATACCGTCCCTATTGATCCCAGGGACAGCGTTATCTAAAGGATAAATTGTTATTTAGTTGCGTTTTGGGATAGCTGTTTTTTTTGTTTTAGGAAATCTTATAAGGAAGTCTACAACTCCTGTTATGGCAACAAATACTTTTAAATCTGAGTTAATATTATTTATTTATTTACGATATGGAAAACTTACAGCTAATAATTACATAAGAAATAACATCAATTCAAGTTCACTTATAGAAAAAATATTAAATTTTCCCGTATTTTGGAAAACTTTTTGATCTGACGACGTAATTTCAAGCTCACACCTATAAATAAATTGCCTCGGTGGGGCAGTTGTAACTGCATACGACTGCTGTGCTGAGGTCTCGGGTTCGATTCCCAGGTCGGGTAAAGTGATATTGATTTTTTTTCTATTAAGAAATAGTAAGTATCACAATCAGTCCGGAGTTTGGAATTGTGCCCGGTATGGCGATAGGCTCGCCCCCTATCACATTATGGGACCGAAATAAATTCGGCGAAAAGTGGGTGTACTGGTTACACCTCTGCCTACTCCTTCAGGATTACAGGCGCGAGTGTATATCTCATATTTTTTTAAATTTTATCTTAACATGAAACATACACACCCGAGATTTCAAGAACTGGGTAAAATAATGTTAGTTGGTAACCCAATAGAGTCCATCTGTCCCTTTCGCGTGCACGCCTATGCCACATCTATGTATATAGGTAAAGGCACGGTAAGACAGATAACTTATCCGTGGCAACGGGAATTCTAAGATTTAAAGCATTTAGTGCACATACTAAAATTACGATGCTTGATATAGATGTCTTACTTACGGTGTCTATTTAGGTATTTGGTCAAATGGGTAATGGATGATTGTCAATTACTTGTTACTTTACTTTACTCTAATAAGTAACTTTGTAAACTATCTACGGTGGTTCGGAATTGGTTTATCTATTTTTTTTTGGCGCGGCAAAGTGACCACACTGCACCTGATGGTAAGCGCAGTGCCGTCCAGATAGAGTATCAAGTAGCGAGAGACAGTATATCCCCCGCTACTCAATACAATCATGCCGGCCTGCTGTTTAGCTTCTTCACATTACGCCTAAAGGACCCAGGATCATAGGAGGGAGGGAACACGGTACCTGGCAAACTGTTCCACAGCTTGATGGTGCGGCAAAAATACGAATTTGCGAACCTCTTGGTTCGGGCCGGGGTATTGTATTAATTTCTTCATATATTTCTCTGTTATTGATAGCTGTGAGCCATCCAAATAAAATAAAATACACACACACATACACTCACGCCTGTAATCCCCGAAGGGGTAGGCAGAGGTGTAACCAGTACACCCACTTTTCGCCGAATTTCGGTCCCATAATGTGATAGGGGGCGAGCCTATCGCCATACCGGGCACATGTTCCAGACTCCGGGCTAATACTGAGAATTTCTAGATAGAAAAACCCAATATCACTTTACCCGACCCGGGGATCGAACCAGAGACCTCAGCACAGCAATCGTAACGCATGCGCAATTACAACTGTGCCGCCGAGGCAGTATAAATATATAATATATAGTAGTAGAAAATATATAATATATATAATAATAAAATAGGGGATGAAAGTTTGTGAAAATCCGTCATTATTTAAGTTAAACGCATGAAAATTCGTACTTTGTATTATTATACTTTTTCTCCCATACATAACCTCCACGCGGGCGGAGCCGCGAGCAACAGCTAGTCATTTATAAATAAGAAATAAAGGTGAAATTTCTACAACAGGATAGCACCTTCGAAACATTCATTCATATAATAAGTGTGTATTTAAAAATTACCATTTCATCAAAAAGTAAATTTAAATTATCATAAAAGGCCAATCTAAGATCAGTGGAAATAAATGTTGGAAACGTTGGTGTTAAAATCGCGGCTTGGAAAGACCATCAAAGATTTTGATTGGCTCGTTAAGCGAACGTGGAATCCTTTATTTTTTGGATCATTAAGATCGTGTTCAGTAGGTTTTTATTGAAATTGGCTATCTTTGGCAAAAAGGTCGATTACGCATATATTGGAGTTTAAAGCGTTTGTTCTTTTTCTTGCTATTATTAAATCACAACCATTATATTATACTTTACATTTTAAACTGACTGTCTCGGTGGCGCATGCGTTACGACTGCTGTGCTGAGGTCTCAGGTTCAATCCCCGGGTTGGGTAAAGTGACATCGGGTTTTTCTATAAAGAAATACTCAGTGTTCGCCCGGAGACTGGAATTGTGTCCGGTATGGCGATAGGCTCGCCCCCTATCACATTATGGGACCGAAATAAATTCAGCGAAAAGTGGGTGTACTGGTCTGTCACCTCTGCCTACCCCGTCGGCGTCGAGTATATATGTACATTTTCTGCCTAGTTAGCCTCTAGTAGTAAAAGTGAACTTTAGATGGAGTGTTGGGTTTCATATTCAAGACAGGTATCTCTTTGTGTTGGTCCGACTTGATGTGCCTAGAATTTGGTTTCTCAGACAGATTTATCGATGTTTCATATGGATTTTTTTAAACAAGGCCGAATGTTGAGATAAATGTATGTCAGCTGTAAGTTTTCCGTAAATAAATAAATAAAAACAAATTGATTATTTCTTCTTTTTTAAAAATGATGGCTTCCACTTAAGCATGATTCTGCCAATGTCGAGGCTGGATCACACTAGGATTTAGGGAAAATTAAAAATAGAATTTCATCGGTTTTAAAATAAGTTCAATAACAACTATGGACATATAATATATATATATAATAGGAAAAAAGCAATAGATAAATAGTTCGTAATAATAATTATAAACTGTATAATATATAATGAGTAGTCAGTTATGTTTTAATTACCAGAATAAAATCGAAGAACAGTCAATAGTTGTAAGTTAAGTTTGAATTAATAAATTTTTGTTAAGTTGTATAAGTTTGAATAAAAATGTTGTGCACATCTGTCATTTATGTAAACATTAGTTTTTAGATTTTTGTATTTTTATTTGTATATTTTTTGTGTTTGCATTGTTGGTGTGCCTTAATAAATAAATAAACAGTTACAAGACTATAAAAAAATATTAATATCATTTATTAATCTGTTTAATACCTTTACATACGAAGAACAATTCAAAGTTAG
The DNA here is from genome assembly GCA_905220505.1 of Laothoe populi. Taxonomy (NCBI): domain Eukaryota; kingdom Metazoa; phylum Arthropoda; class Insecta; order Lepidoptera; family Sphingidae; genus Laothoe; species Laothoe populi. The sequence goes on from HG992170.1 coordinate 7,017,621, forward strand.
ATTATTTTCTATTATTTAAACAACTAATGAACACACAAATCAAGCATAATTTGCATAGTTGGCGTTTGTCGAATGCTCATTGGTAAATTTTCAGAATAGACAGATATTTCATTTTTTTTATTAGTCCAATGGACAAGCTCAATCAACCATACTGCCTAGTTTTACGTTTAAATGTTTGTACTTTTCAGTAGTGAGCTGCCAACATTCCCGCAAAAACAAGGGAAAACATAAAGAACATAAATTTGTCTATGATTTCAGCAAGTTCTCTCTTGTCTCCATACTTCGGATCTTCAGTTTCCATTTCTTCAACGTTGCTGTCTCTGGGGGTGACGAATACGCCAGATTCCTCGTTCTCTTGTTCCGTGTAGCCTCCGTTAACAGATATCTGTAAACGTTTTGTCTTTATCACTTACATACTAATGACTTCTTAAGTTTACGCGAATATTACACATTGAAATAAAACTAGACTTGAGACTGCCTCGGTTGACACAGTTGTAATTGCGCATGCGTTGCGACTGCTGTGCTGAGGTCTCGGGTTCGATTCCCGGGTCGAGTAAAGTGATATTGGGTTTTTCTATTTAGAAATACTCAGTATCAGCCCGGAGTCTGGAATCGTGCTTGGTATGTTGATGGACTCGCCCCAAGGTGACACATTATGGTGGGTGTAGGTACCGGTTACGCCTCTGCCTACCCCTTCGGGGATTACAGGCGTATATGATTGTAATAGGAATAGATTATCTTTATAGTGGTAGAGCCACGCTGTAGACATGTTTGTCTGCAGCATGAATGGGCCGGCTCGACCGGGGTAGTACCACTGTCTCACAGAAATCAACGTAAAGTGAGTGTTTACTGTCGCATTTCGTATGGTAAGTGAGATATCCGGAGGCCCAGATTCCCCCTAATCTCTATTCCTGTCCTTTAAGGCCGACAGCGCATACATGATACTTTCGGTATTGTGGATGTTCATGGGCGGTGGAGATCACTTAACATCAGGTGACCCACACGCTTATTTGTCGGACTATGCAATAAAAAGAAAGATTTACCCACCTTCATAGCTGGCAGGCAGAATATAGCCCGTAGAACCATCGAAGTGAGTATTCTTTTCATAGTGTACGTTTCACAGAGTCTATCGGTGAGACAAGACATCAACACCACTTGAATAATCAGCGCCAGCAGCACTCCAACCAATACTGTTGTGTATAGAACCACTGAAATCAAATATAAAGAGTTTACGTTTCCATTTCGGCTGGTGGTAGGATATTCGTATCCGTCCGGATAGCTCGCACCGTACACAGGGTGTAAACCATAGTGGCACACGCAAGTGTGTCGCGTTTCGGGATCAGCCAGTGTACATCCGGTTTTTGTCGGGGGTCTAGGGCTGGGGTATGATGTTTGGCCGTTTTGCAGCCTTCTGAGTACTCTGACAATAGACCCTCGACCGCTTCTTCACCTTCTTGCTCATGGCGTAGTGTGAAGAAGCAGGCCGGCATGATTGTGTTGAGTAGCGAGGGATAGATTGTCTATTGCTACTCGATGATCTAATTGGATGGCACTGGGCGTACCATCAGGTGCAGTGTGGTCACTTCGCCGTGACAGGATAAAAAGAAAATAATAACACCTACTAAGAAGGGTGTAACAGACTATGAAAGTCTTGACCCCAAACTAGGTCTCTCGTAAGAACATCGAGGAATACAGTCTCACTATACCTAGACCCAAACCAAATGGATCACATAAAAATGTGTCCCGGTGTAGGGATCGAACTCGCGGCCTTTGGTTTTGACAATCGGCTCGCTGTACGTTAGTCGAAATGAATATGCCCCGGCCATCGAACGATAGATAGATATATATTTTTCTTGAAATGCATGGGTATTCATAAGTAAAAGTTTTTTAATTCATAAAAAGTACACCGACTTCAATAAAAACAAATTATGCCTCCCTATAAAATTTGAGGGTTGCCCTAGATTTTTCTGAGATCCCATCATCAGATCCTGACTTGGTGCCAATGGGACCACCGGGGAAACAAAACAACCTTTTAAACAAAAGCTAATTTCTCGAATCGGTACAGGCGTCTACGAGCAATCGGTTCCGACGAATTGAGAACCTACTCCATTTTTTGAAGTTGGTTAAAAATACAGGTAGGTAAGTTAATTTTTATTTTATTACCATAACCTTTACCAAGTATATAGTAATTGTATCAAAGTGAATGAAGGCGAGCTCGCACGTTTCTATTATACGCTTTCATTGCTTGAACTTGAAAGAAAAACTTTTAATTAAAAATCGCCCTGCTTTCACTTTTATCACGACCTCTTGTATTCAATGGTGCCTTTGAAGGTTTTGTTTCGTTTTCACAAATTACGTTGATTTAGATCGGAATTATTATCATAACTAGCTTTTGCCCGCAGCTCCGCCCGCGTGGACGTTATTTTTGAGAGAAAAGGCATACAATCCATGGACGCATCTTACGCTATTACATCGCTCTAGCATCTGCCTAGTAGCCGGATCCCGGGCGGACACTATGCGGAAACGCGATGATCTTGTAATTGAGCTCAACCAGACCCTAGATCTCATGTTTTCGCAGGTTATCAGGAATAGGGTTGAATTCAATGCCAACAAAACCCCGTTTTCTCCTGTCTCCACTTTCAGGGTGTTCCAATGACAATCCAGAATGGTTTTAGCATCTTAGGTGTAGATATCTGATTAAATTTTGCGGCGGCGATTTCTAACGCCCGATCGGCGTATATTAGCGTGCTGCTAATAAAAAGCCGGGAATGGAAAACTGTTTCCACCTCTGTTATGGTTCCGATAATTGTCTGCTCGATGGTTGATATGTATTGCAGCGAAGGGCAATCCGCATTATGAATGATGCAGACGTGACCAACAGAGCTTAGAGCTGCTACAGCTGCCCAGGGACATTTCTTCGCTTGGCATGTTCTACCATCTGCATCATGGCGAATGCTCCAAAGAATGGTTTGGTCTTATCCCATCCTCTTCTGTACACACCAAAACTACACGTACTGGCTTGCGGAGCTACGTAAGCGTGGTGTCTTGCCTGAACCAAGAGGTTCGCGAATTTGTATCTTAGCCGCACCATGAAGCTGTGGAAAAGATTGCCAGCGCACGTGTTCCCATCCTCCCATAACATCCATTCCGTTCATTCCTGTAATCCCGGGTTTATTAAGCGTACTGTGGAGAAGCTAAACAGCAGACTGAAATGTTTATCTCGAATTGCGAGGGATATTTGTCATCGCTACTTGATCGTCTACTTGGACAGTACTGCGCTTACCATCGGGTGCAATGTATGACCACATTTTTTGTCGTGCCAGGTTAAAAAACGTTTTAACTGTACTCGAATACAGCGAAATGATATAAAAAAACATCAAATATTACGTCAGCACCTTGATAAAAATTGATATAACTTTTTTATTTATGAACCGATTCGAATAAAAAATACCCTAAATGTTAAGTCACAATACAATAGTGAAAACCACAACCAAATCGGTTCAGCCGTTTCTGAGTTTAGCGTGAACAAAGGCACCGACAAACAGAAAACTTTCAAAAATTCTAAAAATCATTGATTTGAGTTCTATTGCGTTAATAAAGATACCCCCAAACATAGTTTTTTTCATATATCTTCCATGTACAGATATCGATCAGTTACAAATATATTATATGTATAGATTACATATATTTTCAGTATTCTATTTATTTTCTCATATTACTGTATAGTAAGGAACCACACAAGCTTTCAAAGACCAAAAAGGTAATTATAATAAAAAATAATAATAATCCTAGCCCCGTATTAAACATTTTCCACTGCTGGGCACGGGCCTACTACTAATGAGAGGGATTGGGCCTTAATCCACGCTGGCCTTAAGCGGGTTGGTAGATTTCACATACCTTCGAAATTCTTATAAGAATTCTCAGGTATGCAGGTTTCCACACGATGTTTTCCTTCACCGTTAAAGCAACCAATAATTAACATTTAATACACACGTTACTTTAGAAAAGTCAGAGGTGTATGCCATTTGGGTTTCGAACATACGATTTTCGACATTTGTCTTGACAGTACGTACCGCAACCAACTAGGCTATCGCTGCATAAAAAATCTTTAGTAATAAAAAAAATATTACTAAAGATTTTTTGGTTGCCGTCTCACGTGGGCCAGCAACCTTCCTATAATCCCGGATCCTTTAAGCATAATATGGGGAAGATACTCAGCAGGCATGATTGTGCCGAGTAGCGAGGGATGATTGTCTCTCGCTATTTGATACTCTAATTGGACGGCACTGCGCTTACCATCAGGTAAAAATATTTTGGAAAGTAAAAATTTTGATACAACTTACATATCGATGGCATGGTGTGTGTCGGTACTAAGTTATCTATGTAGCATAACCCAATGCCGATGAAAACTATACAGCCAGTATAGAACCAGATGCGGCTCAGGTTCAAAGATTCACTCCAGAAGGACATCAAGACAAACACAGTTAATACTGAAACAAAATGTTATATCAGTTTATAAAGCATTTGTATTCCTTGTAGTCTACTACATACAATAGGCTATTTGACAACATTGAAAATACACTGCAAATTGTGGTCATCCTGTTAGACAATAGCTTAAAAAACCATATTTCACTTAATTTTAAACAAAATAATGTATATTTTTTGCAAATTAAACGAAATAAAATACATTTTTTTGAAATTTTATCTGTTATGTGAACACTCTGTGATAGGTTGCATCTCTGGTGACGTCACACGCAAGTAAACATAGTTTCTTCGAGTGATTTTAGTACGCGTTTTATGTTTTCTGGGTGATAAATTCTATTGTTGATCTATTTTTGAAGCAGTTTTATGATAATTGTTGATAAAACAATTATCATAAAACTTAGCTTTGCTTATCATTATTAGCTTGTTTACTTGCATGTGACGTCACACGTGTCATATGATCAGCGCCATTACAGAAATAGCGTTTTTGCCGCGGTTTTGGAGATTTAAACTTTAATATTGATTTTTATTAAAAATACAGTAGATTTCCCGGAAATATCAATATAGTGTGCTTATTATGTAATAAATAATAGTTTTAAATCATTTTCGAAAATTAGTCAAATAGCCTATTACGTATGTTCTGAGTCAGCTATGTAGCTGCCTATTGGTCAGTTACAAACCTGTCAAACTTCGTCATAGATAATTGTTATGTACTCACTGAGGGTACATTTGAAAAAACCAGTCTGACATGTCCTCCCAACTAGTAATTGTGTGATCTACCGAAATTGCGGAATAACGTGAGTACATAATAGTGGCGACGAGGTAATTGGCAGCAAAGATAAAATTAAGTGTGAATTAGTAAATCAAAACATAGAAATAACTATGGGTATTAAATTTAACGAGTTTGATTTGGCACATGGGTGTTGGCAAAATTACATCGAAAGATTTTGTTTTTGTCTTCAAGCTAGTGAAATTGATGAAGATGTTAAGAAAAAAGCGAATTTATTGGCGGTTTGTGGTCCAGATTTGTATGATTTAATAATTTCTTTGATTTCTCCGAAGAAAATAAGTGAGGTTAAGTTCACTGACATTGTAGGAATTTTAAACAGTCATTTCCATCCAACGCCTAATGAAATCGTAGAATCTTATAAATTTCATACCAGGAACCAAGAAGATGGTGAAAAAATGAGGAATTATATTGCCCAGTTGCGGAAATTAAGTATAAGTTGCAATTTCGTGGATCTGAATCGCACTCTGAGGGATAGGTTAGTGTGTGGGATACTAGATAAAGATATTCAAAAGAAGTTATTACAACAAAGCCAATTAACATTTGAACAAGCTTGTGATATTGCTCTATCATATGAAACTGCAAATATAGATGCAAACATCATCATACTACCTGTTTCGGGTTCAAGCACCCCAGCACAAGACATGGGGGAACCTATGGAAATAAATAAGGTAACTAGTAAGAAAACTTTATCCTACGAGGATAGATCAAATTGTTTTCGTTGCGGGAGACCTCATAAAGGAGAATGTAAGTTTAGATGGAGTAAATGCCATCATTGTGGCAAAATAGGACATATAGAAGCAGCTTGTTTGGTGAAATCAAAGCCAAAGAAGAAGCAAGTCTCTGAATGTAATGGGTTGTATGAGGTAGGCATTAATAATATTAGACAAGATAAGGTGGACCCGTTTGTTATTAAAATGTCACTGAATGGAACACAACTGTTAATGGAAGTAGATTCAGGGTACCCATACACTATTGTTAATGAGGACACAGCTAGACTCATATGGAAAGGAAAGTTACCTAGATTTGAAATGACTGACATAGGATTAAAGTCTTATACTGACGGCAAGTTGATATTACTAGGTGAAACTACAGTCGCTGTTAAATATAAGGACAAAAGTAAAAATATGAAGATACTCATAACTAGGGGCAATGGCTCGAGCCTTATTGGTAGGAATTGGTTTGCAGATTTAGGAATTGTTATTCATGGACTAAACCATGTAAAGGTTAGTCCATGTGATAAGGCTCAGACCACCTTGTTACTAAATAAATATAAACAAGTGTTTGAACAAGGTCTAGGAAAATATACAGGACCAGTGGTAAATATAACCCCGGTTGAAAGTTCAGTACCAAAATTTATCAAGAGTAGACCCATACCTTTTGCAATAAGGGAAAGAGTGTTCAAGGAAATTGATAGGTTAGTAAAAGAAGATGTACTCGAACCAATTGCACATTCAGAATGGGCTACCCCAATAGTTCCAGTATTAAAATCAAATGGTAGAGTCAGATTATGCGGGGACTATAGGTCTACAGTTAATGCGGTTACAAACACTGATACCTATCCATTACCTACACTAAATGAAGCTTTTGTGGAACTGCAAGGCGGGATAATATTTTCAAAGATTGATTTAGAGCAAGCATATACACAGGTGGCTGTGGACGACCAGACAGCGACTTTACTAACACTCAATACTCCCAAAGGACTCTATAAGATGAAACGCTTGGCTTTTGGTGTTAAGGCTTGTCCGGGGATATTTCAAAGACTGATGACCTCTTTGTTGGCTGGCATTAAGGGGACAGCTATTCTGTTAGATGACATAGTTATTTGTGGTAAGGACATCAGTCAACATAATGAAAGGTTAGAAATGGTACTGCAGAGATTAAAAAAAGCTGGCCTTAGAGTGAACCGAGAAAAATGTGTGTTTACTGTACCAAAAGTTACATTTTTGGGCTATGTTGTGGATGAGTCTGGAATACATCCAAGTAAAGAGAAAATTTATTCAATTGAGAAAACCCAAGCCCCAAAGAATATTAAGGAATTACAGGCATTTCTTGGTCTCCTTAATTTTTATGACCGATTCTTACCCCATAAAGCAAATATTGCTGAGCCTTTAGGCTGTTAGAAAAAAATTCTCAGTGGGAATGGAATAAAGATCATCAGAAGGCTTTTAAAACATTGAAGTCAATGTTGTCAAGTGATGATACACTGGTTCACTATAATGACAAGAGAAAACTAATAATGTCATGCGATGCATCACAATTTGGACTTGGGGCAGTTTTAGAGCATGAAATGGATGATGGAACAGTAAGGCCAATAATGTTTGCATCAAGAACCATGAATACTCATGAACGGAACTATAGCCAAATAGACAAAGAAGCGGCATCAATTATTTTTGGGTTGAAGAAATTCCACCAGTATATAAGTGGTAGGAAGGTGATTATCAAGACAGATCATAGACCACTATTGGGTATTTTCGGACCGGGTAAGCCAATACCTAACATAATATCGCCAAGAATGTTAAGATGGGCTCTATTACTAAACTCATATGATTATGAGATTCAGTATGTAGAAGGCAGGAAGTTAGGTAATGCAGATGCCTTAAGTCGTTGGCCAGCAGTAGAACCAGCGCCCAAAGAAGAGTTTTCAGGAGTACTTTTAATAGAAGAGACTCCATTAGAGTTGGAATTCACTGCTAGAGAAGTAGCAAAATTTACGAAAAAGGATAAAGTTTTATGTAAAGTACTGTACTGGATAAGAAATGGATGGCCTACAAGAATAAATGAAGAATATAAAATTTTTTGGCAGCGAAGAGACGAGTTATCAGAATATAGTAATTGCATATTATGGGGTAACAGGGTGGTCATACCTGAGAAACTGCGAATGCAGATCCTGGAAGAATTACACAGGAATCATGATGGCATAGTTATCACTAAAGCATTGGCAAGGAGCTATTTTTGGTGGCCTTCAATGGACAAACAAATCGAATCAATAGTAAAAAATTGCACTACATGCTCAGAAAATAGGAACATGCCCATTCAGGTGACTCATCATTGGATACAACCCAATAAACCATGGTCTAGGTTACACATGGATTATGCTGGACCGTTTCAAGGAAAATATTTTTTCGTATTGATAGATGCATATTCTAAATAGCCAGAAGTAAAAATAGTCAATGATTTAAGTAGCACCACTTTGATAAGAGTATTAAGAGATCTTTTTGCAGAACAAGGATTACCCGACACTGTTGTTAGTGACAATGGAAGAAGTTTTATATCAGAGGAATTTAAGAAGTATCTGAAAAGTTGTGGCATCAGACAGGTATTGGTAGCACCTTACCATCCAGCGTCAAATGGACAGGCCGAACGCACTGTTCAGACAGTAAAGAATAAGTTAAAGAAAACAACATCAGAACCATGGCATGTACGTTTACCTAATATACTGTACGGGCTTCGAGCTACACCTAATAGTGTAAATGAGAAAACCCCAGCTGAACTCCTAAACAACCGTCGTTTCAGAACCAAGTTTGATTATCTAAACCCGTTATCGTATAAAACTAAGACACAATTGGATGTTGAAGAGAAAAATGAGAAGGTGAAGGTACGATCTTTTAGTATTGGCCAACCAGTGTACGTACGGAATTATAGCAAGGGACCTCGATGGCTACTAGGAATAGTGGAGAAGAGTGTAGGCGTCTGTAGATACTTGGTGCGATGGAATGGAAAACTTTTGCTCAGACATGTTAATCAGATACATAGCAGTGGAATGTTAGAGGATGAAAAGGAATCGAAAAAACTAAGAATAACAGAGTCAATAAGTGATGATAATAGCGACGATGAACATCACATAGACATACCATCACCAAGGAAATGGGCTGACATTATTGGAGTATCGGGGCCACAAGATGTAATAATACCTGATAACCCAGAAGAAATGACAAGAAATAAGCGGGCCCTATCAATATCACCACCAAACTACTTCTCAAAGAAAATAAAGCCCGGAAAGCAGGACAGCCCAGAGTCTAGTTTAGAAGATGAGGATTCTGAGGTTGATGAAGAGTAGAGTAAATATTCAAGAAGTTATAAAACCCATGTAAATAAACTAACAAATACCCATAGTATAAAAAATAATAATAATAACATAATAGAGAAGGAATAGGAAAGTGGACCGAATAAGTGTTAAAATAGTTTTAGTGGTGAAAGTGACTTGTAAGTGTTAAACAATCTCAGGAGGAAGGCATGTTATGTACTCACTGAGGGTACATTTGAAAAAACCAGTCTGACATGTCCTCCCAACTAGTAATTGTGTGATCTACCGAAATTGCGGAATAACGTGAGTACATAATAATAATAAATAAAAGTTTTTTAATTCATAAAAGTAAATCGAATTCAATAAAAAATAAATTATGCGTTCCTAAAAAATTTGAGGGTTGCCCTCGATTTTTCTGAGATCCCACCATCAGATCCTGAATTGCTACCAATGGGACCACCTGGGAAGTATACCCTTTTCAACAAAAAAAGAATTTCTCGAATCGTCCAAGCGTCTTCGAGTAATCGGGGAACATACATAAAAAAAAATATTCCGACGAATTGAGAACCTCCTCCTTTTTTGAAGTCGGTTAAAAATAGTATGCAATCAATTGCGTCAGTATACTTTAGGTCGTGACTATGTCTATTCATTATAGAAGCAAGAGTCTGTAGCATTTCATCGCCGACAGCGCTGCCTTTAACATTAAATATCCTCATTTGGTAGAAAAAAAATACTTGGCCATTATCATCATATTACAAACAGTAATAGGGTAGTATCCTGTGTTTAATTTTGTACATTATTCGATACGTAACTGAATATAATACGCAAAACAAACCCTTTTCTGAAAACAGAACCAAAATTGCTTGAAAAATGAGTTTACAATAATTATTTTAAATATTAGTATGAGCACAAATGTGTGCGTAGTGGAAACATATCGCCCTCGCACAACTGCACAGTAATGATCATTCTGAGAGGTGATGTCACTGCTCATATCATGTATCCTTTTACTGTCATTTGACAATTACCCAGCAACTTTGAATCGCGTTTAATTTACTTATTTTTGTTCAGATTTATAAAATTCTTTAGTTAATAGGTTTTAGGTAATGTAAATTATTGATTAAAATAATAAAAAAATCTTGTCAACTACCCTATTCAACTTTAGAACTCATGTGATCATTGAAATGATTCCTTAAATTAATGAAAAGACCTTAGATACCTAGCAGTGGTGTATAAAACACGATGTTGTGTGATGTCGCACGCCTCCTCAAATTCACTGATATCAGAAGTCTGTCGCTTTGATGAGTGTTGTTATCTTCATTGATGTACTCCTGGTTCCATATAGAAGGGTCTATGACGATCTGTTGCGTGCTAAAGTCCCATTCGTTGTAGATAACTTCGTCTATATCTGCGAACTATAATTGCGTTTGTCTTAGATCAACTTTTAATAGCAGCGACAGCCTAGTTGGTAGTGGTACGGAAGACGAAAGTTGTTTCGAATCCAACCCAAATGGTATACACCTATGGACTTTCGAAGTTATCGTTGTATACATTGTTAATTATTTATTGCTAGCTTAGACTTTTAATTATTTGCTAGTTTAAGGAAAACATTGTCAGGAAACCTGTATGCCTGTCAGAGAATTCAAAATAAGAATCTCGAAGATGTATGAAGTTTGTCGCAAATGCTAACGTTCTTGATCCAAATAGCTATTCTAAAATTGTTCATGCTCCGTACCATGTTATAGTATTACATATCGTTACTGTGAAGTCAGCATTATGCAAAGAATGATCAACGTGACATCTGCGCATAGTCTTTACGAGAATAATTCTAAATATTCATTTGAAACTTACCACTTTTAGCCTGGCGTCATCTTGAGTTAGTGCTACAATGATCATCTTCTCGTGAGCTTGCCACGGTTCTATGATAATTGAGCAAATGTACTCGTCATGAGGCCATCTGAAATCAGTTTCTTTAATTAATTAAGCGTAGTTTCGAATTCTGTTCTTTATTATTTACAACAATTTTGTCTTTACGTTCATATTGTATTAACTCAGTGTTACTATTTATACTCTACTAGGGAACGATGGAAAGATATTTATGGTTTTCAATATATCACCATTTATATTTATCTTCTATTTAACTGAATCCAAAAGATTTGCCTCGAGGGTCTCATAATATTCGTTTTAATAGCAGACGCATTTAAACGAACAAGTGGAGCCATCTGATTTTGGATGTCTCGATCACCCACGAGAATCCGCCATATCAGATATCATAGGCTGTTGATCTTCAATGCAAGGAAAACAAACTGAGAAGTGGATTTGTATTTTTAGGTTTTTTTTACGCTTGGTACAATACCCATCAGCAAGCTGTTATTTATGTCAGTTTGCTGTAACCCAACAATCTGGCCTATTCATGCTATAGACAGAACTATTAACAGCAGCTATTAAGAAGCATTTCCAGTCTAAAATATAAATTAGTTAAGCTTTCACGTACCAAAAATGGAAAATTTTAACATTTATCAAATTAATCATCGACTAAGAAAGTCGGTTTCCAAGTTTAAGATTAACTTCTGCTTATCTTCTAAGTACTGATACTTACTTGTTCATCGTAGCAGTTGCTTCTGTACATAAAGTTTCTGTTTTCGTTTGAAAATGAAACGTTGCTTGACCGTTGTGCGCCATTGATATTAGATCAGGATTTCTTGTATCAAACACACCGATGTCGTTAGAACTGTATTTAGAAAAAAAACACATACTGTATGTAACACAGGCGACACAAGTTCCGAAATACGGCAACAGATGGCGCCACAACAAAATTAGATCGCAGTGTCAAGATTCTAATTGTTTTGTATAACCTCTTGACTGAGATTTTGTTGACTTGGTAAATGAATAACATATAATTTTAATCGTGTAACGTTCATTATCAATCGTCTTCCGCGTTCATAATGAACGTGTGTTTTAATTTGGAATGAATACGCTACTTATTGCGATTAGGTTAAATTGTAGACATGGGCGTTTTCGTTTTTGAGGACAAACGGTTTCATAACCGATATTGAGTTTTCATATCGATATCGAAAACCGTTTTCAGATATCGGTATTAGTAGTCATGATTTGATACCGATTGCGCAATTGAGAACCGAAACATAACGCAAACTATTTAAACTGTGCAAAACCAAAATTCAAAATCGGCGTCCAAAACGTAAACAAACCGTTTCCAAAACAAAATATGTTCGTTAATGCAAATCTACGCCTTATGTCTGTTAATCTAAAGATCATTTCAAACTCGACGAATCTCACAACTACAATAGTGAAAATATCTATTTGCTATGTTATCCATAAAAAATAGACTTTATTGTTTCAAAGTTTAATTTTATTTTGCTATGTGCATTGTTAAATGACACGATCACCGCAACACATCGCATCGAAATCCATATCGCTTCGTCTCTTTTTATACAATATTAAATTATCGTCGTTAAAAAGAGACGAAGCGAATATGGATTTCGATGCGATATGTTAGTAATTTGCGTTTCGTTCTCAAGTTGGTTTGGTTTTCTATAGTTGGTTGGATATGTAATATCGGTTATGTATTTTGGTTTATCGATACGATATGATATTTTAATTAATAACGATATATGTTATGTTTTGATATATCGGACTCATGCCTACTAATTATTGCGATTAGGTTAAATTGCGATTAATATTTTGCATCATTAGTATGAAAAGCAACATATATGCAACTAAAACTAATAGTATGAAAAGAAACCCTTTTGTGATCCATAGTCGGTTGTCACAATTGATAAGGTTAACCATACTTGGTTGCGATTATTACCTACTTTAAATACTTTTACGAGCGAAAATGGGCAGAAGGTGACATCTTGAATCATATGGTGCCTTCTATTCTGTCATTTGATATTTGCCCCTTCCACCAGATTTGTATGACTTCTACCTTACTAAGTATTGAATACAATTATAAATTTTTTACGATAGTAGGTTTTAAGTAAGGTAACTTTTTGATTAGAAAACAGTTCGAAAAGAACAATGCTAGAGTTTCTTGCCTGCTCTCCACTAGCGAAACTGCATTCCGAACTGGATGGCGGTAGAGTAAAAAATCCATTGACTATATCTGAATGTATAACATTTCATGGATTTAACAAATATTTAATTTATGATTTAAAAAATAGAAAATATTGTCACAGCTATAGGATAGCTATTTATTAAAATTATTATATGTAAAACAAACAATAAAATCGGTTATTACTTTTACAAAACATTAGCTCTCTTAAAATGTAGCAATTTAGTAAAATTATCGTTTGCATTGTCTCTAAATTGAATCGAAATATAATCTTACGGCACTTACTTTAAAACGTAAAAAGCTGGTCTCCAGATTTGGCCTTGCCGAAATTTTATAAGTGTAGTATCGTTGAATTTGGTTGGATTCCATGCCATACTATCGTCGAACCACGTCTGTAATCATCAATAACAACTTATATCATAAAATGTTTCCTAATTAATTTTGCATTTGAGTCTCTTTGGGATATTTACACTTAAAACCTCTTAGAACAGTATTGTTGTAATATTACTGTGGTGTTAAGACATACTGGCAGGTTCGCCGTGTAATATTATGACGACTGTGTGTCTGCCGTAATAAAAGATGTTCTTACTTGAACATAATGTATTTGACTGATCACTGATGCCATGACTGCCTCGGTGGCGCAGTTGTAATTGCGCATGCGTTACGACTGCTGTGCTGAGGTCTCGGCTTCGATCCCCGGGTCGGGTAAAGTGATATTTGGTTTTTCTATCTAGAAATTCCTCAGTATTAGCCCGGAGTCTGGAATCTGTGCCCGGTATGGGGATAGGCTCGCCCCCTATCACATTATGGGACCGAAATTCGGCGAAAAGTGGGTGTACTTGTTACACCTCTGCCTACCCCTTCGGGGATTACAGGCGTGAGTGTATATGTATGTATGTATGTGTATATACTAATGCGAATTCATAGTACAAAACAGCATTGTAATATTACAAGACTGCTATAAGAGGTGATGGTAGGCCAGCTAGTTAGGAAACGTCCAGTCAGACTATCTCGACCTCGGCTTAGCCAGACCATACTGGAGACAGAACAGTCAGCGTAACTCAACCACATACAAAAATTATAAGTTTACCAGCGGGTCTGGTACTACCCTTACCCAGCCCCTTATTATTCGCTGCGCCATCAAAGGCTGCGGTTTGCGCAGCAAGGCGACGCAGCGGGCTTTCAGGGACTCGGCCCATACGGGACATCCGTACAGGGCCATTGACCGCAAGACTCTGGTGTATAAACTTCGGCAAGGGTTACTAGGTCCCCCCAAGTTCGGCAGCAGGCTTCCGAGGGCACCTGCCGTTCGCACCAATTTCGGTGACTTTTTTTTTATCACGACACGGCAAAGTGACCACACTGCACTTGATGGTAAGCCCAGTGCCGTCCAATTAGAGTATCGAGTAGCGAGAGACAATTTATCCACCGCTACTCAACACAATCATGCCGGCCTGCTTTTTCACACTACGCCATGTTTAGGAGGAGTTAGGTAATAAACACACGTACAGAAGATATATATTAAGATGATCAGTTTATATCTACGACATAATCGTGGGCACTCTACGGAATTATTTTTCAGGTCTGTAATAAATAATAACGTTAGGCAGCGCCTCTGCTGTGCTCTGGCATTGCAGAAGTCTATGGGCGACTGACTACTTACCATCAGGTGGCCCGTCTGTTCGTCTGCCTATGCAGGCACTAAAAAAAGACGAATACAGGATCGTGGATAGCTAAAATATTGACAGAAATAGTATTACAGCATTAGTTTTAAATCAGTTACAACTAATGCAATCTGATTAACTTTACCGTAACAACTGCCATTCTAGTGACCAGTTTGGATTCAAACGCGTCATACTGGACGTTGGTGATCTTCACACCGAGCCCGACTTCCACCGCTGGGCTCGGCGGCACCGACGGTAACCTGCCCATTAGTAGCGTTCGTTTCAAAGCGTCAGAGTTGGATAGCTTGTGCTCTTCTGGTTGAGAGTTTGGTGGTGCTGGAAAAATAATGATATTTAAATTTGCGAGCAGCGGTAGCCTAGTTGGATGGGGTACTGTCAAGACGAAAGTCGTATGTTCGAGACTCAAATGGCATACACCTCTGACTTTTCTAAAGTTACGTGTGTGTTCATTGTTAATTATCGCTTGCTTTAACGTTGAAGGAAAACATCGTGAGGAAACCCGCATACCTGAGAATTCTCATACGAATTTCAAAGATATATGTGAAGTCTACCAACCCGCATTAGGCCAGTGTGGTGGACTAATGCCTAACCCCTCTCATTAACAGAGGAGGCCCGTGTCCAGTAGTGGGACAATGTTTAATACAGGGCTAGTATTATTATTATACCTTCAGTAGTATTTTTCCCAGCAGCTGGACAGTCGTACAGAAATTTGGCCTCAACTCCGGTCCAAGCTGCGAAACTGAAGTATTTGATTGGGATTGCATTTAGGTCGTTGTAGCTGATCAAGGGTAGAATCTCGCCTTCCTTTCCAAACTCAACCAGGCCGTCTGTAAATAGAATTGTTATGGTCCACTCATACCGGTTGAAGATAGTCGTGTAATAAATCTACGCAGTTTACATGTCCGACTGGACGTCATACTGTCGCCCGCAGATCTATTAAGTTCAACTCATGAATTAGTGGAAATCTTTAAAAACCCCCCTTTAGGGTCAGATTTTTTTTTAATGGTAATAATCGCATTTACCGCATACTTTGATAATTTTGATGCATGACGCATTCATAAATCTGTTAGTTGAAGTAATTCTAATCTACGAAGCTCTGTAGATGTGGTAGCTAGTCTCCAGTATAAATGCTGGTTTTAGGTATAATTTAGAAACTGTATCTAAGGAGAAAAGAAGCATTTTCCATCAAAAAGTCACTATTGCCAAAATGGTAAATTGGCCCATTTTTTTATACCACGATGGTGGCTAACAAGCTTACGGCCCGCCTGATGGTAAGCGGTTACGGTAGCCTATGGACGCTTGCAACACCAGGAGCATCACATGCGAATATCTTCAGAAGCATATGTACTCCCTTCTTGAAGAACCCCATACTGTAGTCCCCTTGGAAAACCTCGGCATCCTCATTCCACAATCAAAATATACGTCGGACTCAATATTTTCTTAATCATACTAGCAAATAAAAAAAGTGGAAGAAGTAACTCACCAGGGTCGACTTTTATGTAGAATCCTCTCATGTCAATACTCGACAGAATGCCCGGAGTCCTAACTGATGCCTTCGCATTTCGAGCTATATTCCTTCTCAATTCTGTGAACTCGTTTCCTCCACCTCCGACAACTTGAACAGTTCACGGTTATTCAGTTAGTTCAACTGAGAATACTGTGTAACTTTGTTTACAATCACAAGTATTTAGCATTAAGCCACGATTGTTTATCGAAAGCGACTCTGACTATGAAACAGCTATAACTTCGCCTTTATAGTTTATCTATTCGACATCCTCCGTGGCGCAGTTGGCGAGTAGCTGGCTGTGAAACGAGAGGCCGTGGGTTCGATTCCCACACCGGGACAAATGTTTGTGTGACATACAGATATTTGTGTCCGAAGTCTGGGTGTTGTGAGACCGAAAGTCTCTCGTAGTCCCTGATACCCACAACACAAGACTCGTATCTTAGTGTGGGGTCGGGGCTATGTGTGTGACTGTTGGGTGTTATTATTATTATTATTAAAGTGTTAGTGTACCAGCACCAATACTTTTATGAAAAATAAACATTTAAGTACACAAAATTTGCTCCTAGTAAATTAGTTTGGATTTTAGTATTGTACTAGCTGTTGCCTGCGTCTCCACCCACGTGGAAGTTATCATAAAAAGAATCGACAATAAAATCATAAATCATCTCGAGGCAACATTTAGTCTTTATTTCATTTAAATCGGCACATTCATCAAAAGTTATACATGTTCGAACGAATATGTATTATGCAAAGAGTAGTTGTGAGAGATGAAATAATATTATAAATAGTATAAGATAACTTCCACGCGGGCGGAGCCGCAGGCAACATTGGAAAATATAGTTAGCAGTAAAGCCCCGGGAATCTAGAATATAATTAGATTAGAAGTTCCCAACTAGTTATAGGACATAAACGGACCTTCAACTAATTTGATGATGCGAATAGTTCACAAGTTGGTGGTGTCATGCAAATAAGCTTTAATCTTTAATCTAGTGGATGTTGAAATATCAGCTAATTAATAATCTTACGAGATCTCAAATAAATTTAAATAGCTTTATTATGTTAGGGTAAGTACGCCTGTATCGTCGTAGGCAAATGCAGAGACAACTATACAAGTGGTCTGTATATTTTTTCGAAAAATATTTCATTGTGTGACTTAGAAATCGAATCGAAAGAACCCTATCAGTTTTTTTATAGCATAGTCCGACAAACGAGCCAGTGGGTCACCTGATGTTAAGTGATCTCCACCGCCCATGAACATCCACAATACCGAAAGTTTCATGTATGCGTTGTCGGCCTTAAATGACAGGAATAGGGATTAGGGAAGGGAAGGGGGAATCTGGGCCTCCAGATATCTCACTTACCATACGAAACGCAACAGTAAACTATTACTTTACGTTGGTTTTCTGTAAGACAGTGGTACTACCCCGGTCGAGTCGGCCCATTCATGCTGTAGACAAATATGTCTACAGCGTGGCTCTACCACTTCTAAACTTTTGAGTGAGTTTCATATCACTTTATTATATCTGAGCTTCTATAAGACCAATGAACAGATGAGATATATCTGTGAGTAGATATAAATTCCATAGTCATGATTGATTGGGGATTGCACAACTAACCCGTTAAAAACAGACACAAAAAATTTTGAGAAGATGTCGATACCATATTGCTTTAAAATTTTACAGAAATTGAACCCCAAAGGATAGAAAAAGTGTAACACTATTTTATAGGAAATATTATGCGTCTAGTTACATTCACACGGGTATGCAACAGGTATTAATTAGGTCTATTCCAAAATTTTAAAGAAAGAAAGAATGAATGGGCCGGCTTGACCGAGGTAGTACCACCGTCTGACAGAAAACCAACGTAAAGTGACAGTTTACTGTCGCGTTTCGTATGGTAAGTGAGATATCCGGAGGCCCAGATTCCTCCTTCCCTAATCCCTATTCCTTCAAGGCCGACAGCGCATACATGATACTTTCGGTATTGTGGATGTTCATGGGCGGTGGAGATCACTTAACATCAGGTGACCCACTGGCTCGTTTGTCGGACTATTTTATAAAAAAAAGTGTTTAAGTTTATTTACTCGACGCGAGCAAAGCCACGGGCGTTATATATAGTGAGTATATCCGATTTTGATGAAATTTGATATGGAAGTATTTGCATGATACATATACAAAATATATAGGGTACTTTTTATCCTAGACGAAAATTAATGTGTTCGGAGTAATTTATTCATGAACAAAAGATATAAAATCTATATTAATATTATAGTTATAGAGTTTGTTGGTTTGATAAGGCTAATCTAAGCAAATACAGGTCTCATCTGAAAAAATCTGTTTATTGAAGAAGTTTGCCCGCGACTTATAGCGAAGCAGTGACCTTAAATATCAGAAAATCTAAGTTTGTAAACAGACTCGTTGGGGTCGGGGTTGCCGCTATACGAGAGCCGAACATTACCGAAATGGGCCAAACTGTGAATGCTGAGTATAACCTTGTCGATATTGCATTCATCAGAAAATGTGATTCTTCTACTTTATAAGTGGTAGAACCACGCTGTAGACATATTTGTCTACAGCATGAATGGGCCGGCTGGACCGGGGTAGTACCACTGTCTCACAGAAAACCAACGTAACGTGACAGTTTACTGTCGCGTTTCGTATGGTAAGTGAGATATCCGGAGGCCTAGATTCCCTCTTCCCTTCACTAATCCCTATTCCTGTCTTTTTTAAGGCCGACAGCGCATACATAACACTTTCGGTATTGTGTATGTTCATGAGCGGTGGAGATCACTTAACATCAGGTGACCCACTGCCTCGTTTGTCGGACTATGCAATAAAAAAAAACTTACAAATATTAGCTTACCAATCTCATAGACAGGCTCGTTGGGGCGAGGATTGGGCACCTCCGACAAAAGTATAAGACCATTGCTGGCAGCTTGTATGGCGATATGCATTTCCAATCCAACATTTTGGTCAGACTTCACCCTCTTCAAATCCTCGTCATCGACGCGGTAGAAAATCTCATAATTATAACCGTGTTGGCATATATGTTCCTTGCATAGCATCGCCACTGAAAATAAAAGGAGCTGTTCATAATATGGACAAGTTGGCATTGGACAAGTCCCTAGGTATAGGTTATAGGTATAAGGTTTTTTTTTATCCTGGCACGGCAAATTGATCACACTGCACCTGATAGTAAGCGCAGTGCAGTCCAATTAAAGTATCGAGTAGCGATAGACAATTCATGTCGGCCCTCTTCTTCACACTACGCCATGGGCAAGACGGTGAAGAAGCGGTCGAGGATCTAGTGTCAGAGTATTCACAAGGCCGCAAAATGGCCAAACATCATACCCCAACTCTAGACCCGCGACAAAAACCGGATGTACACTGGCTGATCCCGGAACGCTACACTTGCGTGTGCCACTATGGCGGGTTTTACACCTTGTGTACGGTGGTCGCTATCCGAGCGGATACATAGTGACAAGTAAATCTAGTAGCATGCATAATTTTCTAATTTAAAGATCTACCGGCCTAACATGCGTGCCACGACATATATCGATAACGACTAAACAATGACGTAGACAAATTGTCGATGTCGATTCATATCTCGATTTCCTTAACATGCGCGCTACGATCGACTAGTTTCTCGTTGAAGACATAAGTCTAATCTAATAAATGATATTACTTTATTCTTTGTCTATTTCTCTACATATGTTAGGAACATCAACAAAACTATGCAAGATGGATATTTAAAAGAAACAAATACAATGTTTATAATTTATTGATTGATTTACACGGCACTGTTACACATCTCAGTGCTTAATATTAACACACACGCATGTCAGGATTCACTTAAGGCTTCTCTTTATAATTAATCTACCAGCATTACCCTTTTAAACTGAACAACGCCATTGAACTGTTTACACATTGATACATTTACTACCCCGCGAACGGACCACGAATATCCTGGCTATCACCTAGTCTACTTCACAAAACAACTGAACTGAACACCGGAGCGCGGAAGGCACTCTGTTTTATATTAAACATTTACTACTCCCACTTTGGTTGTCATTATTAACTACCCCCAACTAGTCTCCTAAATACCTCAGTTATACCTTCGGTATTTCTAATAATAGTAAATACCCTAATACATAACAAAATATCGACATCAAATATCTCGGTTACATGTGTCGAAAATCTATAAAATTGTTTGGTTAAGTGAAGGTTTGTAGACAAACATACCCACAAATAACAAAAAAATACTATTATCTCTGCTTTCGACAAAACAAGTCGAGAGACGCGCCAAGAGGCTCATAGGCAACGAATCCATAGTCGAGGCAAGGCTGCAAAGCCTTGAACATCGACGTAAAGTTGCCAGTTTATCGGTTTTTACTGGATACATTTTGGCGAGTGTGCCTTGGAATTACACAATTTAATTCCCCCAACCCCTTTCTATCATCGGACGACAAGAGAGTCGGCGAAGCGTCATCGATACATGGTTGATATTCCACCAGTGCGCACGAAGCGTTTTGCTAGTACATTTATCATGCGCACCGCTAGAGAGTGGAACTCTTTACCGGAGTCTATATTTCCCGAAAGTTATAACCTGGGTATCTTTAAGTCAAGAGTGAATAGGTATCTTCTAGGCAAGCGTGCTCCACCGTAGACCACATCATCACTTACCATCAGGCGAGATAGTGGTCAAATGCAAGCCTATTTATAATTTAAAAAAAAGTCGACAAACATGAGCCCGCATGTTAACGTCGGTAGACTATAGACATAGATGACTTTTTGTCGTGTTTTAGAGATGATATTACTACTGATTTTTATAATAAAGATTGACAACTAATGTAAGACCCATTAGGTAGCATCCGTGGTGCTTCCTAATGGGCGTTCATACGGATTCCGTAAAATTTACATTTAGAGGACTCATCTCCTCTAGATTTAATTTGAAGGTAAAATTACTTTTTACTTCATTATTATGTTTTCTGCCTCGGTGGCGCAGTTGTAATTGCGCATGCGTTACGACTGCTGTGCTGATGTCTCGGGTTTGATCGCCGGGTCGGGTAAAGTGATAATGGGTTTTTCTATTTAGAAATATTGAGCATTAGCTGTTGCTCGCGGCTCCGCCCGCGTGGAGGTCATGTGTAATGTCAGAGTGTAATTTTTCTTGCAATTAAAATAGCCTATATTAATCACTGATAATGTAGCATTCAAATGGCGAAATAAATTTAAAAATCTGGACCGATTACTTTATGAGCCAATTTGTTACAAACATACTGACATACAAATCTTTCCTCTTTATAATATAAGTAAAGATTAACCCGGAGTCTGGAATTGTGCCCGGTATGGCGATAGGCTCGCCTCTTATCACATCATGGGACGATAATATGCTCGGAGAAATGTGGATGGTAAATAAATCGTTTTGACAAATTATTTAATGATCTTATCAATCAAGTCACTTTCATCCATATGACTATAATGCATATTAGTGTTTAAAAGCTCTTCGTTATTACCTTCTTCACGCACTAAGAGTAAAACAGCACATAACCTTTATGCAACGGAACTCGAAAATAATATAGAATAAAATAAATATTGTCAATCCGAAAAATTCGCCCAGAATTTTCTCTTGCCTTGTTAAAAGTCTTAAAACTGGGCATGTTTTTAGACTAAATCTAATCTAATACTTTAGAAGTACGACTACGCAGTATTATGAAAAATTCTACGGTATACGGAATATCAAGAGTATAATTCAGTACGAATTATGTTCCACAGCGGAACGAAAGCAAGATCATTCCGCCACTTTAAATATTAAAATTGCTCATTCCAGAACTTCTGTCGGAGTTTTCAATAAGTTTCCAAGTTTAATTCTCAAGTTGAATTCTCAATATGCTTACACAGCTGTATATTACCAAGACGTAGTTAGGATTTGGCGCAGTATATATATACTAATATTATAAAGAGGAAAGATTTGTATGTAAGTATGTTTGTAACGAATTGGCTCAAAAATTACTGGATTGATTTTAAAAATGCTTTCACCATTTGAATGCTACATTCTCACTGATTAATATAGGCTATTTTAACTGCAAGAAAAAAAGAATTTACAAAGAGTATAAGATATCCTCCACGCGGGTGGAGCCGCGAGCAACAGCTAGTCTATTATATTAGGTACTACAATTATTGTCATATACTTTGAAATTGCCTTACAAGTTATTTGTAAATAAAAAAAAATAGGTAGCCATGGGGACTGCCGACAGAAGTGAAAACTTTAAATCTTTGGAATTACTGTGTTCTTTTAAACAGCGTCCATGAAGTTGTATCTTTTTGGTTTTTTGTTTATTGACAATAATTATAGAACTTCATAGGCGTGCTTAAGTCAAAAGTAAAATATTCTGACCGTGATGGTTATTCGAGTTCAACTCTTTTTCTCCTCCCTAAAAGTGTTCAATGTGCCTGAAGAAGTTTTCACTTTAAAAATATTAAAACACTATGATGTGCCAATAATGGAATTATAAAGTAATTTTTGGTTTTCTTTCAAAATGCATTTGAATGTCAATGTTGAAGAACCGACTGCCTCGGTGGCGCAGTTGTAATTGCGCATGCGTTACGACTGCTCTGCTGATGTCTCGGGTTCGATCCCCGGGTCGGGTAAAGAGATATTGGGTTTTCTATCTAGAAATTCTCAGTATTAGCCCAGAGTCTGGAATTTGTGCCCGGGTATGGCGATAGGCTCGCCCCCTATCACATTATGCGACCGAAATAAATTCGGTTAAAGTGGGTGTACTGGTTACCCCTCTGCCTACCCCTTCGGGGATTACAGGCGTGAGAAAAACAAGATAGTCGATAAATTTAAAAATTATATACATTTATAATATTGTTTTACAAAAATCCAAATCCAAATGCACTTACTGTTATACGTGTACGAGTTATTAGTTTTTATCCCGTTTATAAACACGAAGCTCGTCATGAACAATATAATCCAACTCATTTTGAACTAAAATTTATATATCATACACGGAGAGCACCAGTGGACAACACAGAACTAAAACAAAAACTGTTATAGAAGCAGACGCGGCGATGTGCGTCGAGCCGACGACTCGACCGTATTATTAAATTAATATTGTTCGGTACCTTCTTACGCTGTAGGTCTTATACATACATAAAGAGGTAAAAATAACCCTTTTCATGATCTATATACTGCCTAACCTAACCTCTATATTATAAGTAATATTTTAGAATTGTTTATAAGCATATCATTTATAAAAAGTACACCGACTTCAATAAAAAACAAATTATAAAATTCTCTATAAGTCCCTATAAAATTTTAAAGTTGCCCTCGGTTTTTCTGAGATCCCATCATCAGATCCTGACTTGGTGCCAATTGGACCACCTGGGAAGTATACCCTTTTAAACAAAAAAAAAATCTCGAATCGGTCCAGGCATCTTCGAGTAATCGGGGAACATACATAAAAAATAGATTCCGACGAATTGAGAACCTCCTGCTTTTTTGAAGTCGATAAAAAATGGTTGGACTGATTTACTTTGTTTATTTTGTCAAATATTTGTAAAAATTTGGATAAGGTTTTTTAGGGAAAGAAAACATTTGAATATCGAATAACGTGGTCACACATGCGAAACTTCGGAAAAGCTGAAAACGGAAAATAGTTATTTTATTGAATTGAATAATAATAGAAATGATAGTAGATAAACTTAAACCTGACCTGTAAAAAGTGCCCCCCAGTGGCCTAATTTACAAAATAAATGATTTGATGGAAAACTATCTTAATTATTATTTCAAGCAAAATATGGCCAAGTAATGTGATGGTTTTTTGGCAATAATCTAAATGGATTTATGATAATAACTTTTGTAAATGGAAAATAACGTATTTTATCTATCAAATACGTCTGCCAACCCGCATTAGGCCAGCGTGGTGGACTAAGGCCTAACCCCTCACATTAGTAGAGGAGGCCCGTGCCCAGCAGCGGGACAATGTTTAATACAGGGCTAGTATTATATTATTATTATCTATCAAATAGCTTAATCTTCTTATAACAGATAGGCCTTGTTGGAGAATAATCTCACAGGTGGTGGCTCCGGCGTGTTTCTTTTTGAGGTCCCGGAATCCTTCTGTAGTGTTGTTGGAGGCAACCATGGAGTTATTAGCCGGAAAAAATCCGGTTTACTCCGTCGCCAAGACGGGAAGCCATGAGGATTTTCCCCATTAAAAAAAAGTGAGTATAGGAGTAGGTATTAGATAAAAGTTGGCTGGCTGTCACAACGCACAATATCAGAAAGGAAGCGCCACTGTATTTATCGGGCGGACGTGAGATAAACAGCCGCTTGTAACACTCAAACTAATATTGCAATTTAATGTATTTATAATATAATACTTCGGTCATTTTATTTGTGGTTTTTGTTTGCAATGAGATTCGACCTTGTGGGGAATTTTAGGTTATCGTAAGTGATAAAGAACATCCAGGTATATTCGTTACTAGTGGTCCCGGGCAGACGTTGTCCTGCCACGAACCGCCTTCTCTAAGACCGAATTTTGATTGAAAAAATAAGAAATTCAGATCTTGACAACAGCCCTACATATCGTATCAAAAACTATCCTATCTTATAAGTGGGACCCAACCACACACATACACAACATTTCATTAAAATCAATTTCATAGTTTATAACCTCAGAATACAGAACAAACCAGAAACCGCGCTCAATAATATCTACATATCCCGCGCTGTGTCCAAAACCAATACCCTCTCAGGTGTCGGTATATAAAAAGTCGTACGTCAATTCCACTTCTAAAATCCATAGATACATCTTTCTATATTTTGTTATCTCATAGGAACCATGCATTTTTCCGGGATAAAAAGTAGCCTATGTCATTCTCTAATCCCTAAACTACCACTATGCAAAAAATCATATCGATTCCTTGCTCTGTAAAAACAAAAAACCCATCCCGAGGCCATCGCAACTTTTTCCAGGATAAAAGTATGAACTGAGATAAAAATTGAAACAGAGACCAAGTGACCAGTCATTCAGTGATTAAGGCCAATGTAAATCAGTTGCGGTTTACTTTATATACGTCGGGGGTTAGTATTCAACATGCCACAGCTGTCTTGGCAGTCTGATCCCCTCTAGCAGAGCAACAGCTGCTCTTAGAGGTATAGATAAAAGTTTCGGGGTGTATTTCTTTAAAATCCGTAGTACAAGTGTAAGTTACGTTAGTTACCACGAATGGATCTGGTGCTAAACTGAAAACGTGGCCGCCATTTTGTTTCTATGCCAATTTGTAACCATTAAAATGTTTCCAGTCGAATATTAGGATTGCAACGAGAGAACGGATCAACAAAAACCTTCCCGTTAATTCCAATAATTTTACGCAAGTGGAGCTGAAAGACAGCTATATTTAATAAATAAATTAACCCAACAGTCCCATACATGGTCCTGACCCGATACTAGATCAAACATGTATAGTGAAAAGAACTACGATACGAGAGACTACGGTCAACATCAGTGTTGATATATAAAACGCAATGAACGCCTGATCAAATTATTGGAGCAAATAGTATGCAATAACTTACTTGCATTAATTTATAACTCTCTCTGTCTGTATCCGCCAAGTCTGCTCTGTATCATTCAATAATAAACCTGTCTGAATCTAATTAATCTTGCACGAAACATTAATAACCACACAAACATCCGCTTTAGTGCGAGAATCGAATCTGGAGTATCTCCTTTCATAATCTACCCACCGGCTGTGCCATGGAAGCTGCCATTTAAACAAGCTTTCAAGTTATTACTCATACAAAGTACAGGAATATGTTAGAAGCATTATTAAGCGATCCCACATAATATCAGGCAGACGTGCCGTCCCAAATTACCATTAAACGGCAATAATGAAGGGTTGGAACACATCCAAAGGCGAATCAGATCTGTGGAGATTCGAAATGATCTTGGCGAAATGCAAATAGGTTGGCAGCATCGTACTTTAGTTGTTACTTGCTTGGACGATTTACATTATACGTTTTTTTAAGTAATCTTACGTGATGATTTTTTTAAAGATCGTTCATGTTACTTGACTGCCTCGGTGGCGCAGTTGTAATTGCGCATTACGACTGCTGTGCTAAGGTCTCGATCCCCGGGTCGGGTAAAGTGATATTAGGTTTTTCTGTCTAGAAATTCCTAAGTATTAGCCCGGATTCTGGAATCTGTGCCTGGTATGGCGATAGGCTCGCCACCTATCACATTATGAGACTGAAATTCGGCGAAAAGTGGGTGTACTGGTTACACCTCTGCCTACCCCGTCGGGGATTACAGTCGTGTATGTGTGTGTGTTTATGTTACTTGTTGGTAAGGGTTTCTCAATATGAACTCTGACTTTTTAACTAGAGTGTGGTTATATAACTATGTAAATATATTATTGTTTGTTTCACTATATTTTGAAAATAGGGTAGTTAATAAAATAAATACACTCAATAGTGGGGGATGGAGTCACTCGCGTCCGTAGGATTTACCACCTTTCCTAGGCCCACCCTACACGTGTCCCCCGGGTGGTGCAAAACGAGTGGCTATACAGGGAAAAAAACCCTAAGACTATACAGGGAAAGCCCTAAGATAATAATAAATAAACTATTAACTATGGATAAAGCAAGACTAGAAGAAAAACTACCCCAGGAGGGTACCAGTGGAGAATCCACTGGAGAATCCCTCTCCGAGCATTGCTCGGGCTGCCCCACGTATTCTGGGGGGGGCATAGGATTGCTGACCAAGGAAGCCAGCCTGGATAGGCCAAGGAAAACAATGATACAACAATCAAATGTATTAAAATTAGATAAGAGTAACCCAAAAATTATGAGCCAACAACTTTTCCACAAAGGAATTCTTATTAATCGGGCAAGATCAAGTTCCTTTAGCGGAACAACTATTCAAGACAAAGCAAACATTGAGCCAGCAGATAAAACAGGTAGAGAATCTGAAGAACAGCAGTTCACAGAAGTGCACTATGGCAAAAGACAAAGATCCAGCCCAGATGCAGTAATGCGCAGCCAAAAACAAACAAAATTGAACTACTGGCTCGCAACACCAGCGGTACCAACATCCAATAGCTTCACAGGGCTTGACGATATAGAACAAGCAGATAAACCAGAAATACAAGCACCAAAATCAATAAGACCCCCTCCACTGTTTATTGACGGCGTCAAAAATATCCAACCTTTACTTAAATTATTAGAAGAAGTTGCAAAAGAAGAGTACGAAATTAAGGTATTACGAGGCGACAGAGTTAAAATACAGTCGAAATCAGCCGAATCATACTCCACTATTTATAAAGAACTGAAAGCTAAAAACACAGAATTTTTCAGTTACCAGCCCAAACAAGACCGCAGCTTTAGAGTGGTGCTAAAAAATCTACACCCATCCACAGATAAAGAGGAAATAAAAATAGCTATTGAGGAGCTTGACCATAAAGTAACAAATGTTTGGAACATCCAAAACTCAAGAACAAAACAGGCGTTACCATTGTGGAACATCGAACTAGAACCTCGAGAAAACAATAAAGACATATATAGTGTAAAAACTCTCTTACACTGTTGCATATCGTTCGAAGCACCCAGACCAAAGCGAGTAATCCCTCAATGCACTAATTGCCAAGATTATAATCACACACAAAAGTTCTGTAATAGAAAGCCAAGATGCGTCAAATGTGCGGGTTTGCATCACACTTCAGCTTGTCCACGGAAAGAAAGATCAAACCAAGTCAAATGTGTCCTTTGCGAAGGAAACCACCCAGCTAACTACAAAGGCTGCACAGTCTACAAGGAGCTGCTGAAAGTCCGATACCCTCCTCCAATCAAAATATTCAGAAGAAAACCTGGGTACACGAGAGATGACCAAGAAAATATAAATAAAACAACAAATACCGGAAAATCGTATGCTTCAACTACCAAAGAACTCCCTAAACATTCTATCACGCAAACAGTTAACGTCGAGGATGTAAACCAAAAAGCCCATGAACTCAAAGCCATTAAAGATACACTTGTTGCCCTAATGAACCAAATGTTAATTATGACCCAAACACTTACAGACTTAATTTCAAAAATGTCATCACATTCACAGCACTAAAATTGTGTGTATGGAATGCTAATGGCTTGTCAAATCACTCGGAAGAGTTAAAAATATTCACTAAAATTCACCACATAGATGTTTTACTAATCTCAGAAACTCACTTCACATCTAAAAGCTACTTCAAGATACCAGGATTCAATATGTATCACACTAACCACCCAGATAACAAAGCACACGGAGGATCGGCCATTCTTATCAGGTCAAACATCAAGCACTATGTACTACAAGACTACTGTAAAAACTACATCCAAGCAACAAACATTGTAATAACAGACTGGATTAGTGACATTACAATATCCGCCCTCTACTGTCCACCGAGATTTACTATCAAGGAAACGGAGTTCAATGACTATTTTCAATCCCTTGGAGACAGATTTATTGCAGGAGGTGACTATAATGCCAAACATACGTTCTGGGGCTCTAGGCTTGTCTTACCTAGAGGACGAGAACTCCTTAAATGTATCCAAATAAGAAGTATGAACGTGATATCGTCTGGTCAACCGACTTATTGGCCAACAGACAAAAGAAAAATCCCGGATGTTATTGATTTTTGTGTCAGCAAGGGAATCGCAAAAAACAATATATCGTGCCGGAGTTGTTGGGATCTATCCTCGGACCACTCTCCTATCATAGTAGAACTACACACTACCGCCCAAGAATGCACCAGAAAATGCGTTCTGCATAATACAAGAACTAACTGGACCCTATTTCGAGAGCTTACAGACAAAGCATTCCAGGAACCAGTTAGTCTAAAATCGAATGACGATATAACAGAAGCGGTTCTATACTTCAATAACAGTGTGCAAGAAGCAGCTTGGTCTTCAACCCCACTACTCACAAATAAAGGTATGGACAACTATGTAGCGAAACATATACTAGATAAAGTATCCCAAAAAAGGCGAATACGCAAACACTGGCAACAAACCAGAGACCCTGTTGCGAAAAATCAACTCCATCACGTCACCAGACAGCTAAAGCACATTCTAGACAAAGATCGTAATAACGGATTTCATAACTATCTCACTGACTTGGATGCTACCGCTTCCTCTGGTTATTCTTTGTGGAAAGCCACCAGAAAATTAAAACGGCCCGTTAGTATTTCTCCTCCTTTAAGAAAATCTGACGGTACCTGGGCACGGACAGACCAAGAGAAAGCCGAAACCTTCTCAGAACATCTCTTAAACGTCTTCACTCCTCATCCATATGAAGGCTCTCCAGTAGACGTAGCGGAAATTACTCACCATTTAAATGCACCTAAAAATACGGAGGATGTTCCTTTAAAATTTACAAAGATAGAAGTTGCTCGATTTATAAAAAAAGCGGACCCAAAAAAGGCACCAGGATACGACCTTATAACGAACCGTATACTACAAGAACTACCTAGATCTGGCATAACTTTCCTTACATCACTATTTAACGCCATGACCAGACTGCAATTCTTTCCTCTGGAGTGGAAGATCGCACAAATTGTAATGCTACTGAAACCAGATAAACAACCTGAAGAAGCAAAATCATATAGGCCCATAAGCTTGCTACCTATTCCATCCAAAATATACGAATCTCTATTGCTGCAACGAATCCTACCTATACTCAAAGAAAAAGAATTAATTCCTGACCATCAGTTTGGGTTCCGCAGCAAACATGCCACTATCGACCAAGTGCACAGACTAACAACAAAGATCATGGAATCACTGGAGGCAAAATCTTACTGTACCAGTGCATTCTTGGACATATCTCAAGCGTTTGACCGCGTGTGGCATGAAGGATTGCTTTTTAAATTAAACAACGCCTCTACCAGATCACCTGTACGGAATACTAAAATCATTTCTACAACAGCGCCATTTCATAGTACAAAATGGGGAAGCACTGTCTGGCCTTTGTCCCATAAAAGCAGGAGTTCCACAGGGTAGCGTACTGGGCCCAATACTCTACTTACTGTTCACTGCAGATCTGCCGACATCGGAATATTTAACTACTGGAACCTTTGCTGACGACACCGCCATACTAGCTGCACATAGTGACCCAAAAATTGCCTCACAAACTCTACAAAAAGGATTAAATGACATATCCCACTGGCTCAAAAAGTGGCGGATAAAAGCAAACGAAACAAAATCAGTCAATGTAACGTTTACCTTAAGAAGAGGGTCTTGTCCTCCGGTCACATTAAACAACATTGAAGTTCCACAGGCAGATCATGTAAAATATCTTGGATTGCATTTAGACAAAAGACTTACTTGGCAAAAACATATTTTCACTAAGAGGAAGCAACTTGGTATCCAAACACGAAAATTCTACTGGCTCATTGGGCGAAAGTCTCAACTATCTCTCGAGAACAAAATACTTTTATATAAGGCTATACTGAAGCCCGTCTGGACTTATGGGATCCAGTTATGGGGTACCGCATCTCACTCAAACGTGGAAATCCTGCAAAGGTTTCAAAATAAAACACTGCGTATGATAACCAACGCTCCCTGGTTTGTTCCCAACGAACTGTTACATCGTGACCTACGAATACCCACTGTGAAGCAGGAAATCTTACGCCACATTAAATCCTACAAGGACCGTATTGAACATCACCCAAATACTCTGGCTCGGCAGTTAATGGAAAATCACAACAAAGCGCGACGACTAAAGCGTAAAATACCTCAAGATTTAATCCAAAAACAGTAAATATAACTACTGTAAAAACAAAAATGAGGATGTGACACAGGTCACATACTGAACGCGCCAACGTTAGCACCAACCAACCTACTGCTGAATGTCCCATGAAGGAGACAGATTGTAGTAATTCGAGAGGCCACAAAAAAAAAAAAAAAAAAAAACTCAATAGTCACACACATAGTTCTGACCCCACACTAGGTCAATCCTGTATCGTGTAAAATTTATAAATGCGAATGTTTGGATGGATGGATGTTTGTTACTCAATCACGCTACAACGGCTGGACGGTCTGGTTGAAATTTGGCACAGAGATAGATTATAGTCTCGAATAGCACATAGGCTACTTTTATCCCGGAAAAATATACAGTTTCCGTGGGATAGTTAAGTTTTTCACAGAGCAAGGGATTGACATGATTTTTGCATAGTGTTTAGGGATCAGAAAATGACATAGGCTACTTTTTATCCCCAAAAACTATACACTTCCTATGGGATAGCAAAATATAGAAAGGTGTAATAGCTTAAGATGTCTCCAGATATATGACGGTATACCTTCAAAAATAACCTACACGCGGGCGGAGCCGTGGGCAACATCTAATAATGTATAAATCAAGAATTATTCTCCAGACAGAAACCTCAAAGGATCGTAAACAATATAGTCTTCTACAATTTACACACTCTACAATATTACAATTATGTAAAGACGTGAGAGAGATTTTAAAGACTCAATAATAAATTCACGAAGCAACGGGTTATCACAATGGCACACAATACAATCAAATAGAAATATACTTTTTATTTGTGACAAATATCGCAAGTTGTAAAAGCGCCACTTCATTGCAATTTGGGATTCAATCAGCTTTTTCTCGATCGTGTCTTCGTCGCGAAATAAATTTACCCGCGTTTTATTAATGCCATTCCATTATTTTATAGTTGTTATTGTTATTTTTTACAGCAGCGACAGCCTAGTTGGTTGCGGTACGGACTGTCAAGACGAAAGTCGTATGTTCGAAACCCAAGTGGCATACACCTCTGACTGTTCTAAAGTTATGTGTGTAATATATGTTAATTATCGCTTGCTTTAACGGTGAATGAAAACATCGTGAGGAAACCTGCATATCTGAGAATTCTTATACGAATTCCGAAGGTATGTGAAGTCTACCAATGCATTAGGCCAGCGTGGTGGACTAAGGCCTAACCCCTCTCATTAGTAGAGGAGGCCCGTGCCCAGCTGTGGGACAATGTTTAACACAGGGCTATTATTATTGTTATATTGTTATTTAATAAGTCTATATCATTTAATAATTGGATTGGTTTTCTGTATAACTGCCAATGAAGTAGCAGGATGATTGAAATATTATTGCATAATAGGTTTTTCCCGTAGTTTGACATGCGTGGTTAAGTTTATCGGTATTATAAGGAATTGTGTCCTACACACAAAAATAAGTAACATCTTGTTCCATGTAAATATTGTCAACACCGTGAAAAGCGAACTTAATGGGATTAAGAGTTAGCAGAGATATTCATCCAGGGTTTAAGCTGCATTGATTCCGAATTTCATTAAAATTTATTTGAAGTTTTTTTTTAATCATTCATTTTCGACATCTTGTATATATCCAACATGCACAACAAACCATTTTGTACTTAATCTACAAAAAAACAAAGTGTTCGGTCAATTTGTAGGAAAATGGACATTTCTTTTGCAATAAACATGTAGCGCCATCTAGATCTAACTAATTTGACTGTGATCTTCCCTATTAAATTCCGCTAGATGTCGCTGTGAAATTATCATTTCAAATATACATCACGATGTCAAGATTCTCAATGGTTCTTGTATACTTAATATCACTTATTGTACATGTATATATATTCTTTTAGCAATTTTTGAGGTTTCTCACGTGATTGAGAGTCCTAAAATTTAACTTTAATATTGTATATAGAGATGTGGCGTTGAGTGAAAAATATCGATTATTTAAAAATTGAATTTCTCATTTCAATAATAATCGATTTTTCTTCTTAAAATTTGCGTAATATGTTTTTCTCTGTAGTAATATGACAAAAAATTCATATTAATAATTTATTTTAGGAGTCTTCAATTTGGCATTGAAGTCACCCATTACAACGCTGTAGGAAGCCTTGGTAGGAGACATAGCTTTCCCTATGTAAATGGCCTGTACTTCGTCAAGCTGACGTTGGGGCGTACACTTGTATAACCTTCAGAGTATATCTCTCAGTTTAGAAGTGGTAGAGCTACGCTGTAGACATATTTGTCTATAGCATGAATGGGCCGGCTTGACCGGGGTATTACCAATGTCTCACAAAAAACCAACGTAAAGTGACAGTTTACTGTCGCGTTTCGTATGGTAAGTGAGATATCCGGAGGCCCAGATTCCCCCTTCCCTTTTCTAATCCCTATTCCTGTCCTTTAAGGCCGACAGCGCATACATGATACTTTCGGTATTGTGGATGTTCATGGGCGGTGGAGATCACTTAACATCAAGTGACCCACTGGCTCGTTTGTCGGACAATATTATAAAAAAAAAAAAATTAAGACGAGGTACGCCACTCGCGCTGTTACGCTGCCAACTTCCACAACGTTGTGACTTGTGAATAATAAACCCGACGCCACCTTGGGATGGTTGGTGACCTTCTCGGAAGTAGAGTAAGTGACCAGAATCTAGGGCCATCTTCTCCTCCCCCGTCTCCGGATTTCGGATAGCCCTAGGATATGCCAGTTGATGAGACTTAGCTCTTCTTCCAACTCAGCGATGTGCTCGTCCAACCGCAGAGAGCGTCCGTTGTACGTCGCCAAAAATAGCTTTTTGTGGTACCCTACCGTAGCCCGGGACTTGTAATGGGTGACTTCAATGCCAAAGTGGGAGTACAAGGACACGGTGAATCGAGGGTAGGATCATTCGGCTATGGGTGCAGGAATCACTGGGGGCAAATGCTAGTCAACTTTCTCGAGACCCGGGGGTTCTTTTGATGAATTCATTTTTCCAGAAGAAGCCCCAGAGGCAGTGGACTTGGCGAAGCCCCAATAATGTCACTAGGAATGAGATCGACTTCATTATGACTGACAAGCGCCAAATATTCAAAGATGTCTCTGTGATCAGTAGGTTTAACACCGGTAGTGATCACCGACTGGTAAGAGGCACTCTAAAGGTTAAAATTGGCCGAGCGCGCTTAATGAAGTCGACCCTCCGACCAACTTTGCCCCAAGTTGAGGTCGGCTGTGAAGCTTTCCAGCTAGAGCTACAGAACCGATTTGCCGTATTGGAATCTACGGCGGATATTGATGACGCCACTGACAGCCTGGTGCGGGCTCTGTATGAGGTGGGTTATAAATACTTTCAACCTCACAAAAATAGACGTAAGTCGAAGCTTACACTTACCTCTAGTTGTCATCTGACAAAGCTCAGAACATCAGAAACCACCACCGTCACCTAGAGGTGTATCTCTGGCCTATGCCTCTGCGAGTATCTATATGCCAGAGATACTCGCAGAGGTCGAAAGGTATTATGGGGACTTGTATACTCAAAAATCAAGGCCACCTGGATGATCCGCGTGCCAGACTAACTCACCACCATACAGATGAGTTTCCCGACATCGTCGTGGTTGATGCCATTTTCGAGATTGTGCAAGAGTGCGTATACTTGGGCCAAATAATCCAACTGGGCAAGCACAATTTCAAGAAAGAGGCAGATAGAAGAATTAATTTGGGCTGGACGGCATTCCGTAAACTACATTTACATTTTACATTTACATACACTCACGCCTGTAATCCCCGAAGGGGTAGGCAGAGGTGTAACAAGTACACCCACTATTCGCCGAATTTCGGTCCCATAATTTGATAGGGGGCGAGCCTATCGCCATACCGGGCACAGATTCCAGACTCCGGGCTAATACTGAGAAATTTTTAGATAGAAAAACCCAATATCACTTTACCCGACCCGGGGATCGAACCCAAGACCTCAGCACAGCAGTCGTAACGCATGCGCAATTACAACTGCGCCACCGAGGCAGTCGGTAAACTACGTAACCTGTTTGAGTCGTCGATCCCTCAATGCTTAAAAACAAGAGTTTTTAACCAGTGCGTCCTACCCGTAATGACCTACGGGGCTGAAACGTGGACACTCACAAATGGACTGTGCAATGCTTGGCGTTTCTATGGTGGATAGAGTTCGCAATGAAGTCATCCGCCAGAGAACCAAAGTCATAGATATTGCTCGCAAAATTAGCATGCTAAAGTGGAAGTGGGCTAGACCTCTGCAGACGGACAAATGGCCGATGGAGCAGACATGTGTTGGAGTGGAGACCGCGTTTAGGCAAACGTAGTGTGGGACGCTCAGCGCCCTGCGCACGATGGACCGACGACTTGAAGAAGGTGGCGGGTAGTGGTTGGCGTTCACTTGGGGAGGCCTATGTCCAACAGTGGACGGTAACAGGCTGAGTATACTGCAATATGTTTTGTTATATTTTTATTTTTTGGTTGGTGCCAAATCCATTTCTTTGTGTATTTTTCACGGTATTGCAGACGGTATTCAAGATAATAAGATCGTAGACTTGTCAGGTTAATCGTTGTAAGAATGAGTAATTAAATTTTTCAGCGTAGTCTGTTAGCCCTATTCGTAGTCCTAGTCTATAGTTAGTATTCATTTTATTTAGTTCAGATTGACGATTAACACCATTGGCACACTTCATGGGTTAATAAATGAGGGAAAGCATAGGAACATCTTTTCTCTTTAGATGCTTCCACAGGTTAATTAAAATGTGTTATTTACTTCATCGTGTTACCCCAAAAGCCTCCTGTATTTTTAATAAAAACATGTGTAATATACAAAAAAATCGAATTGTAAAAAGTTTTAAAAAAAATTGATTTTTAAATAATCGATTTTTTTAATTTTAAAAATCGAATTATAAACATTGATTTTTATGAAAAGATAATCGATTATTATAAGAATCGATTCTTTTTTCACATCCCTAAATATAAAGCATCAGCCTAAGTTACAACCTGAAAAGCGCGGGAAACTTCGAATGGTGGTGGACGTATTTTTCTAAGCTCTTTAATTTTATTTGATTAATTTGTAAATAATACCTATCAGCTGAGTTTTAAATTGTTATATATTTGTAGTTTAGCTTTCTTTTGTATATTCATTTATTTTTCTTCGCTTCTTGGTAAGTTTTATTACAAATATTTAATTATAGTACACTATGAATTTGCCGCCTGATCCGGGGGGCGTTGTACCCCCGGCGGGCAATTACATCACAATAGAATCGGAAAAGACTACACAATGTGATGTATCCGAGTCTGGCATGGAGACAGATGCGTCTTCATCAGCCCGGCCAATGAAAAGAAGTCGTCGACATGTCTGTAAGCGATGTAATAAGAGACGCAGAAAATTAGACACTGGCGAATTTATTTGGTTGTGATTGTGATGATCTATCACAGACACCTCAATCACAACCAATTAGTAATTTAAATAATGAATCCGAAAAACCAACAATTCCCGCGCAAAATGTGGGCAGAAAAGTTTATGACGGAACGGATAGCGCGCCCTTCGTTATTCATGTACAAAAGACTACTAATCTGGACAATGATTCCACCACACTGCATCCGCTTTCGTTTGGTAGATTTCTACAACGATGTAATTTTCGCAATATTATTAACGGGAGCGTGAAAAGGATAGGAAGAAATAAAATAGCTTTGTCTTTCTCCTCATACATTGACGCCAATTCTTTTATTACTAATGAAAACCTAACTAAATGTAATTATAAGGCATTCATTCCATCTTTTAACGTGACTAGAATGGGTTTGGTGCGTGGTGTGCCAGCAGAATGGTCTCCGGAAGAGGTCATAGAGAATACATCTGTGCCAATTGGGTGTGGACCTATCTTAAAAGTACGCAGACTAAATTTTAAAACTATGGTAGATGGCTCAGCAGTATGGAAACCCTCACAAACAGTTGTATTAACTTTTGACGGACAAGTTCTCCCAAAACGAATTTTTATGTGTTATAATGCATTGCCAGTAGATCTATATATTTACCCAACTATACAGTGCTTTAATTGCTGCCGGTTTGGGCACACAAAAAAATCAATGTAGGTCAATACCAAGATGCTACAAATGTGGTGACAAACACAGTGGTGATACTTGTGAGAGGGATGAGCGAAATGCTAAC
Source organism: Laothoe populi (assembly GCA_905220505.1). Classification (NCBI taxonomy): domain Eukaryota; kingdom Metazoa; phylum Arthropoda; class Insecta; order Lepidoptera; family Sphingidae; genus Laothoe; species Laothoe populi. The sequence goes on from HG992170.1 coordinate 7,055,143, forward strand.
TGCTGCTTATGTTCAGGTTTCCATTTTGCTACAAGCAAAGTGTGTCCCGAGTTTTCACGTCAAAAACAAATAAAAACCCATATGGCACAGAGTTCCATCTCATACGTAGAAGCAAGTAAATTACTCCCGCCTGTTACCAGATCTTTTGCTGACACCATTATAGCTCAAACTCCCAGAGACCTGGAAACCACTACACCAATCACTTTCAAACAACAGTCATCTACAAGTTACAAAAAAACTGTCTTTCGGAAACCCCAACCGCCCCCAAGTTATTCTAAAGGATACAACAAAGAAGCTCATAATGCCACAATAAATGAATTTAGAATCCCTGACCCTGCCAATGGCTGTGCCATTAATAATACACCTAAAGATGAGCAAGTTAATATCATGGAACTTATTACAGCACTATTACGCCTTTTATCATCTTTTAATATTTCACCGTCCAACGTTGCCACAATTCAAAGTTTAATCTCTTCAGTCTCACCCCAAAATGGACAATCAAGTCCACATCATTCAATGGAACTGCCGCAGTGCAGTAAGTAAAAAATCAGATATTATTTATTTAATTAATAAATATGAGCCTTTGGCTCTCGCACTATCTGAAACATGGTTGAAATCAAATCATGTTTTTAAAATTCATGGATACACAATTATAAGAGAGGACAGGTCTGATGGGTATGGTGGTGTCGCCATACTTGTCAAAGATTCTGTTCCCTTTCATGAGATCTCTTTACCCTCACACAGTGAAGACATTTCTATAATAGCTGTAAATGTGAATAAAACTTGTCTTGTTTCTGTATATATTTCACACCCTTCACATTCCATACTTCATGAAATAAATAATCTTCTTTCTATTCTTCCTAGGCCTTTTCTTTTGTTGGGGGATTTTAACTGCCATCACCAATCATGGGGTAGCTCTGTATCCAATACTCATGGTGAAAAATTACTTGAAATTCTAGACACAAACAATTTATGCATTTTAAATTCCGGTTCTCCAACCCGTCGCAGCAATCATAATCATAACGACAGTGCAATAGACCTATCTGTCTGCACTCCTAATTTTGCATCTTTTCTCACTTGGTGTACCCTTACTTCATCGTTTGGATGTGACCATTTTCCAATCAAAATCTCTTTTCCATTTCCCATCAGATACTCACAACACAAAAAGTCTCACATAAGATATAAACTTCCAGATAATACTAACTTTGCTTGGGTACAATTTAAAAATCAAGTTGACAGTCTGCTTTCTTCCCTCCCTGTTATTAATAATGGTAATGAGCAGATTTGTGCTGAAGCCCTTGCTCATATTCTGGTCACGGCCGCAGATCATGTTTTCCCTGTGAAAAATAACCAGTCATTAAGAAAAATTCCCATGCCACCGTGGTGGGACTCTGAATGCACAGATGCAGTTAAGAAACGCAAGCAAGCAGAACTAGAATATAGTTATAATATGACCGAGGAAAATTTTACATCTCTTTCTATTATCACTGCACAGACACGGAAATTTTTTAAGACAAAGAAAAGAGAGGGTTGGCATAATTTTTGTGCTTCAATTTCCCCTAACACTCCCCCTACACTTGTTTGGCAATCTATTAGAAGATTCAGGTCAGCTTTTTCCAATCCCAAGACTCCTCATATTCCTGATAATTTAGCTAATGACTTCCTGGACAAACTGGCACCTCCTTGGGTACCCCAAGAAGTTATTCTTCACCCATTAAATAATGTAGAATCCGACAACACTACACATCATCACGAGTCGTCTCTAAATTTACCTTTTAATATTGATGAATTAAAACCCGTGGTTTCAAACACTGTAGACTCTGCACCTGGCCTCGATGGCATACCATACTCATTCATAACCCACGTAAGTACGACCGTTCTTAATTATTATTTATCCCTCATCAATTCCGTTATGGCTACAGGTAACATTCCTCAGGAATGGAAATACCACGTAGTATTGCCATTCCTCAAACCCAATAAAGCCTCATCTGACATTTCTTCATATCGTCCCATAGTTTTAAGCTCGGTTTTAATTAAATTAGCAGAACACCTTATTAAAAATCGGCTAGAATGGTACATTGAAAATAAAGGACTACTGGCAAATTCCCAATACGGGTTTAGAAAGGGTAAAAGTACCTTAGATTGTCTAAGTATTTTTACCACAGACATTCGATTATCATTCTCCAAAAACTATTCAACAGTCGCTGTATTCCTTGATATCAATGGGGCGTATGACAACGTAGTATTATCTATCTTACAAAATAAACTACACTCCCTCAAAGTTCCTATAAATCTTATAAATTTTATTTTGAACATTCTAGATAATCGTACGGTTAGTATCTCGACTAATGAAAAACAGTTATCACGCAATGTATGGAGAGGCCTTCCGCAAGGCTCGGTTCTCAGTCCATTGCTATACAATATTTACACCTACGACTTGGACCGCTCTATTGGTAACGACGTTCAAGTTTTACAATATGCGGACGACCTACTATTATACTATACTTCTCATTCAGTGGAACACGCTTGTTCAGTTTTAAATTCTGCCTTACGCTCTCTATCGCTATGGCTTTACCAAAATGGCTTAGATCTATCCACGTCTAAGAGCGCTGCTGTTTTATTTACTAAAAAGAGAATTTCTCCAGCAATAAATATTACATATCGTGATGTTCCAATCCCAGTTAAAAATAATTTTAAATATTTGGGAGTCATCTTGGACTCTAAACTTTGTGGTACCCCTCACTGTGACTATATTGTTAGCAAAGTTGAGCGTCACATAAACATGCTTAGGTGTTTATCTGGTGTGTGGTGGGGCGCTCACCCTCAGTCTTTAAAACTTGTGTACAATGCCATCATTAGAAGCGTCTTTGATTACGGTTCATTCATACTGGAACCAGGTACGTCTTCTTCTTTTAAAAAACTGGACATACTTCAGTCTAAATCGCTACGAATAATTACAGGAGCAATGAGATCGAGCCCTATTAATGCATTACAAGTCGAGTGTGGTGAACCTCCGTTACATCTCAGAAGACAATTTCTTGCTGATAAATATTTATTCAAAATCATCCAGTTTTCCACCCATCCCCTCTTTCCTATGCTTGAAAATCTATCCAAATATTATACTAATCTTCCTAGTCATCGCTCACACAAACTTCCATGTCTAATTTTAAGTTATCAGAAACTCTGTTCCATCCCTGCTCCTACTCATCGTTTTAATAAATTTCCGCTGTTTACTAACAATTACAACTCTTTACTTTTCGCTCCCAGTATAATTTACAACTGCGTTACTAAATCTGCACACAATATAAAAACCGTATTTAACGCATTTCTTGCTGAACATTTCGAGGGCTTTCATCATTTATACACAGATGCCTCTAAATCTTCAGCTTCGGAATGTGTTGGAATTGGTGTTTTTCACACCCAATACAACATCATCCAAAAAATTAAACTTCCTCCTGAATCATCCGTTTTTACAGGTGAATGTTTTGGTCTACTCAAGGCCATAGAATATGTGCTACTACTTAAACTAAAAACCTACACCCTTTTAAATATAATGCTATTTCACCTGCTGTTCTCCAAATAAGAGAGTTGACGTTCAAATGTATTTCGAGGGGATACTCATTGCTTTTTTGTTGGATTCCTAGCCACTCTGGAATACATGGAAACGAAACTGCTGATAGACTCGCCAAGGATGCGGTGCAGTGTGGTGATTTATTCCCGTTTAAAAATTTCAGCCAAGATTTGCAATCTTTGCCTAAAACTTTTCTCCAGGATTCTTGGAGAGAAACTTGGTCATCCAGTTGTTTAATGAAGGGCCGTTATTATTCAATTATTCAACCGGAGATACCAGTGAAACCGTGGTTTTTCCGGTTTAGGCTTGGCAAGGTTGAGACCTCCATCCTTATTCGGGTTAGGCTTGGTCACACTTGTGCCCCTGCTCACCTTGCCAAACTCAAAATAGTTAATAGCCCTATGTGCTCGTGCGGATCAGATGTCGGCGACTTGAATCATATTTTGTTTTCTTGCTCTCAATTTGATCGCATACCCATGATTAGATCCCTTCTGGACCTTCAAATACCTTTTCCATCCTCTATCCTCTCCCTTCTCTGTACTAATAACATCTTAGTGTATAAATGTATAGCATCATTTTTCATTAAAAACAATATAAAGCTGTAAATAATTCATTTTCGACCATCATTATCTGTATATCTGTGAATATATGTTATGTATATAATTTATATATCTTGTTATCATACTTTTCCTTTCCTTTACCAAAACTCTCCTGATAGCGCCTTTAGTCCGTAACTCCTAAATTAATATATAACAGTTTCCCTACCTTTTTCGTATTTTCCCAACATTAAACCAACTTGTCTTTGGCTAAATGCACAAGAAGTGCGAAGCCACAAAAAAAAAAAAAAGTTACAACCTTTAAACGTGACTCCGCCCGTATCACCGATTTGCTGAAAATATTCTCGCTTATTTACAGCAGTGGGTTACTATTATAATTTGTGAAGTCATTTCTATACTATGATATCGCTGATATTTTTCTGTATAAATAAATTCGTATTTTTCAGTAATCTTATACAAGATTCCATCATAATCGGAGCAACCGTGACAAAATAGCAAATAGACAAACAGATTATTTTTTATAAATTCTTAATATAGATTATCATTGTTAATGACATTTGATATATTTTTTGAAGTTATACTTCTTTAGGCGCGTTATATTCATAGCCGCCCCGATAGAGACCACCGTACACAGGGTGTAAAACCCGCCATAGTGGCACACGCAAGTGTTTCGCGTTCCGGGATCAGCAAGTAACATCCGATTTTTGTCGGGGGTCTAGAGTTGGGATGATGATGATGATGTATGATGTTTGGCCGTTTTGCGGCCTTCACAGTACTCTGATATTAGACCCTCGACCGCTTCTTCACCTTCTTGCTCATAGCGTAATGTGAAGAAGCTGGCCGGCATGATTGTGTTGAGCAGCGGGGAATAGATTGTCTCTCGCTACTCGATACTCTAATTGGACGGCACTGCGCTTACCATCATGTGCAGTGAGGCCACATTGCCGTGCCAGGATAAAAAAAAATTAGCTAGGGCCCAGTAGTCGTCCGGATGCTATCTATCCCGGGCGGCTCAATGCTGGGTCGTAAGACCGGTGAGCTCAACATAACCGTCCCTGCTCCCTCTGGTATGGTGGGGTGGTAGCTCCCCGCAACAGTAAAAAAACGTTTCTGACCTTCTGATCACCATCCATTGTCCACAATACTAGAATACGACCATCAAGAACCATTGAGAAACTTTTCCGATCACCAATAGCATGCTGCTAACGAGTAATAGGTTCTTAGATTTAATCCGATTTCTAATACTTGGTATTTGGAGCGACAAATCCTTGCTGCTTGAGCTCTAGCGGTGCAATTAGCGTCAATCATTCAAGCGTATAGTTCTACCCGAGAACACGTCTGAAGACTTACGTTAGCGTCTTAAGATTAGGTACTTATATTGCATTTTACAACGTAAAATATAATCTATATCGGTTGTGTAAAGTGCAGATTTGAGTGGATAGTGGGCAGGTACTGCGGAGAATCAAATATTATGTTTTAAAAACTATTTTTGTAGTTGGGAAATGGCCAAATAGGTGTACCTACTAAAAGGTTTTTATTGTGGTAGAGCCACGCTGTATACATATTTGTCTACAGCATGAATGGGCCGGCTCGACCGGGGTAGTACCACTGTCTCACAGAAAATCAACGTAAAGTGACAGTTTACTGTCGCGTTTCGTATGGTAAGTGAGATATCCGGAGGCCCAGATTCCCCGTTCCCTTCCCTAATCCCTATTCCTGTCCTTTAATTCCGACAGCGCATACATGATACTTTCGGTATTGTGGATGTTCATGGGCGGTGGAGATCACTTAACATCAGGTGATCCACTGGCTCGTTTGTCGGACTATGCTATAAAAAAGGTAATACGTAAAAGTAAATGCCAAAAGAAAACTTGGATACTTACAGTATTTTACCCCATAATGGGATGATTTAAAGAAGGTAACCATCCTCAAGATTTAAGGTATCATCATATCAAATTTTATCAAAATCGGTTCAGTAATTTAGCTGTGAGAACATAACAGACAGACTAGTCGATTGCATATTTGTAATATTAATATGGACACTTTTTTAAAGAAGAATATATACATATACACTCACGCCTGTAATCCCCGAAGAGGTAGGCAGCGGTGTAACCAGTACACCCACTTTTCGCCGAATTTATTTCGGTCCCATAATGTGATAGTGGACAAACCTATCACCATACCTGAGTATTTCTAAATTGAAAAACCCAATATCACTTTACCCGACCCGGGGATCGAACCTGAGACCTCAGCCAAGCAGTCGTAACGCATGCGCTATTAACTGCGCCACCGAGTAAAATAAGAAAGAACCTCAATAACTGCCAGATCTAAACTGTGTGTGAATTGCGTTCAAATTTCGAACTTTAAACGGCTACCAGTATTTATTACGCACACACAGAAATATTTGAAGACGCACACGCGCTAAAGTTTACATAAACACGTCATAAATTGTTATTAAATGTCGCAACTCAGCGTCGTTGGTAACACGATGTTTACTAGCAATTAAATATCAATTTCGTACACATTAATTGTTGAGGACGCCGAAGAGACTGTCGCGTAGGCTGGCACCCGTGTGAAGTTGCGAGCCTCGGGCGGTGTGCGAGCGAGACGGAGGATCATTCCTCGCACCGACGGACCGCCACGGGATTGGTCAACGCGTCGGGCCATGTGCGAGGGAGAGAGAAGACGCACAGTCGGCCTGTGATTGGCCAACGGCCTAGTATACGTACTCGCACCATGTGCCAGTTGCGAGACTAAATTATTGTACATATGTAGATACATTGATGGAATAAATTGTAGTTGTTCGGAGTTCTCCTGTGTTTCATTACGTTAACAAAATATATCGAAGTTGAAGAAGTACTGCGAGTCATCGGTAGTAAACACCCACAGTACATATTTATATTTATACATATACAGTCCACTACAGTGTTTATGGTCCTTCGAGCCGGATAGAGGATACAGTGTTTCTGGACCTTGGAACCGGATCGAAGATAGTGCGAACCGGATCGATATAGTGTGTGAACCGCGGCTAGGATAGTGTGTGTGAACCGGATTGCTGAAGACGGATCGCGAAAAACGTAAGACACGTTCAGGACGTGAGTCGGGAAGCTTCACCGAGTGTGGAGGCCGTACCGAATCAAGTAGGGATTCGGATCAAGAGGCTGCTCGGAGTAAGGAAGCCGTAACGATCGTCGTTTTTCGTGAATATCATCGTTCACAATGGTTGTCACAAGGAGCCAAGGTGATAAGGCAGAGTTGGAAGAACCAGGACGAGAACAACTTACCACGAGCCAAGAAGAGAGACGTCGGATTGAAATCGAGCGAATTAGGCGCTTGTCGGTAAATCCGCCGGCGTCACCCACTTCGAAGCTCACTTCCACAACGATGGAACATCGCGCCGCTACCGGAGTATCTACAATGATGGCAGGTACGTCGGGTACGACGCGACATGAAGATCGGCCGAGATCGCCTACGCATTCCGTACGCTCGCATAGATCGACGGCGAGCGTCAATACTAGGCTGCGCATGGCAGAATTGGAGGCGGCCGAGAAATTGGCAGTACTGCAAAGGAAGCAGTTAGAGCTTGAAGCCGAGCTAGTTAAGAAAAGGCTAGCGGCAGAAGTATCTATTATCCAGGACGATAATGATAGCGTCCATAAAGAACCGCTGGGTCCGCAGGAGGGACATCAGCGCGTTAAGGAGTGGCTGCAGACCGATCCCAGGGAGGAACCTAGACAAATACGGTTCGAGGCGGCGGGAGGAAGATCGCCAACACCTATAAAGGGAGGCGTCGAGCAGCTCACAGAAGCCTTGGAGAAGATGGCTCGACCAAGGTTACGTCACACCGACCTACCAACATTCTCCGGAGCCATAAATGAATGGCTGCCTTTCAAAGCAGCCATGAGAGACAGTACAAGCCTGTACAACGTGTCCGCAGCGGAAAACATACAGCGACTGAGAAGCTGTTTGAAAGGGGAAGCTAGAGACGCGGTGGCTGCGCTACTACATACTGCAACGAATCCGGATGACATAATGAAAACGTTGGAACAATGCTTCGGGAGGCCGGAAATAATTATTGACAAGGCCATTGAAGACTTGAAAAGGCTACCGAAGCTCGGCTCGTCGGCTACGGAATTAAACCAGTTCGCTGTTCGTCTGCAAAACGTGGTTTGTGTTCTAAGAACCATTGATCGACGGGGATATCTCTACAACCCTTTGTTGACTCGGGAGATATTGGAAAAGTTAAGCCCTCACATAAGGTCAAGATGGTGCGACTACGCCAGTGAGAATGAAGATGCTGCAGATCCAGAGGTCGTCGTGTTATCACGCTTCTTGATGCGGGAAGCGGACCGAGCATTGCGCTACACGTATGCTCCATCTACAAGCACAAGCACAACGACAAGGCGAGAAGTGCAAGTACCAGCAGCGAAGCCTAAAAGAAAGTTAAACACAGTTTACAACACCACCGACGAACAGGAAAAGTGTTTGGAATGTGAGCAGGCCCACCGGTTATACCAGTGCCCAAGATACAAAGCGCTGACGGTGAAGCAACGCTGGGACCTGCTAAAGGAGAAGAAGGTATGCTTTAAGTGCGCATACCAAAAACATTGGCGAGGAAATTGTCACGCCAAACCATGTGGTCAGTGCAAACGGCCACATCATGCGACGCTGCACTTCGAAGAGAAGTCTGCGGCAGCATCGGAAGCTTCAGAGAACGCTGAAGCTGTGCTATCAGTAGGCACCAGAAGAGCTGCGGGCCCAAGCGCAGTATTGTTGAAGATGTGCCCCGTGGTAATCGCTGGACCACGGGGGGAGGTTAACACCTACGCGCTCCTGGACGAAGGAGCTACCGTCACCCTGATTGACGAAGAAATAGCGGAGAAGATTGGCGCAGAAGGTCCAACACGACCGCTGAAAATTAATGGGGTGAACATGTCCCAGACCGAAGGGGACAGCAAGGTGGTCACGGTGCAAGTCCGCGGCAAAAGCGAAGGAACATCGCACAAAATAAGGGCAAGAACGATGAAGGACTTAAAGCTACATCGGCAGATGGTCCCGATGAAGCTAACAAGATTCCAGCATCTCAGAGATCTCAAACATGGAGATATATGCTACGAGAGCGCGCAACCAGGAATCCTTTTGGGCGCCGATCATTGGGAAATCATAGTGTCCCGAGAGTTACGCGTCGGCAAGCCAAACCAGCCTGCGGCCTCAAGAACTCATCTCGGGTGGGTAATACATGGGACGTTACCCCGAAAGATGTTGCTGAAGACCCGAGAAAGTGTGCTGCACGTTTACAGCAACGAACAACACGTCTCGCAGGATGAGGAGCTTCACAACACCGTAAAGTTCCACTTCAAGATTGAAGCTTTAGGCGTGGCACGAGAGCCCCGCGTTAGCGATGCTGATCGCAGAGCAATGGATATAGTGAAGAACACTATAAGGAAAACCGAAAATGGTTACGAAGTCGGTTTACCTTGGCGGCAAGATAATATTAAGATGCCGTCAAGCTATGACATGGCGTTCAGGCGTTTGAAGAGCATGGAGCGGAAGATGGACGCTGATCCGAAGTTCGCCGAAGAGTATACCTCTCAGATAGAGAATCTGCTCCAGAAAGGCTACGCCGAATTATGCGACGGCTCTGAAATGAGCAGCGCAGTTTGTTGGTTCCTGCCTCACTTCGCTGTACAGAATATAAACAAGCCCGGCAAACAGCGATTGGTGTTCGACGCCGCGGCAGTAAGTGGCGGAGTGAGCCTCAACAGTCAGCTGCTGGAAGGCCCGGATCTGTTGTTGTCGCTACCCGGGATATTATTCCGATTCCGGGAGAAAGCGATCGCCGTGACAGCTGACATCCAGGAAATGTTTTTGCGAATAGGGATACGTCGGGAAGATCAGCCAGCGCAACAATTTTTGTGGCGTGGGGCGGACAGAACGAGTCCGCCTAGGCATTACAAAATGAAGAGCATGATCTTCGGGGCCGCAAGTTCCCCATTCATGGCACACTACGTGCGGAACTTCAACGCTGAAGAACACGCCCAGGAATACCTGAAAGCCCTGGAAGCAATAACGAGAAGCCACTACATGGATGACTTTGTGGCGAGCTACAGCAGCATCGAAGAAGCGCGGCAGGTCATCAGGGAGACCAGGGAGGTACACGCACGGGCAGGGTTGACCCTGCGTCAATGGAGCGCCAGTCACACGGACGTATTGCGCGACGTGCCCATGGAGCTGCACGCCGTCTCGTCCATGCGACTGGGGGGAGACCAAATAGAGAGCAAGATCCTCGGTCTCATGTGGCACCCTGAAAACGATGAACTCAGATTCAATACATGTATGAATCGTGTCCCAGCAGCGGTGCGTGCTCAACAACGTGCACCCACAAAGAGGGAAGCACTCAGTGCGGTCATGTCCATATACGACCCGCTGGGAGTGCTCAGCCTATACACGATAAGGGCTAAAATCATCCTGCAGAGCTTATGGCGATTGAAGATGACGTGGGATGAACCAATACCGGCAGAAGAACAGGCGCTCTTCTCCACATGGATTTCTCAATTGGAGGAAATAGAAAGATTGAAGATACCACGGTGTTACGCCTTAGTGGGATACGAACACACGGAGCTTCACGTGCTCTGTGACGCCAGTGAACAGGCATACGCGACTGTGGCGTACTGGCGAGCCGTGAACTCCGACGGTAGAATAAAAGTGGCATTGGTGGCAGCCAAAGCTAAGGTGGCGCCACGGCGCGCTCAAACAATCCCACGGTTGGAACTACAGGCGGCGATCATCGGGGCAAGACTCGCCGAGCAGGTAAAAAGGGAACACTCGATCGAAGTCAAGAGGACTGTGTATTGGTCGGATTCATCCACAGTGATCCACTGGATACGACACGACGCCCGCCGATATACACCATTCGTGGCACATCGGCTTGGCGAATTGGCTGAGCTCACACATCGCGAAGAGTGGCGATGGTTACCCACAGCTGAAAACGTGGCGGACGACGCCACCCGACTAAGTACCTGCGCAATCAGCGACAGCGACCGCTGGTTCCAGGGACCACGGTTCTTGCACGAACCCGAAGATAAATGGCCTAGCCAGGACGAAGATAAAGAGCTGGACCAAGATGAAGTCGAGGTCTTACATCTCGCCAACGAAGAGGCGAACGACTCGCACACATGGCTGCCGGATCCAGAAAGGTTCTCCAAGTACGAGACATTGATACGAGCGGCAGCGAGAGTCTTGGCCTTCATAGACATGTGTCGACACAAAGCCGAACGAATGGAATATCGGCACATAGAACGAGCAGAGAAGGAGCTCATCAAGCGAGCACAAAAGGAAAGCTTCGCCAAGGAGACAGAACAGGTCAAGGGCTCCCGTCCAGTGTCAAAAGGAAGCAAGCTCTTTAGGTTGGATCCAGTAATGGAAGACGGAATATTGCGCGTGCGCGGTCGGATCAATGTAGCCGCAGCACACGAAGACACGAAGAGGCCAATCATTTTGGATGGACGACATCGCCTGACTCGACTCTTGGTCTTACGAGAGCACTGCGCGGCAGGTCATGCAAGCAGAGAACGCGTGACGAATGACCTGCGTCAAAGATACTGGATCATACACCTCAGACCTACAGTGAGGATAGTAGAAAGAAACTGCACTCTCTGCCAATTAAGAAGGGCAAGGCCACGAGTACCCGTCCCAGGCGACCTACCAAGAGCTCGTCTGGACCCGTTCCACCGTCCGTTTACCAACTGTGGAGTAGATTACTTTGGCCCCATGCTCGTCAAGGTGGGACGTCGTCGAGAGAAGCGATGGGGCGCACTTTTTACGTGCCTCACTACGCGCGCAGTGCACATAGAGCTCGTCACGTCACTAACCAGTGATTCAGCGATAATGGCACTGCGTAGGATGGCAGCAAGAAGAGGATGGCCGCGTCTCATGTACTCGGACAACGCGACCAATTTCCGAGGCGCCGATCAGGAGCTGCGAGCGGCGTACGTCGAGTGGGCACCAATCCTCAAGGAAGAAGGACACCTTCATCGGATGGAGTGGCGCTACATACCACCCGGTGCACCCAACCAAGGGGGTGCCTGGGAAAGGCTGGTGCGATCGGTGAAGGCTGCCCTCGAAGCGACGCTGCGGGAAAGAGTTCCGGCAGAAGAAGTGTTGCTCACGCTGTTGGCGGAGGCGGAATTCGCAATTAACGCCCGCCCGCTAACCCATGTTAGCGTGAGCCCCGAGGACCCCGAGGCGCTAACACCTAACCACTTCCTGTTAGGTTCATCGACCGGCTTGCCATCAACGGGACCGTGCACTGAAGCCGACAAGAAGACATGGCGAGTGAGCCAGGCATTGGCAGATCACTTCTGGCGGCGGTGGCTTCGTGAGTACCTTCCGAGCCTGGTACCTCGAGGCAAGTCTCATCGCGAAGATCGACCGCTGCAAGTCGGCGACCTGGTGATCATCGTGGATGGCACCCTTCCCCGCAACGTTTGGCCCAGGGGAGTCGTCGAGCGCATCTACAAAGGTCCTGACGGCGGCATACGAGTAGTGGACGTCAGAACAAAAAATGGAGTCTTCAAGCGGCCTACAACCAAGATCGTCCTCCTCCGAGTAGAGAAGGCTGCGCAAGCTACGCCGGGGGGAGGATGTTGAGGACGCCGAAGAGACTGTCGCGTAGGCTGGCACCCGTGTGAAGTTGCGAGCCTCGGGCGGTGTGCGAGCGAGACGGAGGATCATTCCTCGCACCGACGGACCGCCACGGGATTGGTCAACGCGTCGGGCCATGTGCGAGGGAGAGAGAAGACGCACAGTCGGCCTGTGATTGGCCAACGGCCTAGTATACGTACTCGCACCATGTGCCAGTTGCGAGACTAAATTATTGTACATATGTAGATACATTGATGGAATAAATTGTAGTTGTTCGGAGTTCTCCTGTGTTTCATTACGTTAACAAAATATATCGAAGTTGAAGAAGTACTGCGAGTCATCGGTAGTAAACACCCACAGTACATATTTATATTTATACATATACAGTCCACTACATTAATCATCCCGGGAATTGTTGTAAATGTACGAAAAGCCATGCCAACATACCGTCGCGCGTGACATACTTGCTGCTCGTTTGTAGAGCATTCGCTTTGAGTTAAACCGTTGCAAAAAGTTTTTAGTAAATGTAACTGAAATAGATTGTCTATTTTATTGGGTTGTTATGTTGGTATCATTTATTGAAATCCTACTAATATTATAAATGAGAATTTTGGATGGATGGATGGATGTCACAAGCATCCAAGATGGACACAACAACCCATTTTTTTACTTATTCAGCAGAAAACAAACTTTTCGGTCAATTTCGCATCGAGTTATGTCTCAATTTCGTTTGTCTTGAACGTTAAATTAAAGTCTGACTATTATTTACCTGAGTGTTAATTATTTTTGGAAAAAAAATCGTCTGTTAAAAAATTGTTGATATCGATTCAGTCGCTTATTCTGAACAAACTACTTTCAGAGTGTGTGTTAATCATGTTACATGTTGTATATCATAATATACCTATTATGAAATTAAGAATTTGTGGTTTGCCTGGAGTATCCCTTGAGTTACGAGCTTTTATGGTATCCTTAATGATTTTTTTTTATTCTGGCACAGCAAAGTGACCACACTGCACCTGATGGTTAGCGCAGTGCCGTCCAGTTATAGTATCAAGTAGCGAGAGAAAATCAATCCCTCCTACTCAACATAGTCATGCTGAACATGCTACGCTATTCAAACTGTTGGAGAAAACCGTCTGTGTGTAACTAAATCCGTCGTATAAGATATTTTGTTTAAAATAGTAGTGTTGATTGATGAAGTGTGAATATATTTCATTCGCGTATATAATCGTTACGTGTTATATAATGCCTATGACGGCCTCGGTGTCGCAGTTGTAATTGCGCATGCGTTACGACTGCTGTGCGGGTCTCGGGTCTCGGGTTCGATCCCCGGACTGGGTGGAGTGATATTGGGTTTTTCTATCTAGAAATTCTCAGTATTACCCCGGAGTCTGGGATCTGTGCCCAGTATGGCGATAGGCCCTCTATCACATCATGGGACCGAAATTCGGCGACAAGTAGGGTGTACTAGTTACACCTCTGCCTACCCCTTCGGGGATTATAGGTGTGAGTGTATTTGTTGGTGTGTGTTATATAATTCTGTTAAGTTTCATATTTATGTAATTATGTAGTACATATTTTCATACTACTGCGCGCTCGGTGGTTGAAATATGACCGAAATAATAATATTATCGAAATTCTTTTATAAAATAAATATCTTTATTCATCATGTAGGCATATAAAAAGCACTTATGACAGGTCAAAACACAAATAGGAATTCTCCATACGGAATGAGTAATCATGGTTAATGGCGTAGGACCTTGGAATCCACCGTCAAGGGCTGATAGGCAGGGATACAACGACGAGGATAGGACGTGAAAAGGAAAAAGAGGATGATCGGAAAATTAAAGGAATCCTAATCTTCGGTAATGGAAGTGACGGGAGATGATGATCAGGAGAAGGGACAGGAACGGGAGAGGAGAAGTTGAAAGGAGACTGGACGGATTTGGAAGGAAAGTAATCCCTAGTCTAGCTAACCTACCAGCCTGTCACTAACTATCTAAGCGATGACGACCCGAAGAAGAAAGGCAGAAAGAAACTCCGGGCTTATTTTTTTCCTCATCAATTGTTATAACTTATTTTTCTCTCATTTTAATATTTTTGTCAGAGAGTAAAACATATATGTTTGTAATTTTTTTCTAGCGTGTAATAGCATACACGTGTATTTATACACAGTCAGGTCATAAGTATTGTCACACAGTAAAAACTTTTATTTTAGAATGCTGGCCACAAAAAAGTTTATTGAATTCGAATTTCAAATTGTTCATGAAAATAAATATGTATACTTTTTAGAATTTTACTCATTTTTAAATATGGAGTGGACGCTTAAAGAAGACCGTGTTGCAGTAATTGCGTTGCATCGTTGCGGTTACGCGCCAATTCAAATTTTTGACATACTGAAAAATTTGAATATAACTAAAAGATTCGTTTATCGTACCATCAAACGATACAATGAAGAATCTAGTGTAGATGACAGGTCAAGAAGTGGTCGCCCTCGGTCTGTTAGGACTCCAGCAGTGATAAAAGCTGTGAAGGCGCGAATTCAAAGAAATCCCAAACGTAAGCAGAAACTGTTGGCCCTTCAGATGGGGTTAAGCAGAACCACGGTGAAAAGGGTGTTAAATGAAGACTTAGGGCTTCGGGCATATCGAAGAAAAACAGGACATCGTTTGAATGCTCGTCTAATGGACCTGAGACTGAAGAGATGCCGCGCTTTGTTGAAGCGGTACGCGGGAAATAAATATCGGGAAATTCTTTTTTCAGATGAAAAAATTTTTACCGTAGAAGAGAGCTACAACAAACAAAATGATAAGGTGTACGCACACAGTAGTGAAGAAGCGAGCAACCGTATTCCGCGTGTCCAACGAGGTCATTTTCCATCCTCGCTCATGGTATGGTTGGGAGTTTCTTATTGGGGCTTAACAGAGGTACATTTTTGTGAGAAAGGTGTAAAAACGAATGCAGTTGTGTATCAAAATACAGTCCTGACGAACCTTGTGAAACCTGTTTCTCATACCATGTTCAATAACAGGCACTGGGTATTCCAACAAGATTCGGCGCCAGCTCATAGAGCGAAGAGCACACAAGACTGGCTGGCGGCGCGTGAAATCGACTTCATCCGGCACGAAGACTGGCCCTCCTCCAGTCCAGATTTGAATCCGTTAGATTACAAGATATGGCAACACTTGGAGGAAAAGGCGTGCTCAAAGCCTCATCCCAATTTGGAGTCACTCAAGACATCCTTGATTAAGGCAGCCGCCGATATTGACATGGACCTCGTTCGTGCTGCGATAGGCAACTGGCCGCGCAGATTGAAGGCCTGTATTCAAAATCACGGAGGTCATTTTGAATAAACTTTAGTGTCATAAGAATCTATGTTTTGTTAAGTTCATTTTGGTATATAAATGGTTACATAATGAATAAACTTGTTTCAATTATTTTATATTAAACATGTGACAGAATTTATGACCTGACTAGGTATATACGTCATTAGCATTTGTCTAAAATGCCAATGCCAGACATAGTTTAACATTGGCAGTATGAACTTAAACTGTTATATTTATAACACATATTACATTAAATACTAGGTGTACGTATTTTTTTTATAGCATAGTCCGACAAACGAGCCAGTGGGTCACCTGATGTTAAGTGATCTCCACCGCCGGATATCTCACTTACCATACGAAACGCGACAGTAAACTGTCACTTTACGTTGGTTTTCTGTGAGACAGTGGTACTACCCCGGTCGAGCCGGCCCATTCATGCTGTAGACAAATATGTCTTCAGCGTGGCTCTACCACTATAATTTGATTGTAATATAGATAGAAAAATGTGGGCCAAGACTGGTTGATAGAGAAAAGTATTATTATTGGTTTTTTATATTTACTCGAATATTACATGTGGGGGAAAATAAGAATAATAATTTGTTTACGGAGCGCACATTTGATTCCCTCACAAAAGTGTGCAAAAGCAGAATGCGAAAACATAAAAATGGAATAAAATATTTTACAAAAACGTCAACGGACTAACCTAAAAAAATATAAGAAATATATTTTACATGCCAGTAATCAAAAAGTATTTATGCAAATTGTTCCCATACACATAATACACTTTATTGCTTTGCAAATATAATTGAAATTTATTAAACACTTAACGACCATTTATGAAACGGACGGCAGGTTATCCTATGATCAAATCACATTATGTTTTGAAAAAAGAACGTGAACAAAGAAGAATGACCAGGAATATATGGACCACGGTACAAAAAGGCGTCAATTTCAAAATTGTTTTAAATAGTCTATAAAATATTCAAATACTATCTAAAGTTTACAATTGTGGAATTGGAACGCTTCCATGTTTTTTGTGTATCAATAATAATTTTGTGTAAACTGTAGTATATAAAGATTTAAACGTAGGACTAGGCAGCATGGTCGATTGACTGTCCTTTGGACGAATAAAAAAAAACCTAACAATGTATTACGTCAATGAAAACTGGTAGTTTTGGCGTAGCACAGCAACACAGTGCTTGTAGCCATAAAAAAACTGGTAGTCGTCTTTAATCAATAATATGTCTGATTAAGTTTTAAAAGAAATCCCCTATACAACACAAACATTCTGTTTGCCAGACGACTTCAAAAATAAAGAAGTTAATTTAAATATTATTTTTATCTTGAGGCGCGAGAAAAAGCAGTAAGTACCAAGAATGGGCATTCTCCTTTTAGCGTTGTAATTCTAGACCTCGTCAATACGTCACACGTAGGCCTTTATGGTGAGTGCCAATCAGCCCGATTCCATTCGCGTAGTTACAGGGATTTCAGTTCAATCCTAGTAATTCGTTCCTTGTTTACGTGTGCCAGGACATGCCATTTTTAATTAAAGCCCATTGAGTGGTACGCCGTCGTGTCTGGATTCCTGGTGTTCCCAATTTGGCGTTTTTTACACTTTGAATTGAAACAGATGAAATAAATTAAAGGCGCCCCCTGCAGACCGTTTGTTCTTTAATTTATTTGACCTCTTTCAATAAATGGCTATTTTGTTGTTTTTTATTTATGGCAGCTTATTGCGAAACGAGTTTGTTGTTTTGATTTATTTGTTTTATTTTAGTTATTGGTCAATTTTGTAAATGGATTGCTCGTGTTGCGGTTTTGCTATTTTTTATGACATTGTTATTAGTTACTACATGGTTATTATGTAGTATTGGACTAATGACAGCTTCCGTGGTGCATCGGGCGCGTAGCCGGCTGTGGAACGAGAGGCCGTGGGTTCGATTCCCGTAGCGAGACAAATTTTTGTGTGAAAGACAGATATTTGTTTCGGGTCTGGGTGTTGTGGGACTACTCCCTCGTAGTTCTTGATACACACGATACAGGTTTACCTAGTGTGGGTTCAGAACTATATCTGTGATTGTTGAGTGTATTTTTTTAATTACACATTTTAGTTTTATTCTTTTTTCAAAAGCATCCATCCTTATTAGGGAAACATCAATTTCAAGTCTCTAAACATAATATAAAAATTAAATCAGATTGTCACATCTTCGGGTTTTTCTAATATGCAATCAGTCAAGGTGGTTGGGAACGTCAAGTCGGTTATCGAGTGCGAGTCTTGACAGATCCCTTAATGGGATCCGAGGGTGCGTCACTCAATTATCTCCGAGAGGTTATTGGCCATATTCGTACAGTGGTCCGGTGCACCATGATGGGAAACTTTTGTGGGACTTGGGATTGATGTAATTATTTTTTTACCGACTTCAAAAAAGGAGGAGGTTAACAATTCGTCGAAATCTTTTTTTTTATGTATGTTACCCGATTACTCGAAGACGCCTGGACCGATTCGAGCAAGTCTTTTTTTGTTTAAAAGGGTATACTTCGCATGTTGTCCCATTGGCACCAAGTCAGGATCTGATGATGGGATCACATAAAAATCAAGGGAAACCCTCAAATTTTATTGTGACGCATAATTTGTTTTTTATTGAAGTCGGTGTACTTTTTATGAATAAAAAAACTTTTACTTATGTCACATAAGCTTCCGAATGCCAGTATTTTTCAATTTATATAAATTAAAATCATGTTTCTAAGTAAGCGCGTTACTTATGAATGGCTTCACCGATTTGACATTTTTTTTAATGTTTTGAGTGAAAGGAAAATTGGAAAATACTAATTTCTGTTTTATGGGATTTCAGTTAAATGGTGGTTTTAGTTTAATAAACGATAAGCTATGCGAGCTGCGGGCAAAGCTAGTATTTTAATAGTCTTAAATATTCTCTAAATGCCTGCCTCGGTGGCGCAGTTGTAATTGCGCATGCGTTTACGATTGCTATGCTGAGGTCTCGGGTTCGATCCCCGGGTCGGGTAAAGTGATGTTGGGTTTTTCTATCCAGAAATTCCCAGTATTAGCCCGGAGTCTGGAATCTGTGCCCGGTATGGCGATAGGCTCGCCCCCTATCATATCATGGGACCGAAATTTGGCGAAATATGGGTGTACTAGTTACACCTCTGCCCACGCCTTCAGGGATTACAGGTGTGAGTGTATATGTATATGTATTCTCTAAATGATTATTACGTAAATTAGGGATATCCCTAATTTACGTAACTCTCCTGTACTCTTAACTACTAATACTATAATTATAAGTATAGTATTAATTTTAATTAGCTCGAGTGACTTTAGAGTACAGGAGAGTTCCTAGTTGATTAATCCTCTAGGTTTTTCTGTTCTCTTTTCTTCCCACATCAGATTTTAACCAATATTATTACGGGTTTTTTTTTTTTATCCTGGCACGGCAAAGTGACCGCACTGCACCTGATGTTAAGCGCAGTGCGGTCCAATTAGAGCATCGAGTAGCGAGAGACGATCTATCCCCCGCTACTCAACACAATCATGCCGGCCTGCTTCTTCACACTACGCCATGGGCAAGAAGGTGAAGAAACGGTCGAGGGTCTATTGTCAGAGTACTCAGAAGGCCGCAAAATGGCCAAACATTGTACCCCAACTCTAGACCCCGAAAACCGGATGTACACTGGCTGATCTCGGAACGCGACACACTTGCGTGTGCCACTATGGCGGGTTTTACACCCTGTGTACGGTGGTCGCTATCCGGGCGGATATGAATATCCTACCACCAGCAATATTAATGTCAATCCACAATTGGCGTAAACACACTTAAAACAGAGGCAGTCAAGGGGACCACTAACAGAAGTGAAACTTTAGAATTACTGTTCTTTTGTTAACAGCGTCCAAGAAGTAGTATTAACTTTTCTGTTTATGATTGCTTGTCAATAATTATAGAACTTCATAGGCGTGCTTATGTCAAAAGTAAAATAATCTGGGTTCAGTGTTTTTTCCCCAGCCAGAAAGTGCCCAACGTACAGTCAGCAGCAGAAGTAGCTAAACAACCAAGGTGTTCATATAGTACTACACACTCAAAGTGACCAAAATGATCTACACACCAAAAGTTTCTAAATGTTGTGAGCACTCAATCTGTCAATTATAATTGAGCACATACATTGTCAAATATTTAGTGGCAAACTGAAGGCCGTTGTTATGATAAACAATCTGGTATCTAAGCAGATTTCCAGAACAAATAAAGAAACACGAATAATAAATCCTATATATATGTATTTAGACCCATAATTGTTTGGAATAACATTACTATAATGTCATGATTTGTCAAATGGATTTATTTTATAAAATACTAGTAGTATTGATTTCATTCCTTGTATGACGTCAGTGACGTATCTTTGTTTCGAATTACTTGAATACTATCCAAATTATATGAAATCAAAATAAAATATATCCACTGATATATTTTCCCACGCATACGATTCATTCAAGCGCTCCTTACTCACCTGCCAAATCTAAAGCCAAATAATTATGAATTATATTTAAATAAAGATATAGATATCATAGCTGTCATAAATTCGTTGTGTATTATTATAATGTTAACATAATGTAAGATGTTTAATTTTTTTTTTGTAAGTTCTAAATTACTATTTAAGATTCTTGTTATGTAGCATTAAATTATCCATATTATTAAAAATGTCATGCATGCCTATGGTCGGTATGATTACATTGTATTTTAAATAATTAGTTTAACAATATGTCAATTGAATTAATATGTAATCATTCTGTTGGTGTGCTAAAAAATAAAAAAAGTGATTCAATTTTGTCTTCTCCGTAAGTAATCTTTACCAGCGGACCCACATGGAATGTATCACTAATTAATCTCACAAATATTCTTTTGAAGTTAAAAAATATTAAAATTATAAAAATTTAAAATCGCTGTGATTTGAAACTCGATGAAACAAAAAACAATCACAATCACAAAAAACTAAGAGACAATCACATAAATATAAGTTGGCAAGAAAATGAGATAGAATACGTTACACAGTATATTATATTCTAGGTTTATGTATTTTTAATGTGTGTT
The DNA here is from genome assembly GCA_905220505.1 of Laothoe populi. Taxonomy (NCBI): domain Eukaryota; kingdom Metazoa; phylum Arthropoda; class Insecta; order Lepidoptera; family Sphingidae; genus Laothoe; species Laothoe populi. The sequence continues at coordinate 7,076,336 of HG992170.1, forward strand.
AATACGGGTGTACGCGCATGCATATTAAAAAGCTTACTCATAGGCATTGACATATGTTCCAAATACATTTTCCGCACACTAATGCCATCGATCCCTTTTCTAAGCCAAAGACCAAAGAGCATCACAATGAGCAGATGCAACAGTTCATTTCAATTTTTGAGGAACTATCCTGGAGATTGTGTAGTTGTGTAAAATTTTATTTTATTGCCCAACAGTGGCAGAGCCCAAAATTATGTATTTCGTCATCATGTATATTGTTGAAACAAATTACTTTTATTTTAAACTTTTGTATTTACAATTATTTAGGTGACTCAAAGTGAGGTATTATTGGAGCCACATAAATAAATAAAAATAATGCAAAGTTTAAATTTTAGTGGAAAATAAATACATCACTTTAAATCTATATCTATACTTATATATAAAGCTGAAGAGCTTGTTTATTTGAACGCGCCACTCTCAGGAACTACTGGTGCAAATTGAAAAATTCTTTTAGTGTTCGATAGACCATTTATCGAGGAGCCCTATAGGTTATATAACATCACGCTATGACCAATAGAAGCGGAGCGGCAATGAAAAATGTTGCATAAACGGGGAAAATTTATTCCTTTTTAACCGACTTCAAAAAAAGGAGGAGGTTCTCAATTCGACGTGTATTTTTTTTATGTTTGTATCCTCAGAACTCCGTCATTTATTGACCAATTTAGAAAATTCTTCTTTTATTACAGAGAACATGCTTCCAGATTGGTCCCGTAGAATTTTTATCAACGTCGGTTGAGTAGTTTGTTTTTAAAACCAAAATAACTTGAAAAAATATGCTGTCCGAATATACGAAACTGCGAATTTTGCTTTTCTGTGACTTTTCAGTGGTGTTTTCTTTTGGTACTCTATCTAACGTACCTACTTTATATTTGTACCACTAAAAAGCAAAAAATAAATTATTACCTTTTAAATAAAAATAAAAATCATGGAAAAAACAGAATAAAAACAACACCGGCACCGACTCCAAGTAACCAACTATTTTTTGCTTTTTAGTTGTGTCTGGGTTTTTTTGAAGGCGGTTTTATTTTTATTTAAAAAGTAATGACAGCTTCCGTTGCGTGCGCTACGTAAACGGTGAAAGTTATGTAACAACCATGTATCACAGAATTGTTCCTCTTGAAAAGTTCTAAAAAAAGTCTACGATAGCAATGTCTTATCTTTTTCGGTTGGTTCACCGACCTTTTAAATGGTTATCGAATTTGTTCCGAAACAATTGTATTATTTGGGCAGGGTTTTTTATAAACATGGTAGTAATCCTTATCCAAAAAAATACTTTATTTATCACAAGTATTTAATTTTGAACAAAGTTACGTCTCTTACGTCATTTGATTTCAATGAATATCCTAGGAGATATAACAATTTTAAAATAAATCCGCAGCAAAATTATTATTGTTTGTTACCTTTTCATGACTAAACGGGTGAAAGAATCCTAATGAAAATCAGCAGAGGGATAGATTATATCCTGGGTAAGGACATAGGTTATCTTTTTAACCAACTTCAAAAAAGGAGGAGGTTCTCAATTCGTCGGAATCTTTTTTTTATGTATGTTCCCCGATTACTCGAAGACGCCTGGACTGATTCGAGAAATTAGTTTTTTGTTTAAAAAGGAATACTTTCCAGGTGGTCCCACTGGCACGAAGTCAGGATATGATGATGGGATCTCAAAAAAATCGAGGGCAACCCTCAAATTGGCTGATGGTAGGATATTCATATCCACCCGGATAGCGACCACCTTACACAGGGTGAAAAACCCGCCATAGTGGCACACGCAAGTGTGTCGCGTTCCGGGATCAGCCAGTGTACATCCGGTTTTTGTCGGGGGTCTGGAGTTGGGGTACAATGGCCATTTTACGGCCTTCTTAGTACTCTGACACTAGACCCTCGACCCCTTCTTCACCTTCTTGCCCATGGCGTAGTGTGAAGAAGCAGGCCGGCATGAGTGTTGAGTAACGGGGATAGATCGTCTCTACTCAGTACTCTATTTGGACCGCACTGCGCTTACCATCTGTACAGTGTGGTCACTTTGCCGTGCCAGGATAAAAAAAAATTATAGGGACGCATAATTTATTTTTTATTGAAGTGGGTGTACTTTTTATGAATTAAAAACTTTTACTTATGTCTCAATAAAATATCTTGAATGGGGTGAAATAGGGGTTGAAAGTTTGTATGGGCAAACCGTAATACCTCAATTTAGGGATCTGCAAAATCAAATTTAGGCTTTTGGTAAGAAATTAAGAAATACCTACGTGTTTCAACGTTTTTACCAAATCATCCCTTATTATATATTAACTTATGAGGTATTCTTCAAATGCAATTTAAAGCTTCAGGCCCAACACCTGAGAGTCAGGACGATCGCTATAGGTGCCTCAGTGCAGAAGACAACTCCTTGGATTGTATGCTTCTGCTCCCGAAAATAACCTCCACGCGGGTGGAGCCGCGAGCAACAGCTAGTATTGTATAAAAGCGTTTATTTTATAACTAATTTCCTTGAAACAAAATTAATTTGGTTAATTCCTGATATTGAGTAGTAGAGCTTATCGTCGGATCTACCTTTTTTATTTATTATTATTACTAGCCCTGAATTAAACATTGTCCCACTGCTGGGCACGGGCCTCCTCTTCTATTGAGAGGGGTTAGGCCTTAGTCCAGCACGCTGGCCTAATTCGGGACCTACCTTAGCCTCAAGTTATTACGTGTGTGTTTTTACAATAACACTTTATGCGTCCTGACATTTCAACAAGCGGGCACTTACTCCTTTAAAAAAGAAAAATAGAAATTGTATAAAAATTATGTGGTACACAATACAAAGAATGTGAAATAATACAATAGTACAATTCATCTGTCAAGTGCCTATTTTGCACCCTCTGATCGATTGATCTATGACTTTTAGAAGCGTGATAACTCCGTCCCTTTTTGGGGACAAACTAATGGCCAATTTTGTTGTGAAAAATAGACTCTCCCATATTCAGAATTTAAATTAATTAATTATGTCATTTACCTTACATACTATTAACAGTTGCATTGTAAATCAATTTAAGGCTGATTAGTTCGGGAATGTTGGTAGCATGAAGCAAACTAATGTCAATGCGGTATCGGAACCGCAATTCGATGTAACATTATGTTTGTTCTGGTCGCGGCATCTAGTACGTAGTACATATAGGTCGCTGCTCATAGATAACTTTACTTTTGTTTTTAATAATATTTTACGTTTCTAGTAATGTTAAAACGATTTCACTTTCAGTTAGAATAGCTCATAAGGATTACAATGCCAATTTAAATTATCCAATTTCCAAGTTGACATTGCTTGGAATCAACCACCCCCAGGGCGGGCGGCAGTACTGAAACGCTTTCTCCACGATAACAAAAAAAGTTTCTTCGTTACGTTTTTCTTCAAGCGATAATTAAAAATGAATACACACGTAACCATAGAAAAGTCAGAGGTGTATGCCATTTGAGCTGGTTTCGAACATACTACTTTTGACAGTTCAAACCACTACCAACTAGACAATTGCTGCTATCCAATAAATTATAAAAAAATATACTACAAGTAAGTTAGATATCACAATTGGAAGTGGTAGAGCCACGCTGTAGACGTATTTGTCTACAGCATGAATGGGCCGGCTCGACCGGGGTAGTACCACTGTCTCACAGAAAACCAACGTAAAGTGACAGTTTACTGTCGCCTTTCGTATGGTAAGTGAGATATCCGGTGGCCCAGATTCACCCTTCCCTTCCCTAATCCCTATTCCTGTCCTTTAAAGTCGACAGCGCATACATGACACTTTCGGTATTATGGATGTTCATGGGCGGTGGAGATCACTTAACATCAGGTACCCACTGGCTCTTTTATCGGACTATAGTACAAAAAAAAAATCAACAATGTGATAGCATGAAATGCCGCTGCGTAATAGAACTTAAGAAAAAGTTTATTGTATTTACGTACATTTTGTATGGAAAATCTTTTCTCGCTCTCAATCTTTTCAATTAATATTAAGGGCTGTACATAACATCTAGGGAATTATTTTTTCGATATATCGAATCAAATTTTAGATGGGGAGTCATAAAAATAGTCGAAAAAAACACTATATTATTATATATAAGATATACAAGGTTAGTCAGAAAGGGTTTAATAAGCCGAGGCCATAAAGTTTCGGTGTCAAGGATTACAATCGTGAATATCTCATCTTTTAAAGGCAATATTTATTTTTCATACAAAGATCAAATATTATTTATTTTTATTTTAAATACACACAACCCTGTACGTATAGGTTAGAGAATTTTGACAATTCCTACTGTGAAGATTTGTTTATAAATATTTGAAAATCGAGTGTGTAGATCATTTTGACGCAATGGATGCTCACGATAATTTGACTACTTATGTTGTATAGATGTTATTGATTTTCTTGGGTGTATAGAATTATTTGAACACATTATGTGCTCATATATATCTGCTGCTGACTGTACCTAAAGAAGTTTTCACTTCGAAAACATATGTTAGACTTGATAATCTCCTCTTTTTTAGTCTCTTTTTTAACTGACTTCAAAAAATGAGGAGGTTAACAATTCGTCGGAATCTTTTTTTTTTATGTATGTTACCCGATTACTCGAAGACGCCTGTACGGATTCGAGAAAGATTCTTTTTTTGTTTAAAAGGGTATACTTCCCATGTGGTCCCATTGGCACCAAGTCAGGATCTGATGATGGGATCACAGAAAAATCAAGGGAAACCCTCAAATTTTATTGTGACGCATAATTTGTTTTTTATTGATGTCGGTGTACTTTATATGAATAAAAAAACTTTTACTTATTGGTTGAAGTCATGAACATCGAGAGATATGTAGGTATTTATAAAATGCTTACAGAAAAATTTATCTTACATAAACAAATCTACTACTGATTTGAGGTTTTTCCGAACTTAGGTGCGATATTGATTTACGCATGTGTTTAAAAATATCATACATACATATACCCCTGCGTGTAATCCCCAAAGGGGTAGGCAGCGATGTAACCAGTAGGTACACCCACTTTTCGCCGAGTATCAGTCCCATAATGGGATAGGGGCGAGCCTATCGCCATACTGGGCACGGATTCCAGACTCCGGGCTAATACTGAGAATTTTAAGAAAAACCTAATATCACTTTATCCGAGCCGGGGATCGAACCCGAGACCTCAGCACAGCAGTCGTAACGCATGCTCAATTACAACCGCCCCACTGAGGCAGTCAATAATAAAATAAAATAAAAATAAATAAAAAAAAAGTTTATTGCCTTATTATCTACTTACATAGTATAAGTTGTATGAGCTAAAAATTATAGTTAAAAATAAAAACGACATAAGGCAAAAGGAAGTGGCTCAGCTTCAGCTGACCGTAACCATAGCTCCAAGCAGCGCTGGTTTTCAGCCACTCCTGACTCCCTGTGGTGTTTTGTGGGAGATATTATAGCGGTGGCAAACATAGTGACACAAAACCCCTCAAAGGGAAGATACAATTTAATAAAGTAAATAATAAAGCTTGTAAAAGCAAATTAAAATTGTAAATAGCAATGGAAACTCTAGTATGATAGGTATGAAAGTGTGTGTGTGCGGTGTAGTGGTGTGTGTGTATATGTGTGTGTGCGTAAAAGTATTCATTGAAATAATTTGCACATACTCATGTCTTGCCAGTGACAGTGCTTCAATAATTTAAGTTAAGTTCAAAAATATCCTATATAATTAACAACGTTGTCACACTACCGTTGCCCGTGTTACCTCGAGCCATGATTGTACGTAACACAGTATAGTCGACCGTATTCGTATTTTTCATTTGATTGCCAAACCAGCAGTGGAGACTTTTATTTTTATTTATTTAGGAAAAGCACACCAGTAGCACATGCATTAAAATGTTACAAAAATATGTTATAAATAAATACAAGTTCTGATGCACCTGCTTATTGAAGGTGTGTACAACATTCATAATTTTATTACATTATAATATGGATAACAATTTGTGATATACTACAGCAGCCAATAATGAATAAGAGGAAATAATAACTAATGATTTTATACAAAATAAAAATAATAATTACATAACATAAAGTCGAGTAAACCATCCATTGTGGGTAGGTAGACTTTTGTATTCTCATCTGAATAGGTTAATGAAAATTTTATTAATCGAGATTTTCATAATTCTCATAAGGGTTTCGGAAATAGGTTTAATAATAATAAGGTTACTTAATTAACATACATAGAAATTAACTAATCTATTCGAATAAATAAATAAATACACCCAACAGTTACACGCATAATTCTGACCCCACACTAGGTAAAACTTTTATCATGGGTATCAACCACTACGAGGGACTACGGTCCCACAACACCCAGACCCGAAACAAATATCAGTCTGTCTGCAAACATTTGTCTCGGTGCGGGAATCGAACCCACGGCCTCTCGTTTCACAGCTACTCGCCCGGTCCGCCAGGGAGGCTGTCAATGTAATTGTGTTTTAATTATTTGTCCAAATATTGTTAATCAGTGTTCGAAAAGAGAAACTCTAAGTTGTGAAACGAGAGGTAACGGGTTCGATTTCCGAACCGAGATAAATGTTTGTAGGATCCACTAATATTTGTGAAGTTGAAGAGAGTAGTTTAGAGAGTTAGTTTATTTTTCAACCTTTTGGATTATTTTAGGATCATAAGTTTTATTATCTTTATTTGATGAAGTACCGGTTCATTGCCTTTGTCTTACACATTTAATCTCTCTGCCGGTCATGGTCCTCCTCTACTAATAAGAAGGTCCAACGACCTTGGACTAATATATTCACATACCTTAGTTTTAGACTGCCTCGGTGGCGCAGTTGTAATTGCGCATGCGTTACGACTGCTGTGCTGAGGTCTCCGCAGGTCGGGTTAAAGTGATATTGGGTTTTTCTATCTAGAAATACTCAGTATCAGCCCGGAGTCTGAGTCTGAGCCTGGTCAATAGGCTCACCCATATCACAGTATGGGACCGTAATAAATTCGGTGAAAAGTACTGGTTACATCTCTGCCTACCCCTTCGGGGATTACAGGCGTGAGCGTATACTAGTCTCTTAAACAACTCTTGGATTGCAACTACTCTCACGGTACACTATCGGCGTTGAACATCTAATGGATATTTAAACCTTACATTGAAGGATGATTACCCAAACAAGATACCAATAAACCCCACTTACATTCCAACAGAATTTCATTCGCCTCCTACAAACTATATTGCACTTTACAAATAAAGTGTACGTGTCTATTCATCTTTCAACGGGTTAAGGGTCCCGAGGGTCCGCATTGTCCCTTCAATAAGGCCAAACGAATAATGAGCCCTCGCGGAAAATAACTACGGAAAGATGGGAAAAGGTGCTCCAAATCGTCCCGAACGGATTCTATTAAAGGTTACAGATATTTATTTTCGACTCGAAAAACGAACAGAATTGTGTCAACTCCTCAGTGATAATATTGAAGGGTACTTAAATAACAAACTTTGAAATGAGTATTTTCCTCCTCCGTTTTTGAAGTCAGTTAAAAATAGATAATAGAATGTAATAAACTGCCTCGGTGGCGGAGTTGTATTAATATGCGGTACGACTGCTGTGCTGAGGTCTCGGGTTCGATCCCCGGTAATAGTGATATTGGGGTTTTCTGTCGCCTAGACCTGACGCTGCTGCGAGGGCCTGCACTTAACCCAATGGCTTAAAACAGCCGTACCGTGTCTAGGCTAGTTAGATTTGTTGCTTTATTTATCTTTATGCCTCGGAGTCATTTCTATAACGTCGTAAGTGTAACATTTTGTCCGCAATAAGGTAGTTGACAGTAAGTGAAAACCGGATAGAATTTTGGTTTTTATAATATATTTTAGTCTAAAATATCGAAAGTGAAACCAATTTGTTAATTAATATGTAATTATTTTACATTTTCAAGAAACAAATATGTGAAAATAAAGCATTTTGTCACGTGACATGAAACAAATACCAGTCATGCATGACGTCACCGTTCGAAACATCTATTAAACGCTGAGCTAAACGTCTATTAGTTTTGATAGAAACGTGACACTTGAGGCCAAGACAGTTGGTAACCTTTTGGTGGGAAAAATCAAGTTGGTTTATAAAAATGCTAATTAAATCTTGGAAATTTATTAATGATAATATTTTAATAACATAGACCATGAAGAAAAAACGGTTTCCCAAAAACGGTCAACTAGCCTATTATGTCTTAGCGATCATTATAGTTCTGTATTGTTACATGTGCTATTGTTACGACCTGTCATACACTCGGTAAACATGTCTCGGCGTTTACTACCGGCGTATCCCTTAGGGTCCGTTCACACTGTCGGAGAGATAAAACTGCCGGAGCAAGTAATGTCGCATTACAATGCATTGGGCGTCGCGTTTGGATTACACGAATGTGTGTAATGGGCCGAAGAAGCGAAAGGAGTTTTGTGGACGTGCTTTCGTAACGTATTTTTTATGATACTTTGTAATTCGAATATGATGTATGAATAATGTTGATGGAGCGATTTGCAGGCAAATAGATATATAGATAGAGAGAAAGAGAGAGGTGGGGCAATGATGAAGTTGTACATATATACATATACACTCACGCCCGTAATTTCCTAAGGGGTAGGCAGGGATCTAACCAGTACACTGATTTCTAGCCGATTTTATTACAGCCCCATAATTTGATAGGGGGCGAGCCTATGGATGTAATTGTATCCAAATAAAAATTAGTAATATATTAGAATTAATGATATTCTTGAAGAAAATTCTTGCAACACTTTATTCTAGAGTGACGATTTAAAATATGCTAAAGTTTTTCTTTTTTAAATGCTTTCTCCCTAATGCGATAATGTCGCTCTGTAAAAGGTAGTGTATAAATACTACTAAAAATAATAAATAAAATTAGCCTTTTTATTATGAAATTCTTTATATTATAAATATGTTGCAATGTTTTTTCATTTACATACACCGTAAAATGGAATGATTAACTATAGTGACTATAGTTTCCATCAGAATTTGAAATCTCATTGGGAATGTGATTTCAGAGGCACCCAAGCTCATTGATAGTCGAAAAATTTCTCAAAATTTGAAATTTTCGGGAGCTGCAATTAAATACGTATTTAATTCTTAACTTGGACAGAAATTAAATTTGTTACAACGTTGCACTTAGTCTTTCATATTTGTTGTCAGTAATTTTAAACACACACATACGGAACGAAGATAATTTAAATATAATATCACAAAAATTAGCAGCGATAGCCTAGTTGGTTGCGGTACGGACTGTCAAGACGAAAGTCGTAGGTTCGAAACCCAAGTGGCATACACCTCTGACTTTTCTAAAGTTATGTGTGTATTAAAAATGTTAATTATCGCTTGCTTTAACGGTGAAGGAAAAACATCGTGAGGAAACCTGCATATCTGAGAGTTTTTCGAAGGTATGAGAAGTCTGCCAACCCGCATTAGGCCAGCGTGGTGGACTAAGGCCTAACCCCCTCTCATTAGTAGAGGAGGCCCGTGCCCAGCAGTGGGACAATGTTTAATACAGGGCTAGTATTATTATTATTATATTTTTATATCACAAAAATTAAAATTGAACTAGGGTACCGAAAGTCACAAATAATCTGATAAACAGTGTGTCAATAAAACGCAGATGATAAATCGTAATGAAGTCTGTATTTGGACAGAGTAACATCTTGTCCCGTACTAACAACCAACTGCCGAACAATTATTTTCACACCCTATTTATACCTTTATACAAATGTATCAAATCAGCAATCATATCTCTATTGAGTATGTTTGAGGACAGTAAATTATTATGTAATTATATAAAAAAATAATCTGTAATTATAATTAGTGTTTCTGGTGATATAAAACCAATAATTAAGATGTGACGTCATAACCGTCGGATGTCTTCTATGTAGTACTGCTGGTACTTGTTAACAAATCCTTCAAAGACCCGCATGTGGCTCGCGAGCCAAAGGTTGCCCCCAAGTCAAAGTGCTTTTTATAATAATATAAATATATTTTATTTCAGTATATAAATGCCATAACAAATAAAATTATACCGCAGACCTGATATCCGCAGACAGAAAAACAAGAGCTTATGTACCGAATTGTATTCGTAATATAATATGTATTGAACGAGTTCGATATGATAAACGGTTCCTAATGCCTTTTGGCACTAACACAATTTGATTTGGATGTCCGTACGTGATGTTTGTATGAATTAGTTTATTTGTTGCCTCTGATCGAATCAAGTTTGTTTTGTGGATTAATACATTTCTTCGTAGGTTATTGTCAATTCTAAGGTATTTGTACGTCAGCCAGATCTGTCTATTGAAATAAAACGAAGTTTACGGATTATATCGCGGTTTATTCTACTTTTTTAAATTTAATGTATAATATTCGCGTAAATATAAGAAACCAGTAGGTCTGTCTATTTTTTCCAAGCCAACTTCGAGTTACGACCATAGTAAATTGTTATATAGTACTTTAAAGTTTATAGTTCATGTTGCTTACCATCAGTGAATTATGAGACTTACTTTATCAGTGGCATTACGTTTGTCAAACACTATTCAAACTATTAAAGAATAAATTCATTGGTGTTGCTGCACAACTTTTTCTAGTATCACGTTTCTTTATTGTCTATGTTGTTTGTCTATATGTTATACGATTGTGTTTTGTTACTAGTTCCTTATTGTTTCTTTGTCAGTCGCTTTTATAAAATTTCTGTACGTTGTAGAATTCTTATTCAATATCCAATCCAATACAAACATCAAGAACGCAACTCTTCAGGACATAAATAATCATATATACCAATCAATTTAGAACTTTCTCCCTTTTTTGGAAGTTTGTAAAAAAATATCAACTATTTTTGTTTGTCTTGGAATATCCACAGAAATCTTACTATGTTCTTGTTTCGAAACTCAAATCTCGGCTGACCAATCACGGAGCGCTACATTAATTGGACGAATAATAGAGTCAATTCTGAAGGCAATGAGTTAAAATATGGCGTAAATCAAAATTTTGAGATAGATACGTATTTGGATACATTTATGTCTATCAAAAAAGGCAGTATTAAATGTGGTCTGTAAGCTATGAGGTTCTGAGTTCCATGATTAAAATTATATAAGTTTGAGATTTGTAGCGAAATAAATGATTTTAAGAAAATATCGTCACCTGTCATTTCTCCGGCCGTCCGGTCAAGATACAAGCCGGAATCCGGTACTAAGCCGAATCCATATCTGTTGCATAGACAAACAATATAATAGACAGCCTCCGTGGCGCAGCGGGCGAGTAGCCGGTTGTCAAACGAAAGCGGTGGGTTCAATTCCCACAGAGACCAATATTTGTGTGACATATAGATATTTGTTTCGAGTCTGGGTGTTGTCGGACCGTAGTCCTTCGTAGTTGTTGATACCCACGCTACAGGTTTTACCTGTGTAGTGAGGGGTCGGAACTATGTGTGTGACTGTTGGGTGTACTTATTATTATTATCTCTTGATCTCTGTGCCAAAACTAATCTATATTATAAAAACTAAGGCAAGAACAACCTCCATAATTATAACGTTCGTATTTATACAACTACAGGTAAATACTCCGTCGTTTCCCTAAACATGTTTTAGGATATCCAAATGATTCCATCACGGTCGCTGTCGAGACAGCACTGTCCCTGCCCAACCGCAATCACAATTCTATTGTGAACGCACGTCGACGTAGGACTCGCCGGCGAGTCCAAGGAGCCCGGCGGGGGCTTAGATTCTTGATACATTAATATATCGAGAGGTCATGTAACTATTCCAAGCAACGCGGCGGCTTAATTGAAGGTCTTTTAGAAGGCGTCTTTGAGCTTAGCCGTTGACAAATGTTGCGTTTTCTGGCTGGAGCGACATAAGCGCCGGCCAGAATGTTAGGTGAAGCTGTAAAAGCAACTATGAGCTAAGAGTAAATACCTACGATTTTTTATTAAACATGAGCGTGAGTAATGTATGTAACATTACTCACGCCTGTAATACCCGAAGGGGTAGGCAGAGGTATAAACCCGTACACCCACTTTTCGCGGAATTTCGGTCCCATAATGTGATAGGGTGCGAGCCTATCGCCATACTGGGCACAGGTTCCAGACTAATACTGAGAATTTCTAGATAGAAAAACCCAATATCACTTTACCCGACTCGAGAATCGAACCCGAGACCTCAGCACAGCAGTCGTAACGCATGCGCAATTACAACTGCGCCACCGAAGCATTAAATTAAACTAAAAGAAATTGTCTGAAGAAGGAAAAGAAAGAAACCGGTAAGTTTTCAAGTCGATTTGATTGTGCGGTGAGATTAGAGTTACCGATTTATCGTGTTTTACGTATTTCCGGAAATCGGGAAAATCGCTACAATGCCATGAATTTACTATAAAAAAATTTTTTTTTTATGTATTTAAAAATGTACTGGGAAGAGAATACTAATCTATTTGAGCTTTAAGCTTTTGAGCTTTCGTATGGTAGGTATTGTAGGAAAGGTCAAACAAAAATTACTTAACATATTGTCAAGACAATCACCAATCAATGATAATTTGATTCTTTTGTCTGGCGTTTCAAACATAACTTCCTTTATGAGGTAATTGGGTAAAATACATTTTAGGTTCCTTGAAAATTCAATTTCCAACTGTTCTGTATTCGTCCATATAGGTTTTAAATGTTTATTTAGTAAGCGAGAATTTCAATTTCCAAACGCATCACAGAGATGGCGCTCTATTTGTCACGCAACATTACATTTCTTGGAGACGAAAAGTCCTATTTATTAGTTTAGAATTTTACATTGCCACGAAACGGTGAAGCACGTTCACCAATAACATTAAAGTTTGGATTGAAAATGGCATAACAATTACGATAAAATTGTATTTATGTAGACATTTGTATAGAACATACATACATAGAACATAATCGAGCATTTTATCTACCCTTTTGGGTAACAGTCGTAACGATTCATGGTTATATACGAGTAACATAAGTAATAATTATTATTATGTTTGTCACACCTTAATCACGGTACTATAGAGTCCCGGTCTTAGAAGGCATGCGTGATGTCGAAGCCAACACGTAGAGGCCTATTGCCTAATCTATACTTCTATACTATTATATAAAGCTGAAGAGTTTGTTTGTTTGTTTATTTGAACGGGCTAATCTCAGGAACTACTGGTTCGAATTGAAAAAATCTTTTAGTTTTGGATAGGCCATTTATCGAGGAGCGCTATAGGCTATATAACATCATGCTATGACCAATAGGAGCGGAGCAGCAATGAAAAATGTTGCAAAAACGGGGAAAATTGATTCCTTTTGAGAGCTTCCGTTGCGTACGCTGCGTTAACGGTTAAAGTTACATAACAATCATTTATCACGAAATTGTTCCTCTTAAAAAGTTCTAAAAAAAAGTCCGTCATAGCATATGTATGTATCTATTTCGGTTGGCTCACTATAACCTTTTTAATGGTTATCGAATTTGTTCTGAAACAATGCATTATTTGGAAAGGGGGTTTTATAAACATGGTATTAATCCTTATCCAAATAAATACTTTATTCATCACAAGTATTTAATTTTGAACAAAGTTGCCCTTTACGTCATTTGATTTCAATGAATATCTTAGGAGATATTACAGTTTTAAAATATCTCCGCAGCAAAATTAATATTCTAGTTTGTATGTCTGATTCTTACCTTTTCATGACTAAACGGGTGGACGAATCCTAATGAAATTCAGTAGAGGGATAGATTATATCCTAGGGAAGGACATAGGGTATCTTTTGTCTCAAAAAAATGTCTTGAAAGGGGTGAAATAGAGATTAAAAGTTTGTATGGGCAATCCGTAATACTTCAACTTAGGGATTTGAAAATTCATATTTAGGCATTTGGTAAAAAATAAAGAAATAACGTGTTTCAACGTTTTTACCAAATCATCCCTTAAAGGGCGAAGTGAGGAGTTAAATTATGAGGCATTCTTTAAATGTAATCTCAAGCTTCAGGCACAACACTTTTTTTTGTCGCGGGGAAAGCATTTTATTACTGCCGTCCGCCTCGGGGGGAAGCGGAATGAGAATAAAACGGTTATGCTGGACTAGCCGGTCTTACGACCCAGCACCCCCTCGCCCGGATGATGGCTATCCGGGCTGCGGCTGGGCCGAGTCCCTACTACTTTTGTACTGGGTGAACCGGACACTACCAGCTAAAACCCCGCGGTGGCCTTCTTCGACACTTACGGAGTGATGCCGGGGTATTATAAGGAGTGCTAGAAGTTTAAGTTAGGAATTGTGCCTGTCTAGCCATCTAGACAGTCACAACACCTGAGATTCAGGACGATCGCTATAGGTGTCTCAGTGCAGAACACAACTCCTTGCATTGATACTTCTGCTCCCGAAAATAACCTTCACGGGGGCGGAGCTGCGAGCAACAATTAGTAGGTAATATAGGTAATTCGATTAAAATTGCCTAATTTTAATCGAATTTGACAGCCCCCGTGGCGCAGTTGGCGAGTGAGCCGGCTGTGAAACGAGAGGCCGTGGGTTCGATTCCCACACCGGGACAAATGTTTGTGTGACAGACAGATATTTGTGTCCGGGGTCTGGGTGGTGTGAGACCGAAAGACTCTCGTAGTCCCTGATACCCACAACACAAGACTCGTATCTTAGTGTGGGGTCGGGGATATGTGTGTGACTGTTGGGTGTGTTATTTATTATTTATTTACTGTGATGTGACACCAGCCGTCGGTTATCCCTGTACACACTATACAATTGCACCCAAGGACATTTAAAAAAAAAACATTTAAACCATTTATTTTTCTACACACACAATACACAAACAAAAAAAAATTATATACTATCTAGTTACATAAATAAAAATAATAATAATACAACCCCTCTTATTAAATAAATATAGGGCAATTGGGTCTATGGGGAAAACTATGGCACCTGGCTGACCAATGTTAAAAAACACGGATAAACTCTGGTAGTCTGGAATAGTGTCCGGTATGGCGATAGACTCACCTCCTATTACATTATGGGACTATAATAAATTCGGCAAAATGTGGGTGTACTGGTTACACCACTGCCTACCCCTTCTGGGATTAGTTAGAAGTGTATATATGTATTTACTATTAGGAAAAAAGTGACATTAGCTGCAATTATAATAATTATTATATTAGAAATAAACAGTAACTGGCGAGTGTATTGATGATGCTAGTAATTCTTATGTATTATATAAGTTGATAAGCTTTCGTAAATAATAAATAGTAACAGGCGAGAATTATATATGGTCCCACTTGGCACGGGTCTCCTCTACTATTGAGAGGGGTAGTTATATGTACATGCGGTGTCTACGAGCCAAGATTATGAGTCCATTTTACACTAATATCTATTTTAATTAAATTAACTTTGAGTACCTAAAATATGAATGCAATAGTCAACGAAATAACGAAGACAAATCATCGAAATGGCAGCACTTTTCATTACTGGCGAATTCACTTTTAATCTAAGGTACCCAGGTATGTCGGGGGAGCTGAAGAAACAGCAATACATTAAGTAAAGCGCCGTCGCTTCCCATTGTGCTCCGTAGCTCTCGCAGTTTCCGACTGACCTGGTTCCCTGGACCTTCTACTTTAAAACATTGTTGAAAACACATGATTACCTCTTTGACGTTAACAATAATACTAAACCTTTACACCGATTAAGTGAGAGATTATATATTTAATAATAGTTTTATGTAGGTCTTTGTTAAGATACTGGGATTTGAATAGATTATTGTCACCGCTGTTTTTGTGGCAACTGTCTTGATTTCTGAGCTCTTGGGTTTGATTCGCACAATCAGCAATCGAAGTTTGTGTTTTTCAGTGACTGTGTCTAATATGGTAGCTCTCCGTCCCATCCCGCTTATTATATAACTAGCTTTTGCCCGCGACTACGTCCGCGTGGTGGTTATTTTTGATAGCCAAAGGTATAAAATCCAAGAAGACCTCTTAAGCTTTATTCCATCTTCCTGTATTATGCTATCCCGTAGGAACCGTGCATTTACTGGTACAAAAAGTAGCCCCTCAACTAACACTATGCAAAAAATCATGTGGATCCCTTGCTCTGTGTAAAACAAAAACAAAACTATCCCACGGGAACCGTACATTTTTCCGGGATTCACGTAGCCTATATGCTATTAAAAACTATAATCTATCTCTGTGCCAAATTTCATCTAGATCCGTCGAGCCGTTGTAACCTGATTGAGTAACAAAAACACCCATCCATCCAAACATTTATTCATCCACTATTTTACACCCTTATGAATGGAATTATTATTATGGGTGGAATTTCCAAAAATCCTGAAATATGTATTTTTTTTAACTGAAAGACCAAATACCAATTTTCATACGTTCAACTTCAAGAATGACGGATTTTCATGCAAACTTTCTTCCCCTATTTTACCCCCTTAGGGGTAGAATTTCTAAAAATCCTGAAATATATATTTATAATTTTTAAATAAAAGGCCAAATACCAATTTTCATGCATTTAACTTCAAAAATGACGGATTTTCATACAGACTATCATCCAAAATTATATTTCCAAAAACTCTTCCTTAGTGGATTAGACATCATAAAAGGTACCTACTGTCAAAATTTCAAGTCTCTAACCCCAGCCGTTTAGGCAGTGCGTTGATCGATCAGTCAGTCAGTCAGTTTCTTCTTTTATATATACAGATGGGACAATAACGCTGTTTGCAATAAATGTTTTTAGACTTTTACGATAAGTTAACAATATAGCGGGCGGGCTATTCGATTTTTTAAAAAGTTACAGGAGAGAGGTTTAAAGTTTTTTAGTTTTTCGGAATAAATATTACTATATTAACAACTATTGCGTGGGTTTTAGTAGAATTAATATATTACTTGATTAAGCACGTACTGCATCTTCATGCATTTATGAGCATTTATTAACTGACTTCAAAAAAGAAGGAGGTTGTCAATTAGTCGGTTTTTTTATGTATGTTACCCGATTACTCGAAGACGCCTGGACCGATTCGAGAAATTCTTTTTTGTTTAAAAGGGTATACTTCCCAGGTGGTCCCATTGGCACCAAGTCAGGATCTGATGATGGGATCTAAGAAAAATCAAGGGCAACCCTCAAATTTTATAGTGACGCATAATTTGTTTTTTATTGAAGTCTGTGTACTTTTTATGAATTGAAAAACTTTTTTTCTAAATTAAATTTGCCCTGAAATAAAATGAGCTCCGTTTTATCAGTTGATTTGAGCGCCAAAAAGTGCACAAATAAATTGAAATTAGGCACATATGCAGAAAAACTTGCAAATTCCAAATGGTGTTGGCGGACTCCTTGTATATTTAAATAAGTTTTGAAGGTTACTGGCGCTACGGTGTCTGCATCTTCGACCCATTTTAGTCTATTGGAAAGTCTACTAGATCACCAATATCTCAAAATATATATTACCAGCCTTGTATATACACTGTCCCACTGGACACTGGACACGGACTTCGGCTTATGAAAGTTTAAGCCTTAGTCTACCAAGATAGCTAGTTAATGCAGAGCTAATGCAGATTGGTCGACTTAAATCACCGGGTTTTCAGGTTGTTTTACGATAATTTCCTTCACCGTTTATATAATTGAGTTGACTGGTTAACAATGAATTCCCACGTATATAGTACTTATATATTCTATTCTATTCTATGGAGAACGCCAAAGGCATGGAACAGAAGTGTGGTGGTCCTGTTCTTCAAAAAGGGTGATAACACCCTACTGAAGAACTACCGACCCATCTCACTTTTGAGCCATGTTTATAAGCTGTTTTCAAGAGTCATTACGAATCGTCTCGCACGCAGGCTAGATGACTTCCAGCCTCCCGAACAAGCCGGTTTCCGAAGAGGCTTTAGTACCGTAGACCACATTCATACGCTCCGACAGGTTATACAGAAGACTGAGGAGTATAACCTGCCCCTCTGCTTGGCGTTTGTGGACTACGAGAAAGCCTTCGATTCGATCGAAACCTGGGCTGTACTACAATCTCTCCAGCGGTGCCAAGTGGACTACCGCTATATCGAAGTGCTGAAGTGTTTGTACGAGAACGCCACTATGTCTGTCCGACTCCAGGACCGGAATTCGAAACCTATTCCGTTGCAGCGGGGAGTAAGGCAGGGAGATGTTATTTCTCCTAAACTATTTACCGCTGCACTGGAGGATGTTTTCAAGACTCTGGACTGGAGAAGGCTTGGCATCAACATAAATGGCGAGTACATCACTCACCTTCGGTTTGCTGACGATATAGTAGTCTTGGCTGAGAACATGGAGGACTTGAGTACGATGCTCGATGACCTCAGTAAAGCTTCAAAGCGAGTTGGTCTAAGGATGAACATGGATAAGACGAAGATCATGTCAAATGCCCGTGTAGTACCAACTCCCATAAAAAACGGAGACTTTACACTCGAAGTTGTAGACGATTATATATACCTAGGACAGACTATCCAGTTAGGTAGGTCCAACTTCGAGAAAGAGGTTAATCGTCGAATCCGACTCGGTTGGGCAGCGTTCGGGAAGCTACGGCACATCTTTTCGTCCAATATTCCGCAATGTCTCAAGACGAAAGTCTTTGACCAGTGTGTGTTGCCAGTGATGACATACGGAACTGAAACGTGGTCCCTTACAATGGGCCTCATAAGAAGGCTCAAAGTCACCCAAAGGGCAATGGAGAGGGCTATGCTGGGAGTCTCTCTGCGTGATCGCATCAGAAATGAGGCCATCCGCAGAAGAACCAAAGTAACCGATATAGCCCTCCGAATCGCTAAACTTAAGTGGCAGTGGGCGGGGCACATTGCGCGTAGAACCGATGGCCGTTGGGGCGGAAAGGTTCTGGAATGGCGACCACGTACCGGAAGGCGCAGCGTGGGTAGACCCCCCACAAGGTGGACTGATGACCTGGTAAAGGTCGCGGGAGTCCGCTGGATGCGGGTGGCGCAGGACCGGTCATTGTGGCACTCTTTGGGGGAGGCCTATGTCCAGCAGTGGACGTCCTCCGGCTGACATGATGATGATGATGATATTCTATTCTACTATGTAGAACACTTCGAACAGTGAAATGAAATGAAATCGTTTATTGATCACGTAGGCAATTACATAACTAAAAAAAAGTAAAGAAATTTAAAGAAAATCATATCAGCTTATGTATACATAACATACATACATAGATAGCATCATCAATACAATAGCAATTACTTGCTCATAAGGTATTTATTCTCTATATTCTCTATATATCTATTATTACTTAATTTTTATTTTTAAATTATTAATTAATATTATTCAAGGAAATACCAGTCAAATATAAATATTTTCAAATGGGTTTGTCAGAGGCGTATGCCATTTGGCTGGATTGGAACTTGCGACTTACGTCTCGGCAGTTTGTAGCACTTCCAACTATATAATATATTTATATGCCTTTATAATATATATTAGCGTATTTACTATTATTAGGAATACCGAAGGTATAACTGAGGTATTTAGGAGACTAGTTGGGGGTAGTTAATAATGACAACCAAAGTGGGAGTAGTAAATGTTTAATATAAAACAGAGTGCCTTCCGCGCTCCGGTGTTCAGTTGGTTCAGTTCAGTTTAGTTGAGTGGAAGACGAGACGATAGCCAGTATATTCGTGGTTCGGTGTAGTAAGTCTAACTGGTAATTATAATGGTAATCAGTTCAATGGCGTTGTTCAGTTTAAAAGGGTAATGCTGGTAGATTAATTATAAAGAGAAGCCTCAAAGTGAATCCTGACATGCGTGTGTGTTGATATTAAGCACTGAGATGGGTAACAGTGTCGTGTAAATCAATCAATAAATTATAAACATTGTATTTGTGCCTTTTAAATATCCATTTTGCATAGTTTTGTTGATGTTGCTAACATATATTTCAATACAAATACTTATACAGACGGCTGTCAGTTTTAAACTAAGCAAAGAATATATAATATTTTAAAATGGACCCCATTGTGTGAGAAACAAATCACAATCAGTGACGGCACATTAAACAATTCAAGTCCAAAACGTTTCATTCAATTTATCATTCAATAAAATCCGTTCCCTCTTTTCAATTCAGTCGTTCACCGGTCCGGGAGGACTTTTATCTTTCATCACTTAACTTAAACTTTAAGTGGAACACTCGTGTTCTAAATTCAAAATTTGGAGATAAGCCCACGCGCTTATCTCTAGAGATTAGGGTTAATCTCTTCTTTGTAGACAGCTTGTTACAGACTTTACGCGTGATAGAGCGAAAAATTTTACACTATTTTGAAGCGGTAAAATGGCCTGTATTTCATGTGTAGATTTATGTAACAAAACTGGACAAAAGCGACGTCTGTTATCTGTAATTGCTCCAATATGCTAGTTGTCTGTTTCTGGGAAACAGTTTTATACTATTCTTCTTGGTCTATTGTATTAAAATATTATCATTAATAAACATGAAACATAAGTTTTCAAGATTTAATTTGCATTTTTATAAACCAACTATATTTTTCCCACCAAAACGCTACCAACTGTCATGGCCTCTCGTGTGTCTAAAAAAACTAATAGACGTTGAGTTCTGCGTTTTATAGATGTTTCAAACGGTGACCTCATGCATGATTGATTTGTGTTTCATGTCACGTGACAAATGCTTTATTTTTACATATTTGTATCTTGAAAATATTAAAAAATCACATATAATTTAACAAATTGGTTTAATTTTGGATATTTTTAGACTAAAAACTATTATGAAAATTCTATCAAGTGCTCACTTACTGTCAACTACCCTATTTTCTTGAAACTGAAGTCAACAAAACTAGTTTCACTATTAAAATTGAAAATTTGATTTTAATTATGCAAATAAGCATCGTTGTAAGTGATAGTGTATTTGTTTTCACTAAAAAACTTTTTTATTTTTTATGAAGTTAAAATATTTATTATTTACGCAAAACTGTAGGGTAATGCAAAAAACGTGTTGCAATACTGAGATATAGATCCATACTAATACTATAAATGCGAAAGTAACTCTGTTTGTTTGGAGAAGGACATAGGCTATCTTTTTTGAGAAAAAAGATATCAATATCGTAAAAAAATACGCTTATGTCAAATTGACCCGCGTAAAAGAACATATAGCTGACGTAAAACACCGACGCTCTACGAAGTCTGCAGTTGCTGAAAATTCAGAGGAAGATGGTTGGAAGCTAGCACCAGCCTCGGATCCAATTATACATTTAATTAAATCGGAACCCAAAAGACCAACTGCCAGACCTCAAGACATTGTGAGCTCCTACTGCGTAGATCGGACTACAACAAATAAAAATTAAGTATCAACTATATGGAGGGTAGAAACATTGCACGATACTTTGGTGACGACATACAAGTCAGTCTTCCCCGTGACCATGAAGGCTGTAAAGCCATCGAAACGTAAGGTTAAAAAAGTAAAATAAACCGCGATAGAATCCGTAAATTTCGTTTTATTACAATCAAATAGACCGCCAACCGTCGATATATATGTGTATATATATATATATGTGTTTGACATTGTGTGTTGCCCGGTGTGGCGATAGGCTCGCCCCCTATCACATTATGGCACCGTAATAAATTCGGCGAAAAGTGGGTGTAATGGTTACTCCTCTGCCTACCCATTCGGGGATTGCAGGCGTGTATATGAATGTATGTAATTTAAAATTATTATATACCAAATCCTAGTAAAGAGCTCGTCACAAATAAAATGCTCGATGAAATATTCCGCGGGAAATATTGAAAAGTGTTTGCCTCTCGGGCAGACTGATTTGATTTGCGCGTCTGTGCCTTGTTAGTTGGCGGAATCAACACCGCGAACATCCTCAAACTTATTTATAGAAAAGGTAAATATGAATAGCGTCAGCCTTTCCGTATATCCAAACGAATTTCTGATAATATCGGTGCGAAAGTTATATGAATTATCGTACTTATTTATTTATGTGTTTTTATCCTGGCAAAGCAAAGTGTCCACACTGCACCTGGTGGAAAGCGCTGTCCATTTAGAGTATCAAGTAGCGGGAGACAATCTATCCCTCGCTAGTCAACACAATCACGCTTGCTTCTTCACACTACGCCATAGGCAAGAAAGTGCAGAAGTGGTCGAGGGTCTAGTGGCAGAATATTCAGAAGGCCCCAATCCAGGCGAATATCAATACCACCACCAGTTTTAGTGTTTTTATTTTGATACTAGCGTGTTGAACGAATTTGACTGAAATTTGGCACAGAGATAGATAATACTCTGCAATAGCACATATGCTACTATTAATCACGAAAAAACAAGGTTTCTATGGAACAGCAAAATAACTATAGAAAAATGACTCCGTGGATTTTATACCTTTTCTTTCAAAAATAACTACCACGCGGGCGGAACCGCGGGCAATAGCTAGTATCAAAACACAAAATGTTGAGTACTCTGACATTAGACCCTCGACCGCTTTTTCACTTTCTTGCTCATGGCGTAGTGTGAAAAAGCAATATTAAATTATTAAATTTATTTCAATAGAAGCTATAAGTAGGTTGATGGTAGGTTGGTAACTCCTTCTATGCCGGTCCCAAGCCCGGATGAGAAAGCGAGGAGGGTTGGCAACGAGACGTGTCTTGCCGTAAAACTATCGAACGCCGAGATTACCTAGCTTACACGAAGCGGCCTGCAGGGGCCAAGAGGAATTGAATCCCCTCTTAAAGACTGCACCGGAAGGACGTGGGAACCCACCGTGTTATTTTCCCAAGAAACCCTCAACCATAGAGGTCACGACCCTCAGCAATGAGGAAAGCGATACAAGGAGGAGGGATAGGTAGGTTGGTGGTGTGATGGTAGATAGACATAAAAATGATCGACTTTGGTCGAAGTGATTTTATTTATTTATTTATTTATTTATACACTTCATATACAATGTATATAGGCGGACTTAATGCCAAAGGCATTCTCTCCCAGTCAACCTTAGGGTGATGCAGAGATGAACAAGGTAGGTGCATAAAAATAAACAGGAAGAAGGTGAAAAAATAAAAATATTATTAAGCGTAAAATACAATACATAATATATATATAAAACATAAATATGTAATACATTCTATTACATATACTTATATAAACACATATAAATATATACAAAATATACATATCAATATATATCATAAATTAATGATGTGGTGATTCTGCCACTTCATTCAGCAATAATTGACGAACTCTCAGCTTGAAAGCCGATCGGCTGGTGCACGACCTGATTTCGAGAGGGAGTGAATTCCAGAGAAGTATTGATTGGATAGCGAAAGAAGAGTGAACGAAGTCGGAGCTGTGAGGGGGACACTTTAGAAGAAGATTGCTAGATGAGCGAAGATTCCTACTGTGGCTGTCGCAAAGGTATTGAAAGTGTGAAGATAAATAAGAGGGAGGTGTAGGAGAAGTAAGAAATGAGAAGAGAGTAGTAAGTGCCCGCATAGATCGGCGCTGGCGAATGGGTAACCATTTTAATTGCGAACGATAGGAAGAAACGTGATCATATTTACGAAGATTAAAAATGAATCGAATGCAGTTATTTAGAAGACGGTCAAGTTTGTTGAGTAGGTCTGCATTCAGATCGTAATAGCACACATCACCATAGTCGATTATCGGAAGGATTAAGGCTTGCACGAGCATTGTCTTAGTTTTAACGGGAAGAAAATTCTTCAGGCGGTAAAGAGAACGAAGGATACCGGTGACTCTCTGACTAACAGAGTTTACTTGGGACCGCCAGCTCAGGGTGGAGTCGATGTGCAGCCCAAGATCCTTAACACTCTGACACAAAGGAATGACAGAGCCATCGAATACAACAAATTCGATTTTCAAAAACAACAACACTGTTTTAATTAACACAATGCCAATAGCAATTTTAATAGCCAATGGTCATTTGCCTTTTTACGGCATTTTCTGCCTCGCACAACCACTCTGTAGAACCAGCTGTCACCGGCGGTCTTTCCGAACCGTTATGACATGGGAATCTTCAAGAAGAGCATATTATTTCCTAAAAGGCCGGCAACGCATTTGCAAGCCCTCTGGTGTTGCAGATGTTGATGGGCGGCGGTGATCACTTTCCATCAGGCGAGCTTCCTGTCCGTTTGCCCCTTTTTTCATAAAAAAACGTACGTAAACTCTCTCGTTAGTCTCTCGTTACTCGATACTCTAATTGGACTTACTATCTGCGCTTACCACCAGGTGCAGTTTGGTGGCTTTGACATGCTAGAAAAAAAAATGGAGTTGATAATTATCAAAATTGACGTACTTACGTACACAATTTTCTTCAGTTTAAAGATAAGTCCCTAAATGACTAACCGCCTAACAACTTAAAAAAACTGACTGTAACAAAGTAAACAGGAAGGCATGAATATTCATTCACTAAAGTAAAAGTGAAAAAATTACGTTTTACGATTAAAAAATCCCAATAGAAAAGAGAATTCCAAAGCACCTTTGACTTACGCGGATGGAAGTCTGAGATGCCTATCCCAGTAATTATTCATGTAAATGCGAGAAGTTCGCGACAAATTTGCGTAACGAAGTGAGTATAATGCCAGAGGTACACGAAGTTAGGGCATACTTGTAAAAAATTCAATTCGATGAATAAATACTGTTTTGAAGTAAGTTTGGTTTAGCGAATAACTAAACTATTTAGTACATGAGTTAAACTACAAGAATAAGGTTTTTTTTTTTTTTTTTTTTTTTTTTTCTGGCACGGCAAAGTGACCGCACTGTACCTGATGGTAAGCGCAGTGCGGTCCAAATAGAGTACTGAGTAGCGAGAGACGATCTATCCCCGCTACTCAACACACTCATGCCAGCCTGCTTCTTCACACTACGCCATGAGCAAGAAGGTGAAGAAGGGGTCGAGGGTCTAGTGTCAGAGTACTAAGAAGGCCGCAAAATGGCCATTGTACCCCAACTCCAGACCCCCGACAAAAACCGGATGTACACTGGCTGATCCCGGAACGCGACACACTTGCGTGTGCCACTATGGCGGGTTTTTCGCCCTGTGTACGGTGGTCGCTATCCGGGCGGATATGAATATCCTACCACCAGCTGAAGGTAGTTGACAGTTAGCGAAAACCTGATAGAACTTTGATTTTTATAACACGTTTTAGTCTAAAAATATCGAACATTAAACCAATTTGTTATATGTTTATGTATGTTTATTATTTATATGTGACTAGCTGTTGCGCGCGGCTCCGCCCGCGTGGGAGTTATTTTCGGGAGTAGAAGTATGCAATCCAAGGAGTTGTCTTCTGCAATAAGGCACCTTTAGCAATCGTCCTGACTCTCGGGTGTTGTGCCTGAAGCTTGAGATTACATTTAAATAATCCTCATAAGTTAACCCCTCACTTCGCCCCTTTTAGGGATGATTTGGTAAAAACGTTGAATCACGTATTTCTTTATTTCCTACCAAATATGAATTTCCAGATCCCTAACTTGAGGAATTATGGATTTCCCATACAAATTTTGAACTCCTATTTGATTCCTTTCAAGATTGTTTTTTGAGAAAAAAAGATAGCCTATGTCCAGGATAAGGATAAGGAAGCAAAATCATCCCTAAAGTTATTGCCACCCTTATCCATACTATCTTACTACTATTATAAATGCGAATGTCTGGATGGATGGATGTTTGTTACTCAATCACGCTACAACAGCTGGACGGATCTGGCTGAAATTTGGCACAGCGATAGATTATAATCTGGAATAGCACATAGGCTACTTTTTATCCCGGAAAAATGTACAGTTCCCGTGGGATAGTTTAGATTTCAAAAAGCAAGTGATCGATAAGATTTTTTGCATAAGATCAGAAAAGGACATAGGCTACTTTTATCCCGGAAAAATGTACGCTTCTTATGGGATAGCAAAATATAGAAAGGTGTAATAGCTTAAGATGCCTTCATAGATTATATACGTTTTATTCCAAAAATAACCACCACGCGGGCGAAATAGCGGGCAACAGCTAGTTAATGCTAATATTTTAATAATGTAGACCATGAAGAATAAAATTAAATGGTTTTCCAATAACAGTCAACTAGCCTGTTTGAACTCGATGTATGTGTATATACCACAGAGTATGTACAGAAAATGTGTTTACAAATTTTACTTATTGCATAAAATGATGAATGATTTACTGATTAGACTCCGGGCTAATACTGAGAATTTGTAGATAGAAAAACCCAATATCACTTTACCCGACCCGGGATCGAACCCGAGACCTCAGCACAGCAGCAGTCGTAACGCATACGCAAATACAACTGCGCCACCGAGGCAATCACAGATAAGTTATACATACATACTATCACATATTTATTTTATTGAAACGAGGAAGCCTAGGAGTACGTGATATCGCCGAAAAGATGCAAGAGAGTAGGCTGAGATGGTAAGGACATGTGAAGAGGAAGCCACCAGACTACGTGGGAAACTTGGCACTGCAGATTTCTATACCTGGTCGAAGATCCAGAGCGAGGCCAATGACGACTTGGATGGATGTAGTGCAGAGAGAATGGGAATATTATCCGCAGACGACGTCGAAGACAGAGCGAAGTGGACGAGATATTGTAGGAAGGCCGACCCTACCACCATGTGGGATGAATAGCCAGGTAGAAAGACAGAGATAGTATAACGTATTTATCCCATTGGGATAGGCAGTGACTATAGACTTCCACTTTACATCACACACTAAAGCTTCATCTACTTTTAATAAACTGTTTAATATTAGTGAGTATTTCTAAATAGAAAAACTCAATATCACTTTGCCCGACCCGGGGATCGAACCCGAGACATCAGCACAGCAGTCGTAACGCATGCGCGCAATTTCAACTGCGCCACCGAGGCAGATTCAAAACACATCACTAAAAGTATGTCATCTCTTAGACTAGATCGTCTAAACAGTAACTACATACTAGAAATTGTCACATATGAACCCAGAGTCCCAAATGATTTAATACAGTATTATTCTCCTTAAGGAGTAACTACTTGAATATCACCTTACCCGGGATCGAACCCGAGACCTCAGCACAGCAGGTGTAACGCATTATAACTGCGCCATCGACACAGTCGAGGCAGCAACAGCGTAGGTATTTGTTGTAAAATGTGTATGGTGTTATCACGATCATTGTTTCGTGCTCATATCATCACATTGTAGGACAGAAATAATTAGGGCGTAACGCCAGTGTTATAGTTGCACGTTTGCCTACCCCTTCAGGAATATAGACGTGGGCTTATATTATGTAACATGTTTATCTTCAATGTAAAGATATTATTTTTTTTTATAGTATAGTCCGACAAACGAGCCAGTGGGTCACCTGATGTTAAGTGATCTCCACCGCCCATGAACATCCACAATTCCGAAAGTATCATGTATGCGCTGTCGGCCTTAAAGGACAGGAATAGGGATTAGGGTAGGGAAGGGGGAATCTGGGCCTCCGGATATCTCACTTACCATGCGAAACGCGACAGTAAACTGTCACTATACGTTGGTTTTCTGTGAGACAGTGGTACTACCCCGGTCGAGACGACCCATTCATGCTGTAGGCAAATATGTCTACAGCGTGGCTCTACCACTTTAAACAATAAAATTCGATTGAAGTCTTACAATACTTTGCCCTTTAGTCATAATGATAAAAGTGGAGTAGAGATCTGAATACATTCATCAACAAACCAAATCCCTTGACAAATCTATAATTATAAGAATCATTAAGATAAGCGCTGCTTTATCGCGAAGTAATATTTTATCTTTTTTCCCGTTGAGTAAATTTTCACTGTCCCAAAGAGATAAACATAAGAGTGGAAAAACTTCTCAAGCGGAATTCCGTCGAGGTCTAAAATCACGGGAACCTTTAAAGTTAGAAACCTATTCGCTATAAATCGCTCACTATGACATAGACGTTCCGAGAGCCGAATTCTGACCGCGTTGAATTTACGTTCAGAGAGTAATTCGACTAATTTATATGTCAGCGGCATGTCCACGGGGCGGGGTTGTGAGAGGGCTCACACGTCATAGCAAAGCAAGTGACGGTGCCCACATTTTACAATAATTAAAGTTATTTGCAAGTTCAATTCAGTGTCCGTATTCATGACGCCCCGACATATACAACGTTTTACCGGTGATTTTTGTGCTCATTTGACAACGCCTAAGGTTGTTAAGTCAATGTTGTTGCTTAAGGCGACTAATCGGGGTCATCAGGGTTAACTGAGCTTACAACCGGGGGTGTATACTCAATAATGTCCTTGAGATGGATGACAGGACGGGTAACTCACAGTTTCTGCTGCTGTTGTTGACAACGAAAGCATCTTTCGGTGCATGGGAGCTTATTGGTTCCCACGCCGCGACGGACTGTTATTTCAGTATGATGCAGTTCCGGTTGCAATCGGAGGTATCACCTCAAGGTACCCCGGTGCCGTCCCTTATGCATATGTTTCTCATTCTTTCTTTATTTCCGACCCACTTGTCTGCACAATGCTCAATGCTCATAACTATTCTACTACCGTTTGTGGTGACTTTTTGATAAGGCGGATTTATTAATTGATATTTGAATTATATACAATTTTAAATATTGATGCCACGTTTATGCCACGTACTTAATAAGTATTGATGCTATATATGTCTGTGACACGTGTCACCAGCTGACAAGTGTCATAAGTGCTGCCAGATAAAAAAAAAATAATGTTAATAGAGGAATACATATATATATATATATATATATACGTAATATAATGTATAGTCATAGTTGTTGTTAGTTTGTTCTTTTGTTATAATTTTAATAGTTTGAATGTGAATCATGGCGCACGCTATTGTATGTAGGAAGCGGTTTAGTGCCCGTGAATTCACCATACGGCCCAACGGAAGACCAGCACTGGTAATTTATACCAGTACACGCTGAGTTGTGGTCGTATTTGTTATAAGCATGTATTTTTTGTTTTTTAATATTAGTACCTATGTTGTTTAGTTTATAATGCTTATAATGAATAAATATTTCTTTCTTTCTTTCTTTCATAGACGAAGGCCACCGCGGGGTTTTAATCGGTACGCCGGATAGCAATTCGGTAACCCCGACATACCCGCTACGACTCCCCGGGTCGATGCGGGATCTTAAAGTTATTTACCCGCGAAAAAAAATGTAGCTTAACTCTGTATAAAACTAGCCTAAGTATTTATAAACAAAATTTGTCTTAAGTGTCTTGTGCGTATAAAAATGTTAATTATCGATTGCTTTAACGGTGAAGGTAAACATCGTGAGGAAACATGCATACCTGAGAATTTCGAAGGTATGTGAAGTCTACCAACCCGCATTATGCCAGCGTGGTGTACTAAGGCCTAACTCCTCTCATTAGTGTCGCAGGCCCGTGCCCAGCAGTGGGACAATGTTTAATAGAGGGCTAGTATTATTATTTATATTTGTCTTAAGTAAGAAAACCAAAATAAACAAGTCCTTACATATAACAATCAAACACACCGTAACACCAGTAATTTACACGTCAAAAAACATGTAACGAGAAAAATAACAAAATAAAGCGCCACGTTTGTCCTACATCACTCTCGCACGGCTATTTAGGGTCGTTTTAACATTCGCACCACACAGCTCACAATAAAAATGGCGTCGCCACAACATTTTTATTTTCATGTAAGTATCCCCCGAGCTCTTAATATTCGGCTCATAAGAGACAAGAGTGCGTGGTATGTATACGTCTTTGCGTCACTGATTTATGTTGTTATGGAAGGCGTAAAAAATGCTATGATATATTTTTTACGGATATTTTCACTAGGTAAGCAGATTATGTTAGCAATAAATAAGACACGGTGTCTCGACAGACCCAGAACAAGGCGTCATGGCTTGATCGTTTAAAAAATAAATGGACACCTGTAGAAAAGACATCTCTACACAGAGACAAAGGGATAGCCAGTAGGGAGACCTTTGACCTGCAGTAGGACATACCAGGTTAATATTTATATTTTTTTATCCTGGCACGGCAATGTGATCACACTACACCTGTTGGTAAGCACCATCATCGGACGACAAGAGACACGGCGAAGCGTCATCGATACATGGTTGATATTCCACCAGTGCGCACGAAGCGTTTTGTTCGTACATTTATCATACGCACCGCTAGTGAGTGGAAGGAACTCTTTGCCTGAGTCTATATTTTCTGCAAATTATAAATTGAGTGTCTTTAAGTCAACAGTGAATAGGTATCTTCTAGGCAAGCGTGCTCCACCATAGACCACATCATCACTTACTGAGATGGTGGTCAAGCCTATTTAGGTAAAAAAAAGCGCAGTGTCGTCTAATTGGAGTATTAAGTAGGGAGAGACAATCTATCCCCCACTACTCAACACAATCATGCCGGCCTGCTTTTTCACACTGGGAAGAAGAGGTCGAGGGTCTATTGTCAGAGAACTCAGAAGGCCTCAAAATGGCCAAACATCGTACCCCAACTCTAGACCCCCCACAAAAACCGGATGTACACGGCTGATCCCGGAACGGGACACACTTGCGTGTGCGAGTATGGCGGGTTTTACACCCTGTGTATGGTGGTCGCTATCCGGGGGGATATGAATATCCGGTAGGATATTCTGGTGGTAACCAGCAATATATTGGTCAGGCTATAATTTGTGTCTCATCCAATTTCCAAACATCTTGGTTCCTGTTATATGACAAATGTGGAGACAATGCGGTTAATCAGAATCGTTTAGTGGTGTCTCGAGTCTTATTAATATGAAACGTTGGCTTTACAAGAAATGATAGATCCCTAACTTGTGGAATTATGGATTTCCCATATAAATGTTGAACTCCTATTTGACCCCTTTCAAGATTGCTATTAGACAAAAAAGATAGCCTATGTCCTTCTCCACGATATATTCTATCTCCTTGCCAAATTTCATCACAATCCGGTCAGTTTAGTCGTGAAAAGGTAACAAACAAACATACAAACAGAGTTACTTTCGCATTTACAGTATTAGTATGGATTCTTTTTCACTCCTTTTTCGTAGACAATTTGATGCTGAAAAAGCACCAATGATAGTTTAAATAAAGTATGATATAGGATGTGAAATTAATCTAAAAAATTATATATTTTTATCTTTTAAGCAAAGGGAAAAAACTATATTTGACAATAGACCTTTTAAAACTAATATTAAGTGCTCAAATTATGACAGAATTTTGTTTATAAGTAACGAGAATTTCACATAAAATTTTAAAAAATATCGTTTTTTTTAAACACCCTAATCTATAGGTACCATCTTTATACAACACTCTGTATATATTAATCCGTGACACTTCAAAAGTCTCAGGACTTAAACATGGCACCTATAACATTAATGTTTAATACCTTTAAGGTTGTAAAAAGTAATATTGTTGAAATAAGTAAAAACGCAGGCAGCCACGGTGCGGTGTGGAAGTTCGTTCCATATGTTTAGTTCACAATGAATTTAGCCCCACGTTGGTTAAGTAAATTAATTAAACTCAGACAGACTGTACCGCGGAAAGCGTAAAGTCTGATGAATTCAATAAAAAGTTTGCTTCCACCTTTATGAGTTATTATTTTACTAACAACTACAATGTTTTGCAAAAAGACGCATGTGTATCGCGGTCCGGGATGAGCCAGTGTACATCCGGTTTTTGTCGGGGGTCTAGAGTTGGGGTACGATGTTTCGCCGGTTTGCGAACTTCTGAGTCCTCTTACAATAGACCCTCGACCTCTTCTTCGCCTTCTTGCCAATGGCGTAATGTGAAGAAGTAGGCCGGCGTGATTGTGTTGAGTAGCGGGGGATTGATTGTCTCTCGCTACTCGATACTCTAATTTGACCGCACTGCGCTTATCTTCAGGTGCAGTGTGGTCACTTTGCCGTGCCAGTATGAAAAAAAGTAAGGAACGGTTGTTCGATTAGATTATGACTGTAGACAATTTAGGAATTATTTTTAGTGAGCTAATTTTTTTAGGATGCTAGATAGATATAGAACATAACCTATCAATATAATTAATTTAGGTTTTTTATTTTCAAATTGTTTTACGGCATCCGACCTACAACTAAATGAAACATAATATACACAATAATAATCTCCAATGTATTGCCAAAGTGAAGAGCGCGCGTCGCCGCGCTGTTGCTCGATTTTTTTATTATCGTTACATTACGTTGATAGAAAAATTAAAATATAAATGATTATGTTAATGAATAATAATCATTTATTTATTTGGCTAAAATACAAAAGAAAGTAGATTTATTTCACGATATTTGATGGGTATTTTGTTCTTAATCAGCCAGCCGAAGTACTTACGCGCACGAGTATACGCAATAATAAAAATAATAGCGCGACGAATAATCTCCGCGTTGAATAGTTTTTGACAATCAATAACTAAGGGCATTTAGAAAAGGCTTAAGAAAAAAGAGTAAATCAACAATATGAAAAAAAAATCCGCAGTGGTTAACAATTACCTCATATATTCAATTCTTTTTTGGGATTTATATGCTATGTTATCGTCAGCTACTTTGGCTTAGAGATGATAACTTTGGTCATGTTTATCCAACAAGAAATCCCCGAAGAGGTAGGCAGAGGTGTACACCCACTTTTCGCCGAATTTCGGTCCCATAATGTGATAGGGGGCGAGCCTATCGACCCTATAATAAAAGTAGATATAACAATAATAATTATAGAGTTCTTAAATTAGATTTTTTTTTTAATCTTCTATAAATGTAATTAATAGTTTCACAACTATATCAATTAGGCTTATTAGTCTATTTGGAACTGTTTCAATTAAAGCGACATTAAATGATATTTAAAAAAAAACTTTATGGAAAGTAAATAATAGACTTAAATTAAAATTATAAAACGTATTGTTAATTATTAAGTTCGATGATTTTAATATGTGACGGGTCGACCGGTCATCGGCCGAGGCAGTGAGAGGGCTTACACGTCCCTCTCAGACCTCCAGATATGGTCAGGATGCATAGCGTATGATAGTTCGGTAATAAAACACGAGATTAACACTTCAGAGTCTATTTAAGCTACCACCAGTTCGGAATGCAGTCATCCATGGGGAAGAGCTGGCAAGAATCCCTCATGGTTGCTCTTTTAAACACATCACAGTTTACATTACAATATGCGGTACACAATAACACTTTCACATCACGTTAACTTTCTACTTTAACAATATTTCGGCATTACGACCGACAAGTTACTGTTTCAATAATAATACACGAATGCCGCACCAAAGACGAGGTGCTCTTTTATATAGTGATTTTCGTTGTGACCCACTCCTCTGCGAGTGAGATCACTCGATAAACATGTCGAAACCACCTTCAAAATAGCAAAACAAATGGCGGTACCTACAGTTTACAATGAATAAAGTTATAAGCAAGTTCAATTCAGTGTCCGTATTCATCACGACCCAGCATATGTTTAATTACTTAATAAAAATGTTCATTTATATTTTCTTTCAGGCACATAGTCCTGACTCCACACTAGATCAAATCTTTAGGGTATCAAGAACTACGAGGGACTACGGTCGCCAGAATTCTGGAGGGGATAGATGTCTAATGATTTAAAATTATGCACTGCTCAATTCGTGACGCCATCACCTGTGGCCATTACAGTGCAGTTGTGCGAGAGAGATAGTAAGATATTCCCAGTATAGAGTATATTTACACATATGTACTTCTTATAATTATAACCTTAAAATTAAACACAAGAAAGTACGTTAATTCCCCACGGAAGTTCTTATCTATCACTCAGGTAATAGTCGTTGTTTATTTGTCAACTGAACGACAAGATCTTAAAAATTCTTTAAATAATTGTGCAATATTCGTACAGTTGTTACGTAATATAGTAATATAAAAATTATACATCTCTCTTAAATGTTGTTAATATGGGAATTTATATAAAATATAAAAACTAGCGGACCGTGCAGACGTCTTCCTGCCCGTAAAAGCAGCACCACACCGACTACAGCGCCATCTGCTTGATTTGTGAATCTAAACCATCCAGGGCGCCACCCAAACGTTTACAAAAAAAATCATTCAAATCGGTCCAGCCGTTTAGGAGGAGTTCAGTGACATACACACGTACAGTAGAAATATATATATAACTAGATGTTGCTCGCGGCTCCGCCCGCGTGGAGGTTATTTTTGTAAGAAAAGGTGTACAATCCAGAAACCTGTACAATATTATGCATGTATCATACATATAAACCTTCCTCTTGAATCACTCTATCTATTAAAAAAAGCGCTTCAAAATCCGTTGCATAGTTTTGAAGATTTAAGCATACATAGGGACGGACAGCGACAGCGACTTTGTTTTATACTATGTTATGAAGATTAGCAGTGGCAAAAAATGAAATAAAGCTGACACTATTTTTTCTAAAAGATTACAAACGTAATCTTGATTTTAAAATTCAATATTATATGTTTTATTGATGTTTTTATTTTGTCATTTGAAGAGGAAGTATTCTCGGCTTCCCTTCGCAAATAGACAATGAAAGCGAACTGTATATTACAACGGAATCTGGAGCAATATGAGGTACTTACAGTACAGCTGACAGACCCGCACAAATATTGGGGATCACATTTATATTGGCCTTGATGCTCCAATCACCGTCCAAATACAATATATACGAATGGTATTGTAGTCAAACACATTTATTGTATTTTTGTTGCAGTAGATATTGGACGAGGCGGTCGCTCGTCTAATAGTTCTGGTTCGAAAATGACAAACTACTATGGATTTTCGAAATTGCGTGTTACTGTTTTTTTTTTGTGTTAACTATCAATTTGATGGTGAAACAAAACATCGTTGGGAAAGAAAAGCGTTGGTAGTCTATACAGATGTAATCTTGATATACATCCTAACTAGTAGCTATAAATTCTTATTTCTAATTTAGGCACGTATCACCTTTTACAGTAACACTTATGTAGACTTAAACGTAGCTAGCGTAGTAACTTAACGCAGCCGTTCCATAACGTTGTTTATCTATAATGTTGTTATTGTATGCAATTGTTGCTAAAATATTGAACAATAGAACTAGGAACGCGATCAGATTATCAGCGACAACGACCGATCTACTATTGATGAATGCAACAGTTTTAGATGATTTAATATTTATGCTCTTGTTCCATTTTAATTAAAATAAAAATATTTTGTATATAATTATTATTTGCATAAACAGTAACACGAACGATGCTTTCGATCTTCAATATAACATTCATGAAAACGCCAACGATAATGACATATTATGGTAATTATTTAACCGACATCGTTGCCGGAAACAACGATGTTGATAACGATTAAAGTTCACAAAATAACGATTCACACTGATGAAAAATAACGAAAATGTCCGTCTTAACCAGTCATGACTCATAGGCTCGCCGGTGGCGCGTCAACACTAGCAACACTTTCCGTTCTTCTATGCTATTTTTAACTTTAATGCTATGGAAATAAAAGATTGTATTATACTCCCTACTTTTTTTTTGTATCCGTCTAGACTTGATTAAACGTGATTAAACGTTCTGCTATGTGTATGTTTACAATGCTTTGTTAAAACACGCTCAAACTCCGCAAGATCCGAATGCATATTTAAAAACAAAACAAACTGAATGGAAACGTGGATCGGTAACAATACACGACTTGTTGAAATATTCTCCGGGGTGCTCGAAACTTTTCTGTCTTGACTTTTGCCACAGAGACCGCGGGCGCGAAGTTGTTAGCACAATTCTCATTGAGTAACTTTTGTTTAGTAAACCAGCGAGTTGAATAACACAAAGCGCCAGTCGCAGGCGAATGTGTGATTATTAAATGTATATGAGAACTAAATAGTTAAGGTGCATTCACACGTGTATGGTGTTAATTTGAATGTTGAGCGTTGCATACAAAAAGCTACTGAAGTGATGGTACCAGAGTTTGAACTGTTTTTAATTGTTGCATTATATTTAACAAGGACTCATAAAAATTTTGAACTTGATATATTTTGATAGGTTCTTGTTTACTAGACAAAAAAATATGCTGTCTTGACTTTTTCAAGTCAAGATTGTTTTTTTTCTTTATTTTTTGAGAAAACGTATCAACTGAAACTAGCCGAGTAAGCTGTAAAACGAAAGGCTGTGGGTTCGATTCCTGCACCGAGAAACATGTTTGTGTGACCGAGAGATAATTGTTTCGGGTCTGGGTGATGTGGGACCGTAGTCTCTCGTATACTCTGGACTAGTAAAATATTCTTCTGATGATAGATCAGTCGGACATATGGTTTTAAACTCCATTACATCTATAATTAAATATATTTGCTGGTGGTAGGATATTCATATCCGCCCGGATAGCTCGCACCGTACACATACAAAACCCGCCATAGCGACACACGTAAGTATGACGCGTTCCGGGTTCAGCCAGTGTACATCCGGTTTTTGTCGGGGGTCTAGGGTTGACGTTTGGCTGTGTTGGGGCCATCTGAGTACTCTGACACTAGACCCTCGACCGCTTCTTTACCTTCTTGCTCATGGCGTAGTGTGAAGAAGCTACACAGCAGGCCGGCATGATTGTGTTGAGTAGTAGTGTTTGGAAAGTCAACAATCTGGCCATTTTGTTCGGATGCCATAACACTTTTAGAATGGTATAAACGTGAATAGACTTTCTAGTTTTCCCGGCAATATGCTATAAAAATCGGTGCCTACTTTTTAAGTTTTTTTGCAGATTATTTGAGAACACTTAAATTTATTGGAACGGAGTTCCTTATTAATATTTGATAATAATAATACTAGCCCTGTATTAAACATTGTCCCACTGCTGGGCACGGGCCTCCTCTACTAATGAGAGGGGTTAGGCCTTAGTCCACCACGCTGGCCTAATGCGGGTTCGCAGACTTCTCATACCTTCGAAAAATTCTCAGATATGCAGGTTTCCTCACGATGTTTTCCTTCATCGTTAGAGCAAGCGATAATTAACATTTGAATATTTGATAAATTCTATTGAACTTACTATAAGTTTCGTAATCAAGCCATATTTAACATGTATTTTTACACGCTTTACATTAGCTTCACCAGGGCACTAAAAAAATATAATTTTAGATCATATTTTTTTGTCATATGGTCTTGATTTGAAATTAAGTCTTTTAAATATACATAAGTACTTTGATGCTGTTTTCAGACTAAAAACAAGAAAATTAATTATGTTGTAAAAAACTAAAAACACGCTTAAAAGCTAGTTGAACTAAAAAGTAGAAAATAATTTGATTGTAAAAAAGCGTGGGTTGGTTTTTAATCCTGATAATAGGAATATCTTGGAAGTTCATTTCTTTGTAATTTTCGGGTTGCGGGGCTAATAGACAATTCTTTCTCCATTCATTTGGACAGATATATATTTAGAGTTTTACTTTTGAACTTCTTTTGAAGCTACAAAGTACTGAAGAAACTTATATTATTTTATATGCCATAGTAAATGTGTGGCTGAAAAGCTCACTCTATAGAAACACATCTCATTAGCAGACTGAGTAACGGTAAAGTTACCGTAAAGTATACGTGCAGAAATCTTGTATTAAGTTTATTATTGCCGCGAGCGGAGCACTCGATGTAGCTTTATTTGGAGCCACTAAATATGATAGATCGGTGTCTATTTTTAATTTTTAAAGATATAGTTTTTGCTCATCAATTACTATCAGTGTTAACTTACTATTCATACTTTATTTAAATCCATGAACTTATCGTGAAATATATATAAAAATGAATTCATATTTCCCGTGATCACGGCATCACGCGTGAATGGCTGGACCGATTACGCTAATTCTTTTTTGTTGTGTTTATTAGTGTCAAGATAAGGTTGTTATGTAAGAAAAAATTAAGAAAGTTGCGTGGAAAATTAGAATCCATACTAATACTATAAATGCGAAAGTAGCTCTGTTTGTTTATTTGTTTGTTACCTCTTCACGACTAAACGGCTGAACGGATTGTAATGAAATTTGGTAAGGCAATAGATTATATCCTGCATAAGGACATAGGCTATCTTTTTTCTCAAAAACAACCTTGAAAGGGGTCAAATAGGAGTTCAAAATTTGTATTGGAAATCCATAATTCCTCGACTTAGGAATCTGTAAATTCATATTTAGGCTTTTGGTAGGAAATAAAGAAATACGTGTTTCAACGTTTTTGAAAAATCATCCCTAAAAGGGGCAAAGTAAGGTTAAACTTATGGGGTATTCTTTAGATGCAATCTCAAGATTCAGGCAGTATTTAGTAACTCACTCGCTGTGAATATGGCCCTGGGTTTATACATTAGAATGTCTGTACAATGGCATCGCGGGTCGATGTTTGTTGCGCCTTTGTGTTGGTAACGGCTTGTTAGCTACCAGCCAACCCCTCAGAACGACAAGACGCTCTCAAGACCAAATATCGAGTTGTTTCACAAATTGGTATTATTTATTTAAATTAATAGTAACAGTAAGTTTGATAATCATTATGTTATATTCAGCATGTCACAGGAATAACGCACACTCTATATGACATACACTGAAATTATACTGTGATGAACTTAAGTATTGCTTATGTATTTGAAACTTATTTTTAAAAAACATATTTCCTCGTACATAAAGTACCTACATTTTATTTACATATACACACTCACGCCTGTATTCCCCGAAGGGGTAGGCAGAAGTGTAACTAGTACACCCACTTTTCACCGAATTTATTACGGTCCATAATGTGATATTGGGGGAGCCTATCGCCATACCGGGCACAATTTCAGACTCCGGTCTAATATTGAGTAGGTACATATTTCTAAATTGAAAAACCCTACATCACTTTACCCAGTGTGGTGCAGTGTGGTCACCTTGTTGTGCCAGGATAAAAAAAAAACAAAGAAAAAAGAAAACCATGTCCCGGGGATCAAACCCGAGACTCCAGCACAGCAGTCCGCTTCCTTTACTGTTACTAATATCACAATATTTAGCAACACTGTTATATACATGCGCTCTTACAATATGGTCCGTGAGTCACTTATACGGGGTCCTAGTTGAAAACTAGCGCTACGCATACTGCCTAGCCTAATGCTAAACTAGAACCCTTTCAACATTTTCATGAGACACGCTGTTATATCATTTTAATGATTTTTTTTGTAGCCTCAATTATTTGTTATCAGTATTTCTTTTTGTGCTGAATAAATGTTTTTCTTTCTTTACTCTAATGCAAGGCTGCCTGTCTAATGCACTATGGTTTGGGTATTAAAGTTGAAAGCGAACTTCAAAGCTTTAGTTAATCTTACGCTTATTGTTTGATCATACAAACACACACACACATGGCCTCGATGGCGCAGTTGTAGTTGCGCATGCGTTACGATTGCTGTGCTGAGGTCTCGGGTTCAATCCCCGGGTCGGGTAAAGTGATATTGGGTTTTTCTATCTAGAAAATCTCAGTATTAGCCCGGAGTCTGGAACATGTGCCCGGTATGGCGATAGGCTCGCCTCCTATCACATTATGGGGCCGAAATTCGGCGAAAAGCGGGTGTACTGGTTACACCTCTGCCTACCCCTTCGGAGATTACAGGCGTGAGTGTATATGT
Organism: Laothoe populi; assembly: GCA_905220505.1. Classification (NCBI taxonomy): domain Eukaryota; kingdom Metazoa; phylum Arthropoda; class Insecta; order Lepidoptera; family Sphingidae; genus Laothoe; species Laothoe populi. Next base: position 7,115,947 of record HG992170.1, read on the forward strand.
ATGATGTATGTATGTATACACACACATGCTGGTGGTAGGATATTCATATCCGCCCGGATAGCGACCACCGTACACACACTGTGTAAAACCCGCCATAGTGGCACACGCAAGTGTGTCGCGTTCCGGGATTAGCTAGTGTACATCCGGTTTTTGTCGGGGTTTAGAATTGGGGTACGATGTTTGGCCATTTTACGGCCTTCTGAGTACTCTGACAATAGACCCTCGACCGCTTCTTCACCTTCTTGCCCAGGGTGTAGTGTGAAGAAACAGGACGGCATGATTGTGTTGAGTAGCGGGGGGTAGATTGTCTCTCGCTACTCGATACTCTAATTGGATTGCACTGCGCTTACCATCAGGTGCAGTGTGGTCACTTTGCCGTGCCGGTATAAAAAAGACACATTCATTTTGACAATGGAACTTATACACGAGTGTATATATCTACGAAATAAGAACCTTGAATGAATGGGCACTGCACATTCAAGATGTATGAGTCCACTTAAGTATTCTATTTCCTGCGGACGTGTCTGCGATGTATAGTTCCGCTGAATTATTCTTGAAAGGGTTCCTTACGACGTTAGATAATATAGATACCTTAACTTGATGTTTTTTGGCCTTTGGGAAATGTTCGAGCTGGATTTTGAAAAACCTTTTTAGCCGCGTTGATCGTATTGGGTAGGGGGAATACTTATAGGCTCGCGTCACCGACATGCTACACTTCGTCCAAACGTTTATTGTTCTTGACATAAGTACGCCTATGAATTTCTATAATTAAATTAAGAAGAAAGATTTTATATTTTAATGTTATGTTTTTTTTTGTTTTCCTTCACCGTTAAGCAAGCGATAATTAACATTTAATACATACATAACTTAAGAAAAGTCAGAAACTTAAGAAAACATCGTGAGGAAACCTGCATATCTGAGAATTTTTATACGAATTTCGAAGGTATGTGAAGTCTACCAACCCGCATTAGGCCAGCGTGGTGGACTAAGGCCTAACCCCTCTCACTAGTAGAGGAGGCCCGTGCCCAGCAGTGGGACAATGTTTAATACAGGCCTAGTATTATTATATTTTTTTTGTTGTTATAACACGTCCGAATTTGTTGTACTATGGTGAAGCGACGGTGGGGCCAGCTGAAAATCAGTGCTGTGTTACAACAGCGTATACTGAGCTGGTACCCCTTCCACCGCACATATTGCAACGAATCGTATGTAAGTTAGATATTTAATTTTATTTCTCTTGCTTCTGTAAATATGTGTGTTGTATAAATAAATGGTTTATGGTTTATAATTATTGACAATAAATCGCGATATAATCCGTAAAATTCGTTTTATTTCAAAGCAATAATTATTAAAATAGTTACTACTTCATGGATGCTGTTATAAAGAACCCACTAATTCCAAAGTTTAAAGTTTTCACTTCTGTCGGCAGTCCCCATGACTGTTTGATATTTTAAGTTTGCTGGTGGTAGGATATTCATATCCGGGCGGATAGCGACCACCGTACACAGGGTGAAAAACCCGCCATAGTGGCACACGCAAGTGTGTCGCGTTCCGGGATCAGCCAGTGTACATCCGGTTTTTTTGGGGGTCTAGAGTTGGGGTACAATGTTGGCCATTTTGCGGCCTTCTAAGTACTCTGACAATAGACTCTCGACTGCTTCTTCACCTTTTTGCCCATGGCGTAGTGTGAAGGAGCAGGCCGGCATGATTGTGTTGAGTAGCGGGGGATAGATCGTCTCTCGCTACTCGATACTCTAATTGGACCGTACTGCGCTTACCATCAGGTAAAGTGCGGTCACTTTGCCGTGCTAGGATAAAAAAAAAATCGTTCAGTGTTGAAATAATTATCTAACTATTCTACTGTTGTCATGTAATACAACTATCTAAAAAGGCGTCTCCATATGGGTATATAAGTTGGTCTACCATAATATCAATTCGCCTGACTTGAAATAAATAAAACAATTGGGTGCGTGTACTTATGTACGCCCGTGAGAAGTTATACTTCTTTGCCATCATTAAAAAATGGTTTTTGATTGCATGCAAATATTAAGAATTAATATTAATAATATTTTAATTTATATCAATAAATAATACATACGGATAGTTCATAGTACGCGCGCATCTTAAAATTTCACTCTTATAATTTTATAAAGTATAACTTAAAAAATTATTGTGGCCAGTACATATGTTATAGTATTATGCAAGACCGAAATACTAAAACAAATCTCCTTATATTTATGCCAGCCTGGTACATAAAGTGAATAATGACAGTGACGTCATGATGACGTACCCAAGAAGTATGTAGGAACAAACAAACCTTGCATTTTTATTACCTAGAAGCATCTAGAAGTCACTAGAAATGTAAGTATTACGAAAGACCGAAATAATAAAAAAGAATAACAACAAAATATTTTTAATGGCCAGTACTTTATAGTATTATGAAAGACCTAAATAATATTATCTACTATATAGTACTAATTCGGTCTTTCATAATACCATAACGTACTGGCCACATTTAAATGATTAATTTAAATTTTATAATTCAGACCTAGATATATTCTGTAATCTAATATAATCCAAAATAGTTTAGTGGCAGACACACTGTAGTACTCTTAGTACAGTGTGTTTACCACTAAACTATTTCGAAATCGTACGATTACCATTTTAAAATTACGTATCATATATCATAAATGTTTTTACGATCTAGGTAGTCTGCCCTTTTTGACTGACTTCAAAAAAAGGGGGTTTTCAATTGGTCGGAATCTTTTTTTTATGTATGTTCCCCGATTACTCGAAGACGCCTGGATGGATCGAGAAATTGTTTTTTTGTTTAAATGGGTATACTTCCCAGGCGGTCCCATGGGCACCAAGTTAGGATCTGATGATGGGATCTCAGAAAAATCGAGGGCAACCCTCAAATTTTATATGGACGCATTATTGATACACATATAAGTGCCATCGTAAATAAAAGTTATCAGATGTATGGTTTTGTCATGAGAGCTTGTAAGGACTTCAAAAAAGCTACTACATATCTAACCTTATATAAGACCTTGATTAGGTCACAACTAGAGTACGCTTGTTTCATTTGGAACCCACTATATAATAAATACACAAACCAAATTGAAACAGTACAACATAAATTTCTTCGTAGTATGCATTATAGATGCTTCCGCGTGCGTCTTACATACAGTGAGTTGTTATGCAAGTATAAGATGCTTTCCTTAAAATCTACACGATGTCAACTTGAAGCAATGTTCCTTTATAAAATGTGTCGCGGTTTTGTCGATTGCACCGAAATAAATAACAAAATATGTTACTTGGTACCGAGAACGGTTCATAGGCGTAAGGTGAGGACGCGTACTCTCTTTGCGACTGAGTCATGCAGGACCAATGCCGGTGTGCGCTCTCCCTTACGTCGACTTGTAAATACATATAATAATCTCTTCACAGACGTTGATATATTCTGTTTATCAGCTTTTAAGTTTAAACGCCAGATTACGGAGATTCTTGCAATGAATGACCCACTTTTTCAGTGAGTCGTTCTTTGTAGGATTCTCATATTTGTATCTTGCGCTATAATCCTAGTTAATAAATAAAAAAATAATAAAAAAAAAAACGTAAACTTTATAATGTTAAAGCCCCTTGTATGAAACACTATTATTGTAATCCGTGGAAAATGTTGTGGATTGTATATATAGCCTATACTTTGTAATTATTCTGTGTTGTAATTTTGTAATGTACAATTGTTTGTTTTTCCTCAATAAATAAAAATAAAATAAAAATAAAAATAAATTTGTTTTTTTATTGAAGTCTGAGTACTTACTCGACCTACATATCGAGTATTGTGATAGTGATGAATGGTACTGATACGTTTATTTTCGACTGTTTGATGTTTTCTTTGTTTGTATAAAAAGGTCACGTTTCTTTGAATATTTTATGTTTTTTCTATTCTCTACAATAAACAAAGGCCAAAGACAAATCTCACCTTACCCCTCTCATTATCACTATTCACTATTAGAGAAGGCCTGTGCCCAGTGGTACAGTGTAAATATAATGCAGATATGGTCTTATTATATACAAAATTATTGTTACTAGTATTTTAGTGCCTGTGACTGCCTCGGTGGCGCAGTTGTTATTGCGCATGTGTGACGACTGCTGTGCTGAGGTCCTGGGTTCGATCCCCGGTCGGGTAAGGTGATATTCTATCTAGAAATACTCAGTATTAGCCTGGAATCTGGAATTGTGTCCGATATGGCGAGAGACTATAACCACGATACATACTATCACATTATGGCACGGTAATAAATTCGGCGAAAAGTGGGTGTAGTGGTTACACTTCTGCCTACCCCTTCGGGGATTACAGGCGTGAGTGTATATGTATGTGGTATTTTAGTAGTTAAAAAACATAATCCTTCCTTGGCAGTCGGGTAAATACCAAGATGATGTATGTAAGCGTTGTTATTTGAAATCTTGTCGGTGTTCAATGTAGGTATGTTTATCGAGTGTTAAGTAAAGCTTAACATTATGTGTTTGTGTTTAATATTAGCTGGTTATTAAATACAGCATGAAATTAATCAACTGAACTAATTTACAACACAGTTTAATGTGTATAACCAATAAAACTATTTTCATAACTAAATACGTTAAACACATAAACTTAAAATATATTTAAAATTAAAATACATATCTATTTAGCAGCGGCTTTGCTGTGCCTTGGCATTGCAGAAGTCTATGGGCGGCGGTGAGTACTTACCATCAGGTGGCCCGTCTGTTCGTCTGCCTATCCAGGCACTAAAAAAATAAAAAACATTTATTAATATGGCCCGGTATGGCGAAAAGTTTGTGTACTGGTTATACCTCCGCCTAATCCTTCAGGGACTACAGACGTGAGTATATATGCATGTACCATTATTAATAACTTCTTATGGAAGTAAACTTGAATAGCGTCCTCTATCAAATCATTATCATCTCCTTTTTAATACCTTTATTAATTTATTTGCGAACATTTATAGATATTCTATTCATACAGAATACTTCGTAACGAAGCCATATTTTACATTTATTTTCTATAGCGATTGGTTCAGCAGTCTTCTTAGAAATCAACGCAATTTTACAGATTTGCGCGACAACTCAATTAAGCGACTGCATCAAAGAGCATTATAATACTACTGAAAGACGAACTCAGTTTTGCAGTGAAATATTAAAAAAGGTAAAATTAAGCTTCTGAAACTATACTGGCCAGTATTCGTATGAAATAGGCTAGTTGACTGTTTTTATATTATTCTTTATGGTCTATATTATTGAAACATTATCTGTATATACACATATAAAAGAAGAAACTGACTGACTGACTGACTGATCGATCAACGTACAGCCAAAACGGCTGGGGTTAGAGACTTGAAATTTTGACAGGAGGTACCTTTTATGACGTAGGCATCCACTAAGGAAGGATTTTTGGAAATACCACCCCCAAAGGGGGTAAAATAGGGGAAGAAAGTTTGTATGAAAAATCCGTCACTTTTGAAGTTAAACGCATGAATATTGGTATTGTGCCTCTCAGTTAAAAATAAAAAAAATATTTCAGGATTTTTGAAAATTCCACCCCTAAGGGGGGGGGGGGGGTAAAATAGGGATGAAAGTTTATATAAACTCTTTTATTGGGGGTTTATCAATAATTCTAATATTATAAATGCGAGCGAATGTTTGGATAGATGGATGTTTGTTACTCAATCAGGCTACAACAGCTCGACGGATCTTAGGACGGATTATAGTCTGGAATAGCACATAGGCTACGTTGATCCCGGAAAAATGTACGGTTCCCGTGGGATAGGTTTGTTTTTGTTTTAGACAGAGCAAGGGATCCACATGATTTTTTGCATAGTGTTAGTTGAGGGGCTACTTTTTATACCAGAAAATGCACGGTTTCTATGGGATAGCATAATACAGGAAGATGTAATAGATTAAGATGTCTCCATGGATTTTATACCATTTTTTCCAAAAATAACTATCACGCGGGCGTATCCGCGGGCAAAAGCTAGTCATTAATAAACATAAAGCATAAGTTTTCAAGATTTGATTTGCATTTTTATAAAACAACTTTATTTTTCTCAACAAAACACTATCAACTGTCATGGCCTCTCGTATGACGTGACCATCCGCAAAACTAATAGACGTTTGGCTCAGCGTTTAAGATGTTTCGAACGGTGACATCGTGCTAACTGATTTTTGAATGCTTTATTTTTACATATTTATTTCTTGAAAATATTAAATAATCACATATAAATTAACCAATTTGGTTTAATTTTCGATATTTTTAGACTAATATCTATTATAAAAACCAAAGTTTTATCAGGTTTTCATTTACTCTCAACTACCCTATTGTATGAAATGAACGAATGAATGGAGAAGTTATACTTAATTTGCGATTGATTTCTAATACCAATACATTTAGCGAATCATCAATTAGGTGTGTGGGAAATGCAATGGTCACTGAAAGTCGTTAATTATACTTGGTTAATTGGTGAGTGGAATGTGGCCGTTATGCCCCTCTCAATATTCATGAAGAGATTTTTGTTAGGGTTGTCACAACGTATTCATACATCAGTAGGCATCAAGTAAACAATGTATAATACATGTGTGTTATATCATCTGTCATATTATGTCATCTTGTAATAAAATAGCTTATTCATACCAATACTATAAATGCGAAAGTAACTCTGTTTGTTTATTTGTTACCTTTTCACGACTAAACAGCTGACCGGATTGTGATGAAATTTGGCAAGGAGATAGATTATATCCTGGAGAAGGACATAGGCTATCTTTTTTCTCAAAATACAACCTTGAAAGGGGTCAAATAGGAGATCTAAATTTGTATGGGAAATCCATAATTCCTCGACTTAGGGATCTGGAAATTCATATTTAGGCTTTTGGTAGGAAATAAAGAAATACGTGTTTCAACATTTTTGAAAATCATCCCTAAAAGGGGCAAAGTGAGGTTAAACTTATGAGGTATTCTTTAGATGCAATCTCAAGATTCAGGCACAACACTTGAGAGGCTGGACAATCGCTACAGGTGCCTCAGTGCAGAGGACAACTCCTTGGATTGTTTACTTCTGCTCCCGAAAATAACCTCCACGTGGTCGGAGCCGCGAACAACAGCTAGTTATTTATAAATAATAGAAATATTAGAGGCCTTCTAATGGATGTAAAAACATTTGAATGCAACTGTTCCTATATTTTAATACGTTTACGCAAACAAGTTGCTTATCGATTTATTTGTTAATTAATCTATGTTATTTCAACGGTGGCGCAGTTGTAATTGCGCATGCGTTACGACTGCTGTGCTGAGGTCTCTGGTTCGACCCCCGGGTCGGGTAAAGTGATATTGGGTTTTTCTATTTAGAAATACTCAGTATCAGCCCGGAGTCGGGTATTGAGCCCGGTATGGCAATAGGCTCGGCCCCTATCACAGTATGGGACGGTTATAAATTCAGCGTAAAGTGGGTGTACTGCTTACTCCTCTGCCTACTCCTTCGGGGATTACAGGCGTGAGTGTATATGTATGTATATTCTTTCAATATTTCTTTTGCTTAGAACAAATTTTATTATTTTTAATATATAAAATAAGAGGCAACCCTTAACCACATCATGATGTTAGTGGCATAACCGCAACAAGAAATTCAATGATTCAATCCCGTGTGCATTCCAACTATATGCTGACGTTCTATGTAGACTGTATGAGTCAGAGTAAGTTTCCAGATTATTAAATCGAATTCAATTTTATATTCTTGACATAGTGTCGCCCATTGAAATTCAACCGTAATTCATTATTTCTATGGTTTCTTTTGTCAAAGAGATACTGTGTAATAATTGCATTTTTGAAGTAATAACTCCATAAGACACGTTTGCACGTTTTGGGAGTGGAAAAGCACTGAACTCACATGACCGTCACGCCCAGATTATTTTATTTTGACGTGAGCACGCCTATGAAGTTCTATAATTATTGATAGGCAATCATAAATCTTTTTTGTTTAATTTTTTTTATATAAAAGAAGGCAAAGGTTCTCCACCATGCAGCCTTGCAATCATAAACCATCAAAGTTACTACAGGATGGAAGTTGTTTCAAAATAAGAACACAGTGATTCGAAAGTTTTGAGTTGTCACTTCTATCGGTGGTCCCCATGACTGCCTTATTTGTTTTTTTTAGAATATAACTGCCATTGTGTAAAAATCTTGTACCAATACATAATTAGCGTATGTTATGTGACGTGAGTAACATTGGCAGTATGAACTTTAAGTGTTTTATTTTATTGCAATTAATGTATTTATCACACATGTTATATTTTAGCTTTCTGCACTCCTTCTCGATAAAACTTTAACTATGCCAAATTTGACGTACCTTCTAACAGGTTGGAACTGGAAATCTTTAGGGGAAGCCTATGTTCAGCAGTGGAGCAATTGCGATCATATAGTGAGTTTTTATGCGAAATCTGGGGTTTTTTTTACCAAGAAAAAAAATGCTCAGTTTATATTTTTTTATCCTGGCACGGTAAAGTGACCACTGCACCTGACGATAATAGCAGTGCAGCCCAGTTAGAGTATCAAGTAGCGAGAAAAAATCTCACTCACAAATAAGAATTTGCAGATGATTCAATTGGAATAATTGTACTTTGTATTTTTAAACTCAACATTTCAAGCTAAATCTGCGAAAAGCTCATATAAATAACTTTTTACAGGCTGTATGCGGTTTAATTAAGCTAATACAGCTCTTTGAAGCAGACTGGGTAGAAAGTTCGTCAAAGAACCCACCCTACACCTAGAGAAACCGGGGCTGGTTCAAAGACGTTTATATTACATAGCTGTTGCTCGCGGCTCCGCCCGCGTGGATGTCATATTGGGGAGAAAAAGTATACAATACAAAATACCAATTTCCATGCGTTTAACTTAAAAAATGACGGATTTTCATACAAAATTACATCCCCTATTTTACCCCCTTAGGGACGGAATTTCCAAAAATGTGAAAACGTGAAACATATATTTTATTTTTAACTAAAAGGCCAAATACAATTTTTTATGAATTTGACTTCAAAAATAACGGATTTTCATACAAACTATCATCCCCTATTTTACCCCCTTAGGGGTGGTATTTCCAAAAACCCTTCCTTAGTGGATGCCTACGTCATAAAAGGTACCTACTGTCAAAATTTCAAGTCTCTAACCCCAGCCGTTTAGGCTGTGCGTTGATCGATCAGTCAGTCAGTCAGTCAGTTTCTTCTTTTATATACAGACTAGCACTGCAAGCCGGTCTTAAAATATGTTAAGGTGTAATATTGCATGTGGTAGGGAAGTTGCATTAGATATTCATTTAAAGTTTTTTATTTATCCTGGCACGGGATTGTGACCACACTGCACCTGGTAACTGCAGTACTGTCCAGGTAGATTATTAATTAGAGAGAGACACCTATCCCTGGCTACTATTTAAAATCATGCTAGCCAGCTGAGTAGCTTATTTACAATACGCTTAAAGGACCCAGGTTCGTAGATTCGATGTACCCCCCATTAAATTGTTGAACAGTTTGCCAGCTACCGTGATCCCTCCTTCCTATAAGCCTGGGTCCTTCAGTCATAGTGTGAAGAAGCTACACAGCAGGCCGGCATGATTGTGTCGAGTAGCGAGATAGGTCTCTCGGTACTTGATACTCTATCTGGTAGACAGTGCCCTTACCATCAGGTACAGTGTGGTCACTTTGCCGTGCTAGAATTAAAAAGAACCCAGGATCATAGGAAGGAGGGAAAAGTGGGCCGGTAAACTGTTTCAGCTGAATGGTGCGAAAGATACGAGTTTATGAATCTTATGGCTTGGGCCGGGGTTGTAAGCATCACGAAGCTGTGGCTGTATAGCCACGTTTCATACCAGAACCACGCATACTGGATGCGTGGTTCTGGTATGGAACGGAGGTAGATTAAGCAATTCTTCGGAACATTCGCGATCATACAGGCAAGGAGGCAGTGGTGTATCGGTTCAAAGCTAGTGGATGGATAATTAATTTTAAGCACACAATGCTATGTGTGTGTGATATCATACGAATTGTTGTGTATTTGTGTGTCAGTACAGGTAAGCCGCCATTTAACAAACAAAGGAACGTCCAATTCACCCATATTAATAGTACATTATCTTCTAAACTATTTAAAAGGTTAAAAACCGCGGTAACGTTTGGCCAGTGAAAGGTAGAATAGTTAGAAATTCTTACATTCCTCGTCCGTAATCCGTACACTTTGGGATTATTTCGTACAGAAAATGCGGGTACTCTAGTAACGGTAAGGGGAAATTTTAACTCTAAACATGTTGAAAAGAATTTACCTGTATCCTCTTTTTAAAATAGTTTGTATTTTCAGAAATATCTTTCGTGTATTCGTCGGAAGCTGCATGGATTATGTCATAAATAGCTACTTTAGTAATACTATTATTGGAACTCTTCTTGATTATTATAACCATGGTGATGCGATGAGAGGCATGGTGTACTCGCTCAACAAACATAAATATGGAACTAATATTCTAATTATCGTATTCCGTCTGGGTATGTCATGCTCGCTAAAGTGTCTGTGCTTGCTGCGGCGCCATGTGCTAGGTCCGGTCTCTTCCTTGTAACATGGCTGAGGAGGCCGATGGCTGACACATGCGTCATTACTCGTGACCGGGTGCGGCTCGTGTGGACTGGTCTGCTTAGACTATTTCAGTAAGGACCAACTGCTTTGTTAAATCGAGATTTTAATCACTCACGATGGATTTTTATTCATAATATTGCAATAAGGCAACTTAACATCCATTGAGCTGCTCTAATCTAATGTAATTAAACTGAAATCGTATATTAATTGTTTGACCAAATATTGTTAACCGGTGTGAAAAGAGCAACGCTAGAGTTTCTTGCCCGTTCTTCTCTAACGAAACTGCATTCCGAACTGGCGGTAGAGTAAAAAATTGACTGAATCTAAATGATGTATAACATTTCATGGATTCAATAAATATTTGATTTTTGATTTTTCAACTCCGTTCCAAAAGTTATAATTTCTGAATGAGGAAAAAAAAAAAATTGTCTGCCACAAGTGATACTCATGCAACTAATTGCAGATTTGCTTATAAAACCTGACCAGTGTTTAACATTGTCCCACTGCTGGGCACTGGTTTCCTTTACTGATGAGAGGGTCTAGGGATAGTCGTCGCTGGCCTAACGCGGGTTGATATACTTCACATACTTTTGAAATTCTTATGAGAATTCTCACGATGTTTCCCTTCACCGTTAAAATAAGTGATAATAGTAATATGTGATAATAAGCCACAGTATGCCTACGACTAGGCGATCGCCAATACCATAACTAAATTATTACTTTATAATTAAAAATAAAACCATCTTCAAAAAAACCCAGACAACTAAAAAGCAACAAATAATCGGTCACATTTACATCACTTAATTACATACCGATTATTTTTTGCTTTTTAGTTGTTTCTGGGGTTTTTTGAAGACTGTTTTATTTTTATTTAAAAAGTAATAATTTATTTTTTGCTTTTTAGTGGTACAAATATAAAATAGGTATGTTGGATAGAGTACCAAAAGAAAACACCACTGAAAAAGTCACAGAAAAACAAAATCCGCAGTTTCGTATATTTGGACATCATATTTTTTCAAGTTATTTTGGTTTTAAAACCAAACTCCTCAACTGATTTTGATAAAAAATCTATGGGACCAATCTGGAAGCATATTCTCAGTAATAAAAGAAGAATTTTTCAAATCAGTCAATAAATGACGGAGTTCTGAGGTAACAAACATAAAAAAAAAACACGTCGAATTGAGAACCTCCTCCTTTTTTTTGAAGTCGGTTAAAAAAAAGCTAATTAATAAATAGTTGAACGTCTAAATCGTAATATTTAGGTGGTCAGCTGAGCACATTATATGTGTTCTAGAAAGAACTACCACAACGTTGTCAAAAGTAGATTAAAAATGTGTAAACGTGTCGTGGTAACAGCTTCATCGAATTCTTATTTCAAACGGCTCACACTGTGACACTTTATAAACTGACACGTTGGGAAAAAACGCAAAAGGTTATTTCGTTGTGTAACAGCGTTACAGATCGGGGTTTTATTTCAAACTAGTTACACTGTGACATTTGAGTGTGCCTTTTTTGGACCAACAATCTATGTTTATTTATTAATTTATTATGATCCATCAACGCAGATTACAATATTAACCTTATAACTAAACATGTGTAGTGTATTTTAATTGTTGCATCCTTAAACAGATGGTCTCAGCATGACTAAAAAATGATACAGAGAAATATAAAAAATAAGACCTAAACATACAAAATCAACACATCTACCTAGAAATGTTATTTAGATATTTTTTTAATGTTGGAAGAATGTATGAGCACCGCTGGTTAATAAATCGAATTCCTTAATATCACCAGAATATATATTATATAATTTTGATATACGTGTTATAGCTGAGTGTATTCCTAAGTTTGTTTTAAATTTTGTAGTTGGCTGTAAAATTATTTTTCCATTACTGTACACGAAATCCGTTTAGAATATGTCAAACTTTCACTTGAAACAAGGCAATGAAATAGAAAAACATTCGAGACAGAAAGACTAGTTGCAATATTGTTCTTATTTATTTAGAAGCACGGATGTAGAGAAATGCTGACATATTATTTACCGCCCACAAAACTCAACTTCACCTCTATTTCAAAGGTGGGTGAAATCAAATTTGATTGCCGATTACTTTATTGGGCACAGACGAGTAATGTCAAGGTATGAGTCGGTAGGAAATAGGGAGTACGGAACCACGCATGGTCCCAAGGAAATTGCTATGTTTTATTCCATTTGGAGAACAGGCTTTGTATGAAATATAGGTAGCGGATCTTGGAATCGACATATTACACGCAACCGTTGCTTTACGTTCATCGAGTGTTTATAAGTGTTTGTACATTCGTATTGTATTTTTTTTTTTATAATTTGTGGGACGCTACGCCCCACTCTCGTTCCCCTAACTACTTTTTTTTATAGCATAGGCCGACAAACGCGCCAGTGGGTCACCTGATGTTAAGTGATCTCCACCGCCCATGAACATCCACAATACCGAAAGTGTCATGTACGCGCTGTCGGCCTTAAAGGACAGGAATAGGGATTAGGGAAGGGAAGGGGGAATCTGGGCCTCCGGATATCTCACTTACCATACGAAACGCGACAGTAAACTGTCACTTTACGTTGGTTTTCTGTGAGACAGTGGTACTACCCCGGTCGAGCCGGCCCAATCATGCTGTAGACAAATATGTCTCCAGCGTGGCTCTACCACTTCTTAAATCTAGGGACCTAATCTACCTCCCCCTGTCTCCCTACTCTCCTTTCATTTCTTTATTTCACATCATTTTACAATTTTTTCCTTACTTTGTTTATTACTACTTATTTCAATCATTTAACCTGTTTTACACATCTTTTTAACTCTCTAACCTTATTTTATTACTAACATTTTGCGTCAATTTTATTTTAATACTAACTATATATAACTAATGATACATATCTCTGTTTTATTTTTCTATCTATTCTATTGGAACGAAGTTCCTTACGGCAGGCTTGGATAGATAGGGATTTTGCGGCGCAACCGAACTGAAAAATATGTGATAGTAAAAAGCGTGAAAAAAAGTGCGTGGAATAAAAGCGTTAAATAAGACAATCGCATACACAATTAGTTCCTGGGATTTTGCTGCGCGACAATAGTGACGTCCAGTTAGAGTAGCAAGTAATGATATCCAGTTAGAGTAGCAAGTAGTGACGTCCAGTTAGAGTGGCAAGTAGTGACGTCCAGTTAGAGTAGCAAGTGATGACGTCCAGTTAGAGTAGCAAGTAGTGACGTCCAGTTAGAGTAGCAAGTAGTGACATCCAGTTAGAGTGGCAAGTAGTGACGTCCAGTTAGAGTGGCAAGTAGTGACGTCCAGTTAGAGTGGCAAGTAGTGACGTCCAGTTAGAGTAGCAAGTAGTGACGTCCAGTTAGAGTGGCAAGTAGTGACGTCCAGTTAGAGTGGCAAGTAGTGACGTCCAGTTAGAGTGGCAAGTAGTGACGTCCAGTTAGAGTGGCAAGTAGTGACGTCCAGTTAGAGTGGCAAGTAGTGACGTCCAGTTGGAGTGGCAAGTAGTGACGTCCAGTTAGAGTAGCAAGTGATGACGTCCAGTTAGAGTAGCAAGTAGTGACGTCCAGTTAGAGTGGCAAGTAGTGATGTCCAGTTAGAGTAGCAAGTAGTGACGTCCAGTTAGAGTGGCAAGTAGTGATGTCCAAATTGAGCACGTTTTTTTTTTGCAATTTGTGTCGATTCTACATTAACCGAAGGAACTTCGTTCCTACCTGGTGTCCCACGACACCATTTAGTTTTCTTTATATATATAATTCTACTGTACGTGTGTATGTCACTGAACTCCTCCTAAACGGCTGGACCGATTTGAATGATTTTTTTGTACGCGTTTGGGTGGCGCCCTGGATCCTGTAGGTGGCGCTGCTGTCGGTGTGGCGCTACTTTTCCGGGCAGGACGACGTCTGCACGGTCCGCTAGTTTCTTATAATTACTTTATTTACAACATTTTTTTTTCGTACTGTATTTAGTAAATAAGTATATGAAGGGTCGGCAACGCGCATTGGTGCTCCTGGTGTTACAAGCGTTCATAGGCTAGGGTAACCACTTACCATCAGGCTGTAAGCTTATTTGCCACCATCGCTGTATAAAAAAATATACAACGTTTCTCTACATGAGTGGAAACACCGTTGATAGCCTCCGTGGAACAGTGGGTGCGTAACTGTGACACGACAGGCCACGGGTTCGATCAAATATCGAGACAAATCTTTGTGATCCGAAACATCTTTCATAGTTCCTGATACCCGCGACATAAATAAAATCAAAATATTTCTTGAACCCATGAAATATCTAATTCATTTAGATTCCATCAATCTTTTTTAACTTAGCTTTCACGAGTCTGAAATGTCGTTTCACTAGAGAACGGACAACAAAACAATTTTTTACAATATTTGGACTACATACAAGTAAGTATGACTGCCTAGGTGGCGCAGTTGTGATTTCGCATGCGTTATGCTGTGCTGATGTCTCGGGCTCAAACCCCCGGTCGGGTAAAGTAATATTGGGGTTTTCCTTATTATTAAGGCATGTCTCGGTGTGGGGTATTTGTATTATTATATTGTTAGAAACATAACAGAGTGCCATTTAAGGCGGATACCTTAAACGGCACATAAACGATGGTTACCACTGTATTGATAAATTAATGATCACAGTTACACATCTCAGTGTCTACCGTTAACATTAGTAGTGACCGACCGAAGGTTCGGTTTCGGTTTCAATAAGTTTCGGCAAAAAATCTAGTTTCGGTACCAGTTTCGGTTTCGGCAGAACACCTGCCGAACCTTCGGTCGCACCGAAACTGAATTCGTGAATTATCATGCGTCGCTCGGTTGCCTTAGGGAGAGTCTTTGATCAAGGAATATCAATGGGGAGAGTTCGTGTGTCGTGTGTCACCCACCATCGTCAGTTGTCAGACCGCGGGCCGGTCTGGCGTGATTGTATTGACAATGCAATAATTAATTGACCTCATAATTGTGGACATACCGTATACTTTAGTAAAAGGCGAATCGTTCAGACAACTCAACTTCAGTGATCCCTACGCGGTTTATAAATATAGCATGAAGTCTATAAAACATTTAAGAATATCACTGATGCCCCACAAACATTAGAGCGTGTTTTTTTATAAAAAATAATTATTTTTTATTTAAAGTATTTTGGGGTTTTGCAGAGCCACATCACAGTTTTTATCTGTTTAGGGTTTTTTGTCCAATTATGATTAGTAGTTTAGAAGATATGAGGAAACAAATGAACATAAATGCATACATACATACATACTTACATATGTCCATACCGATCAACAAACACTTTGCGAAGCCGTAGTCGGGTAAAAAATTTGTTTGTATGACTTTGACGGAATTTATCTCGCAAACGGTACGTTTGACAAAAATATGATGTACAAAACCCAACCTTCATTTTAAAATCATGTTTTAATAATACCTCACATGTTGGGGTGAGGTGAAAATGTTTTTTTTGTTCACGACTTTCGGCCGAAACTGTAACAGGTACCGAAGGTTCGTTTTCGGTAGAAATTCCTGTTTCGGTCGGACACTAAACACTAGTCTCCAGTACGCACGGACAGCATAATCCTCTATGCTGAACTGCCACCAGACCAATAGTGGTATAGGACGATGTGAACTGATTGCACTCCATACGTCCGTACCGTGGACAGTCCCAGAATGGACTGTGCTCTGGAGCGACCGAGAGCTCTCTTTTATTGCAAATATTCACCCCCACTCGACTGGTAATTATCAATCTACCCACAGATATTTATGAAATACCCTCGATATGTCCAATAAATGGGCCTTACCCTAACAATATATTATATCAAACTTAATATTAAACCTCAAAATTTATAGAGCGTAATTATCACGCTACAAATATTTTAGTTTCCAAAAGGAATTAACCTCGCGCGTAGTCCAGACATGAAGTAATAATAATAATAATTTCGAAACGTTGGGATTAAAAAAGCAAAATATACCGTAAAACCAGTTTTATTTCAGTTTCTCCTGCGTTATAAAAGTGGATGACATCCAAAGATGTATTGGGTGATAAAGTTAAATTTGCAGGCTTATTTGTACCATTAATACATTAAAGTATATTCGTTTTTTAACGTATAATTCGGCATTACTCATCCAGTTAACTGGCTCGAGTGGCGAGTTCTGTCGCTATTATATTTGCATTCGGTCGTTGCTAGTGATGTATTCGTGCAAGAGTGAGGCCGAAAATAAATGTATTTTAAATAATAAAAGTTGTAGATATAAATAAAGAAAGAAGAAAGCCCAATTCCAATAGAAAAAAATTTCGTTTTTTTTTGGTTTTCTGGGAACTTTAGTGGGTCTATTATGAAAATTTAAACAAATAGATATGTCGGTACAGCTATCAAGTTATGCGCTTCCCAACGAACGGTGTGTAAATTTTTAAATATATTGATATTTTTTCCGCGTCTCAGTCTATATGTTTATTTCGTTTCAAAATCAAATATCTATTGAATCCAGGAAAAGATATACGTTATTTAGATTCTGTCAGTCTTTTTACTCTACCGCCAGTTCGGAATGAATTAAGAAAATTAAATAATATTAATAATTTTTTTTAATTATTAATTTCTTAATTCTTTCGAATGCAGTATCGCTAGAGAAGAACGGGCATAAACTCTAACGTTTCTCTTTTCGGACACCGTTTTGAAAGTCTATCGGTGTATAAAAAACGGCGGTTATTGGTGCCTATGTAGTATATGTATGTATCAAACAAGTAGGTGTATTATCACCTTTCAGAATGAAAAGGAAACCTATTACGTACAAATATCTTACGAACTTAAGCACTATTTAGTTTGCGTACAAACTTAAGTTTATTTCATTTTGTTTATTCAAATGAGTTTGCCGAGACAAAGTGCATTTGAATCCCTAATATTTGTTTCTTATCTTTATATATATATGTCGGAGAATAATGAATACGGAGACTGAATTGACCTTACAAATAATTTAATCTTTTGTAAATCTGTTGTGGGTACCGTCAGTTGTTTTACTATTTTGAAGGTAGTTTCGAGTTGTTTATTAAATGATCTCACTCGTAGTGGGGCACAACGAAAATCACAATATAAAAGAGTGCCTCGGCATTTGGCGAAGCATTCAGGAATAATTATTAGACAATATCTCGAATGGTTTAGTAATTTAGAGGTCGTAATGCCCAAAGTGCTGTTTAACTGATCGTTGCCTACAATTAAAGTAATGTAATTGTAAACCATGGTTTTTCTTGCCAGTTCTTTTTGCCATGGATTATTGTATTCCGAACTGGCAGTAGCTTATTAAACTATAAAGTGATTAACGTGTGTTATTTCTACTGAACTATTGTACGAAGTGAATCCTGATTATCTGAAGAGCAAAGAGGGATGAATAACCCTCATAGTCATGACCTATGATGACGTCATGACCTCAGCCATCTGACACAACACATAGTCTCTCGGACATCAGAAGTGGGATCGAACTGGACATCCACTATCGTAGATCAGGTGATGTGATACTTACAGTTTCATTTTATAATATTTCTGTTTCGAGAGTTTGGAAAACATTAGTAATTAGTTTATGCGCTTTGTTGGGTTGTGCAAAAAGTTATAAATCATTGAAATTCTATCACCCGAAATAAAATTGTGATCGTAAAGTGTAATATTCTACCGCTTTATAAGTGGTAAAAAGTGCTCGGCGGTACTGTAAATTTGCTAGGCTACAGTACATTTGAAGATTGCGAATTTTGAGAATCATTTGGATTGTGCTATGTTTGTAAATTATAGCAAGTCCCTTATGTTAGTAAATAAATTTTGAATTATTTTATGTTCCAAACGAAATCGTTTAAACGATAGGTATGAAGTGTCGATGTTTACTGTGTTAATGATTTTGGTGTTCAAATTCCATATGCTGTGGATGGTTTCCTGTGGCGCTGTGGAGTTGTTGAGGCGGTTCTCTGGCAGCGCAAGTAGTGCTACAGCGAGTTGTTCGCGTGCCTACCTACATATGTGATCCTACCCGTGGATTTATTTGAAATTTGGTGAGTCGCTCTCAGTTTTTAAATGTACAGAACGATTTTTAATTTTGATCGTTCTGCTAAAATAAACTATTAATTTAGTTGGAAATATGAGGATGTGTTTCCTACCTCATTGATTTTTTGTTTTTGTATTTAAAACTGATGGTAATGAACGACTATTAAGTTTGATCTTTCTGCTAATCTAAACAGTTAAATGCAAAATAGTGTGATTTGTTTCCAACTTAATTGATTATTTCTTTATTTAAATTTGTACTGTTACAACCGATGGAAAATTCATCGAGATTTTGCTTAACTGCTAATGACGCAGTGATATTATATTTGGACGTCCACGGTCCTCGGTGGCGTAGTTGTAATTCCGTAGGCTGTACGACTGCCGTGCGGGGTCTCGGGTTCGATCCCCGGGTCTAGTAAAGAGATATTGGGTTTATCCGCCGTGAGCCTGGAATTATGCCCGGTATGGTGATAGGCTCACCCCTATCACACATGGGGTGATAATAGCTGCGCGAATTATGTGTACTAGTTACACCTCTGCCTACACCTTCGGGAATTACACTTGTGAGTGTGTATGTATGTGAAGATACATAACAGTTGACGCGTGTGATGTTTGATGATTTAATGAACCTTGAATTTGATGTGGTTCAATTCCATCATGTGTGTGGGTTGAAAAAAAAACATTTACTCTTTAACTGGTGTTAAAAAAAAACTATAATGTGTTTTAACGTGTTATGAAAAAACTGCATTGAATTAATAATTCAGTAATTTAATAGTTACTGCAATATTGTTTTGCGGGTCTAGTTTTTATTAAAGTTTCAGAATTAATAGTTGATAATCAAGTTAGTCAAGTATAACCATTTATTTTTTGTAACATTGACTACAATTCAATAAAAAAAGGACGTACACGTATCATGCTTGTGTTTCCCGCTAAAGAGCGGAATTTTTATATTGGTATTGGTGGTAACTGTTAGTTCTGGTTTTAATTCGTTCTGCCCGGTAATACATTATTTTTATATTAATAGTTACGCTAAACTGTGCAATTAGTTGAGGTGAAAATAATTTGATTTGGTTTGATTCTTAGTGATCGTGGTGAGTTAATTATCCATAATTAAATTCATTATCTTCTGGTAGTGATATTAAAGAAAGTTTTACATCCAAGTTTTGTGGAAAACTTGAACATGACATAGTTACTTAAAGCATTAATACCCAAAGTGGTCTATATCGACACCCTGGGGCCGATGACTACTAAGGGGTCAAAGTGAGCGAAAAAAAAAATAGAAATAGGGATCTATGGAGTGTAAACGGGGTCCACAAATTTGAAGCCAAATATTGAATATTTATTATAAAAGCCCCAGGTTCACCACTCCCACTAGAGGCGTTTATTTTTACTTATTGCTTTTATGTAATACATATTGGTACTTTATTAATTTTGATATATTTAATTTCGGTTTCTTCTATATCTCACTACAGTTAGACATCAGTCAAGTGTTTAACACTTAGTTTTCTGGTTGTTAAATTTTATGGTGATTTAACCGAGACTATGTTTTGTTTAACCTCTATTTACGCTATGATATTATAAAGCGCGAAATATTATTGCAGAGATCCAGTGTTACCGCGACTGTGATACAGTTTAAAAATTCCTCGAGTTCTCAATATAATTAATGTTATTTTGCCACTTTTCTTTGTTAATTATCGTTTGCTTTAACGGTGAAGGAAAACACCGTGAGGAAACCTGCATACCTGAGAATTCTCAAAAGGAATTTCGAAGGTCTGTGAAGTCTACCAACCCGCAATAGGCCAGCGTGGTGAACTAAGGCCTAACCCCTCTCATTGGTAGAGGAGGCCCGTGCCCAGCGGTGGGACAATGTTTAATACAGGGCTAGTATTATTATATTTTGCAACTACCCTTAGTCGATATCCAAAATGTTGTAGCCCTCTGTGAATGACATTGCGCTTGTTAATACTGGTGTGTGTCCCTAGGACATACACCAAAAATTACTTGTATTAAATAGCTACTCCAGCTTTGTTTTTATCTAGAAAACCACAACTAGTGTGAAAACAGGTTGACGGTTTAAACGCATTCTTATCATCTTAGCAAAGTGTATACTACTAATTGCTTGCTAATGTTATTCGACCGATTAGATTGAGTTTCATTTAACTCCGACCTATCGGTGAACAGCGTTTGTTACACCTAAGGGTTTGTACGAGTATGCCGCAATTTCATTCGGGCTTATAAGTATTCAATGTCGGGTTTTCGAGTGAACGTTCATGTAGAGCGTTTCACGAGTGTCCTTAAATCGATAATTAACTGCGATGGACTAGCGATCACAGATCGTGGTAGGACTCTATAAGAGAGGTCCACCTAGCAATGCTTAAAATAACAAAAGCTACGTCTCTGAAACTTTTGATCGGAAAAATTCCAAGACCATTGTCGTTGATGTGTAGCGATTTAGCGACTGATGTACACACACAGAAAATTCACGAGCGGTTGTCGGTAAATTATAGGGTCAGGAGTGACCGAGTGAAACATATTTCTCCTGTGAACTATCTAGCGCTAGATAGAATCGATCTTGAAAAACAATCTTAAGTTCATTGGTTCATTCAAGTAATTTTTTTTTTTATTGTTTTATTATTGTGATGTGTGTACAATTAATGAACTAAATTTCGGTTTCTTAATAATTAGTGACTACAATGTTAGTAGAAGTTCAAATTTATTGAAGCTTATTAAGTATTACTGATTTTTTTATCAGTAATATGGGCTTTTTCTATGCTAATTGGACACTGACATTTGCGTCTACTAATCATTCAATTGTCGGATCGGCCGAACGGGTGAACGGTTTTACTGTGTGTGCCGTTCCTCTTTTCAGGTACCTCACACATGGACGTGTGAGCACCTTTCTTTATGTTTTGCACAAAACTCACACTATACATACACACAAACACACATAACCAAACATGAAAAAAAAAATATGAAAAAAATAAAATATATGAAAAAAAAAATTAATGAAAAAAAAATATATGAAAAGATGCTTTTGACGTGTGGAGCCGTTCAAAAGCCAAAAAAAAAAAAAATGTAGAAAAAAAAAATATATGAAAAGATGCTCTTGGCGTGTGGAGCCGTTCAAGAGCCAAATGAAAAAAAAAATTGTGACTGTTATCACGTGGTTGTTTGCTGGTGGTAGGATATTCGTATCCGCCCGGATAGCGACCACCGTACACAGGGCGAAAAACCCGCCATAGTGGCACACGCAAGTGTGTCGCGTTCCGGGATCAGCCAGTGTATTTCCGGTTATCGTCGGGGGGCTAGAGTTGGGGTACGATGTTTGGCCGTGCCGGTATTAGCCGGTTCACAGTCGGTTGGAGGCGTGTTGATCCGTCGGCCAGGGAGACCTGTAGAAACGGTGGTACCGCTGGCCGCCCGCGGTACAGTACAGGGGCCCAATCGTGGCTAACCACCACGAGAGGCTGCCCCACCATGCCGCGCATAATCTTGGGTGGGTCCGTCGTGCCGGTTGGTGACCGGATGTGGGGTCCCGGCGGCCTATCCCGGGAGGGTACGGGGGCCCTTCCGTCCGGCGGATCAGCTCACCTCCTCTTGGCTCTATTAGTGGACCGGCGCTTGTTGCGGCCTTCTGATTACTCTGACACTAGACCCTCGACCGCTTCTTCACATCCTCCCCCCATAACTCCATGACAGTGCCTATAAAGAGAACAGGACCTACAGCGGTGCGTAACCCCACCACCGCTTTCACAATGGAGTTCGCTAACATCCGCGGACTCCATTCGAACCTTAATGCCGTCCACCACCATCTTGAGACGGCCCGGCCTGCTCTTCTCTTCCTGACGGAGACGCAGATTTGTAGTCCGACCGATACCACATACTTGCTTTACCCCGGCTACTCACTTGAAGAAAACTTCAGGCCGAGGGCCGGGGTATGCTTGTATGTTCGGTCGGACGTCTGCTGTCGCCGTCTGCGCTGCATGGAGGACCCCTCCTTCTCCACCCTGTGGGTACACGTCGACCTCGGCTCTCAGAGTCGGGTTTACGTGTGCCTTTACAGGTCACACGACGGGGACGTTGAGACAACTCGGCTATTTGATTACATTAGCCAGGCGACAGACGACGCGCAGGAGCAGTTCCCAACAGCGGAATTGGTAGTTCTGGGGGACTTCAACGCACACCATGAGTTGTGGTTGGGCTCCTCCAGAACTGACCATGCTGGCAGAACTGCTCATGCATTCGCCTTGACTCATGGCTTGACACAGCTGGTGAACCAGCCTACCAGGATCCCAGATGTGGCGAGTCATGCGCCCTCTCTGCTGGACCTTCTGTTGACGAGTCACCCGACCGGGTATACGGTGTCGGTTGGTGCTCCTCTGGGGACCTCCGATCACTGTCTGGTTGGGACGTCAGTACCTCGCGCTTTGCCTCCACGTCCCGTGAAGGTCAAGCGCAGGGTCTGGCACTACTCGTCGGCAGATTGGGATGGTATGCGGGATTATTTCGCATCCATCCCTTGGCGGCAGCGCTGCTTTGAGGGAAAGGATCCTTCTGCGAGTGCCGACGCCGTTGCCTGCGAGATCAGAATAGGAATGGAATATTACATTCCTTCCTCTGAGATCGCGGGCAACGGCCGAGGACGCTCCTGGTTCAATCGTGCATGCGCCGATGCTGTTGGTAAAAAACAGACGGCGTATCGCGCTTGGATCAGGGGTGGCGCTAAGAAGGATCCCAATCTCAAGTCCCTCAAAGCAGCCTACAACCGTGCTGCCAAGGCTTGCAAGAGGGAGTATGTTAGAGCGGATGCCCAGCGCGTCTCCAAGATTGGATGTGCTTTGGCCGATCACCCGACAAGCAGTCGTGCTTATTGGAGCTTGGCTAAGGCGGTCCAATCTAATTTCTGTCGCCCTTCGCTGCCACCGCTGAGATATCGTAATGGAACACTGGCCCATAGCTCGCAAGAGAAGGCCGATTTACTGGCAAACCTCTTCGCGGCTAATTCGAGACTCGAGGACTGCAATGCTCCTTTACCACCTACGCTGCCCGGTTGCGGTCACACAATGCCTGATATCCGTATCAGGCATTGTGATGTGCGGCGTGAGCTGCAGTCTCTCGACGTCCGGAAGGCCAGTGGTCCGGATGGTATCCCAGCGCTTGTTCTCAAAAAGTGTGCAGCGGAGTTGTCTCCTGCACTGACGCGCCTATACCGATCGTCCTACCTCTCAGGTGTTGTGCCTGAATCGTGGAGGGAGGCCAATGTGCAGCCGATCCCCAAAAAGGGTGATCGGTCAGACCCTAACAATTACCGCCCAATCGCCATCACCTCAGTGATCTGTAAAGTCATGGAGCGACTAATTAACAGCCAATTAGTTCGTTACCTGGAGGATCACTCGTTGATCAGTGACAGACAATATGGTTTCCGCCATAACCGATCAACGGGTGATCTTCTAGCGTTTGTATTGCATCACTGGGGCGAGGCGATTGACAGGCATGGCGAGGCTCTGGCTGTGAGTCTCGACATAGCCAAGGCGTTTGATAGGGTCTGGCACCGTGGCCTTCTCTCCAAGCTCCCGGCATACGGTCTGCCCGACAACCTGTGCAAGTGGATTTCCGGCTTTCTGCATGAGCGTAGAATGCGTGTCCTCGTTGATGGACACGCTTCGCAGTTCATGTCAGTAAATGCCGGAGTACCACAAGGTTCTGTGATTTCGCCCACCTTGTTTCTTCTGCATATCAATGATATGTTGTCGCTTGGCAACATTCATTGCTATGCAGACGACAGCACGGTTCATGGGCGTTATTGCAGCAAGCCTCCTGGTTGCCGGGTGGATACTGAGAGGAGACGCGAGGATCTTGTCATGGAGCTCAACCAGGCCTTGGATCTCATATCATCATGGGGTACCAGGAATCGGGTTGAGTTTAATGCCAAGAAAACCCAGGTGTGCGCGTTCTCGTGCAAGAAGTCTCCGTTTTCTCCAATCCCCGTTCTTCAGGGTGTTCCACTCGCAATGCGGAATGACCTTAGTGTCCTAGGTATGGATATCCGCTGCGATCTTAATCCAAGGAGTCACATCGAGGGCGTAATATCCGCCACTTCCCGCAGGGTCGGAATCCTGAACAGGGTGCGGCGGTTTTTCACGCCCGGTCAGCTCTACCGCTTATATAAAGCACAGGTGCGACCGGGAATGGAATACTGCTCGCACCTCTGGGACGGTTCCGCAAAATACCTCCTCGATGCCTTGGACGGGTTGCAGCGGCGGGCCATCCGCATTGTGAATGACGCAGACGTGAGTAACAGCCTGGAGCCGCTACAGCTGCGTAGGGATATTTCCTCGCTTAGCGTGTTCTACCGTCTGTATCATGGTGAATGCTCTGAAGAATTGTTTGATCTTATCCCATCCTCTCCCTTCCATACCAGAACCACGCGTACTGGATTGCGGAGCCACAGCTTTGTGGTGTCTACTACCCCGGCCCGAACTAAGAGGTTCGCAAACTCGTACTTTTGCCGCACCATTAAGCTGTGGAACAGTTTGCCAGCTACCGTGTTCCCTCCTTCCTATGATCCTGGGTCCTTTAGGCGTAGTGTGAAGAAGCTACACAGCAGGCCGGCATGATTGTATTGAGTAGCGAGTGATAATCTATCCCTCGCTACTTGATACTATAACCGGACGGCACTGCACTTACCATCAGGTGCAGTGTGGTCACTTTGCCGAGCCACGATAAAAAAAAAAAAAAAAAAAAAAACGTGGAGTGAACAGTCCTTATATTTCAACAAATTATACTGTAGTCACGTGGAGTGAACAGTCCATATATTATAAAAAAAAAAAAAAAATGCTGTAGTCACGTGGAGTGAACAGTACTGCATATATTTCAATACACATATTTGACCTGTAGTCACGTGTAGTGAACAGTGTCTTACGCTATTCAACAAATTCATTATGTATGGCACTTTTGTCATAAGAGCTGTCAAATTACTCTTACATTTAACACTATACACAAAACCTAAAGAGATTGTAGTCACGTGGAGTGAACAGTCCATATATTAAAAAAAAAATGCTGTAGTCACGTGGAGTGAACAGTGTCTTACGCTATATTCCACAATTAATTATGGCACTCTAATTGAGTATAGTTTTCTATATTTTTACCCGCGTATTTTATTTGACCCATACTCGCGTGTAGTGAGCAGTGTCTTTTACCACAACATTTCATCTGCCACCCTTGTCGTAAGGAGTGAGCTTTTAAATATCTATCTGTGGTCACGTAGAGTGAGCAGATTAATAAAAAAAAATCTTTCTAATAATTATGCTTAGGTACTGTGGAAGTACCCAGGCTTAACATTAACTATCTGTTTGAGTATCTGTTTCAGAAAAGGCTGACTAACCAAGCGATGCAGGGCACGCATCGCAATTCAGAATGGCCGTGTCGCCATAGCACCTTCTTTACACACTTTATTTACAAGATTTAAGTCCATCAATAGGGTGTTTGACTGGTGTAACCAAAATATATAAAACTGCACTAAGAGAAAGGATAGTGGGCAAACATATTTATTAAATACATTTTTTTATTTTAAATGTATTGTAAACATTTTATTTTCGTCATTAAAATTTAGAATTTTTAATCTGTATCACTCGGGGCCTAAAACGTAGCAATACCGGCCGCCATTATTCGTGACGACATCGCACATAAACATTGCATCCAACGACAAATAAAATTGTAAGGAAGAACATATTTTTCGATGTGTAAACGTGTGGAAACATGTTAATTTCGTCTTCAAGTCTTTCTATAAGAATGGAAGAAGGCATTACAAGGGCTGATAGTCGAAATCTGCCACTTCTTTCTTAAAACTTTTGATTTTGGCACATGGATGAACAATTTATCGGCATTTAGTGTCGAGTTTTTACACAAAGGCATTGAACAATATTTATATGCTGGCTCATTCATTTTTGCGGAAAAACTAACAGATAAATGCAAATAATTTGTTATGTTGTTAGGTGTCACGAATGTTTGTGTATGTGCGATGACGTCATATAGAGATAATGTCACGTGACAACGCGTTTTAGCGCGAAATTATATGTGCAAAAATAAAATCACAGATTTTATATAAATTGAGTATATTTCAATAATAAAAATATTACGGGGGCTATAAGTGAAGAGTCATCTATCGATGTCCATCAATTTTCAAAAATTGTCAAATACCCTATTATTTTAAAAGAAAAAAAAATGTTTTGCTATTGTAAATTACTCCTACATTTTAACACACTACCTTAATGAATATGCTGTTGTCACATAGTGTGAACAGTAACATATTTTCTCACAAATTATGCTGTGTCACGCAGTTTCAGTAACATATTTTCTCACAAATTATGCTGTTGTCACGCAGAGTGAACAGTAACATTTTTTCTCACAAATTATGCTGTTGTCACGCAGAGTTAGTCTGTAAGTTTCAGATAGGATCTAGCAAACTATTCAAAGTGCCTAACGCACTATAGAATGGAGTCGGAATGCCATGAAATATTTTGACATCTTGCTGACATTGGTGGTAAGGACGATGCCCAACCAACACGCTGATTCAACGTGGCAGTAACTTTTGGTGAGTAACTTTCATATTGGTATCTCATTTGTGTACCACACACAGACCCACATACATACACACACACAACGCTAAAAGCTAAAAAAAAGGCTGTAGGCTAAAAAGCAGCAAGTAAACAAAAAAAAACTGACTGATGGCGTGTAGCCCCGTTCAACGTGTCATTCCTATCCTCCTTTAACACCGAACATTCAACTTTGAACTAGCCACTTATAGTGAGTGACACCGAACATTTAACTTTGAACTTGTGTCACTTATAGTGAGTAACACTGAACATTCGACTTTGAACTTGTGTCACTTATAGTGAGTAACACCGAACATCCATCTTTGAACTTTTGTCACTTAGTGAGTAACACCGAACATTGAACATTGAACTTATGTCACTTATAGTGAGCCCACTCATTGAACTGTTGTCACATGGAGTGGAGCAGTAATATATTTTCTAACAAATTTTACAGTGTGTACAAGGACTAGGTTGCGTCTTATTGAAATCTACAAATCAACTTTGATTACAGTGGTTACGAACTCACATCTTCATTACTTCTTAAGGACCATAACTATGATAATTTTTCACAATGTTGGCAGGTGTACTGTGGAGTAACCTAGCCTGTGTATACTGATGATATTCTGAGTTTCAGCGGAGTTTTAGAGGATTTAGCAAGCGATGCAGAGCACGCATCGCATTTCAGAATGGCCGTGTCGGAGAATAATGAATACGGAGACTGAATTGACCTTACAAATAATTTAATCTTTTGTAAATCTGTTGTGGGTACCGTCAGTTGTTTTACTATTTTGAAGGTAGTTTCGAGTTGTTTATTAAATGATCTCACTCGTAGTGGGGCACAACGAAAATCACAATATAAAAGAGTGCCTCGGCATTTGGCGAAGCATTCAGGAATAATTATTAGACAATATCTCGAATGGTTTAGTAATTTAGAGGTCGTAATGCCCAAAGTGCTGTTTAACTGATCGTTGCCTACAATTAAAGTAATGTAATTGTAAACCATGGTTTTTCTTGCCAGTTCTTTTTGCCATGGATTATTGTATTCCGAACTGGCAGTAGCTTATTAAACTATAAAGTGATTAACGTGTGTTATTTCTACTGAACTATCGTACGAAGTGAATCCTGATTATCTGAAGAGCAAAGAGGGATGAATAACCCTCATAGTCATGACCTATGATGACGTCATGACCTCAGCCATCTGACACAACACATAGTCTCTCGGACATATATAATTCTACTGTACGTGTGTATGTTACTGAACTCCTCCTAAACGGCTGGACCGATTTGAATGATTTTTTTTGTATGCGTTTGGGTGGCGCCCTGGATCCTGTAGGTGGCGCTACTGTCGGTGTGGCGCTACTTTTCCGAGCAGGACGACTTCTGCACGGTCCGCTAGTCTGTATATATAAAAGAAGAAGCTGACTGTCTGACTGATCGATCAACGCACAGCCTAAACGGCTGGGGTTAGAGACTTGAAATTTTGACAGTAGATACCTATTATGACGTAGGAATCCACTAAGGAAGGGTTTTTGGAAATACCACCCCTAAAGGGGTAAAATAGGGGATGAAAGTTTGTATGAAAATCCGTCATTTTTTAAGTTAAATTCATGAAAATTAGTATTTGGCATTTTAGTTAAAAATAAAAAATATATGTTTCAGGATTTTTGGAAATTCCGCCTCTAAGGGGGTAAAATAGGGGATGAAAGTTTGTATGAAAATCCATAATTTTTTAAGTTAAACGCATGAAAATTGGTATTTTGTATTGTATACTTTTTCTTCCAAACATGACCTCTACGCGGGCGGAGCCGCGAGCAACAGCTAGTTTAAAATATATTTTAAAGTTCGTATCTTAGTGTGGGATCGGGGCTATGTATGTGACTGTTGGGTGTTATGTGTTTATTTAATGTATGCTAACAATTAAATTGTAAAAAGATGACCGAAGGTATTTATACCGAAGCCGAAGCCGAAAACATCTACAGCCCCAGCTGTTACTTTTGTTTTGTTATGACCGTGCCAAGTGGTTTTGGCCCGTTCCACTTAATTGTCAAGTAATTTTCTTATGAAATATTAGCGCTCTATATTCTTATATACTTGTTTTAATAAACAAGGGCGCCCTTTCATTCCATTTGCCTAAATTTAAACACGTCTGCCGAATTTCTCGAGAAATTTTCCTGCCTACCATTTATATAAACTTAAAATTAAATTTCTTCGCCTTTTTGTGTGTTGTAAAGTAACAATCGTTTGTTACAATACGCCTTTGTGTTTTTGAGTTAGTTTTACAAATGTTAGTCTAATTAGAATTCAAGTTGAGCTCTGTTATATTTTTTTTTAGCTCTGTTATTTATTTCAAGGTATTAAACACTTTTGTATAGGTATCCAATACTATAAACGCGAAAGTAACTCTGTTTGTTTGTTTGTTACCTTTTCACGATTAAACGGCTGACCGGATTGTGATGAAATTTGGCAAGGAGATAGATTATATCCTGGAGAAGGACATAGGCTATCTTTTTTCTCAAAAAACAATCTTGAAAGGGGTCAAATAGGAGTTCAAAATTTGTATGGGAAATCCATAATTCCTCGACTTAGGGATCTGGAAATTCATATTTAAGCTTTTGGTAGGAAATAAAGAAATACGTGTTTCAACGTTTTTAAAAAATTATCCCTAAAAGGGGCAAAGTGAGGTTAAACTTATGGGGTTTTGTTTAGATGCAATCACAAGATTCAGGCACAACACCTGAGGCTGGACAATCGCTACAGGTGCCTCAGTGCAGAAGACAACTCCTTGGAGTGTATACTTCTGCTCCCGAATATAACCTCCACGCAGGCGGAGCCGCGGGCAACAGCTAGTATATATATATTTACTGCCTGGATAGACAGTCGAGCAGACCACTTGATGCTAAGTAGACACCGCCGCCCATAGAATTCTGCAATGCCAGGGCACAGCAAAGCCACTGCCTAACGTAATTTTATCGTCGTTTCATTGGCCTAATGCTAGCATTTTCAGGTGAAACCGGTAAGGTGCTAGGTTCAAATCATGGTTCAATCACAAATAGTATTTGAGTTTTCTAATTGAAAAAACCTTAGAGTATTTAACACGAAAAAACAAATGAGTCTATATTGCTGTCTTTTCCTGATATGTCAATAGACCGTGCCCCACATCATAGCTTAGGACGGAAATAAACTTGAAGAGCTGTACATTTTAGTCGGATCTGTATTCACAATTTAGTGGTCTTTTTGGTCTGCCTCGTACCGTAGTTAAAATTGCGCATGCGTTGCAACTGCTGTGCGGTGGTCTCGGGTTCGACCTCTGGGTCGGGTTAAAGCGATATTGGGATTTCTAGTTAGAAATACTCAGGCTCAGCCCGGTGTCTGGAATTGTGTCCGGTATGGCTATAGTCTCGCTCCCTATCACATTATGCTACCGTAATAAATTTGGCGAAAAGTTGGTGTACTGGTTACACTTCCGCCTGCCCCTTCGGGTATTACAGGCGTGAGTATATGTATGTATTTTTTTGCCCTGGCACGGCAAAGTAACACTGCACATAGTAGTAAACGCAGTGCTATCTAATTAGAGTACTAAGTAGAGAGACCATGATACCTCGCTTCTCTACACGCCCTTCTACTAAGTAGCTTCTGCACACAACGCCTAAAGGACCAGGAATCATATAAAGGAGGTAGCACATGGGCAAATATCAGCAAACTGTCCTATATCTCGTGCGGCAAAGACACGCATTTGCAAACCTTGTGGTTCAGACCAGGGTAGTAGCCATAAGCCAGCACGCTGGTTCTAGTATTTGGTTGCAAGATATATTCAATTATCTAAGGATTACTCAGAATAAGAACCAATCGTTAATATCTAGTATAACTGAATTTCGATTTATTGTTTTATAATAATAATATTTATTTATTTGCAAGAATGTGGTTACATATAAGATCGTAGGTTAAATACAGAGGCAACACAAATATTGATTACATATTTACTTATTTATTTATTATATTTATTTATTAATTCTAATATAAATGTCATGACAAAAGAAATAATAATTATAAATTCAAAACAGTCATAAACAAAGTCACATATATATTAATTGTTAATATTAATAACGCATAATAATATTTTTATCATTTATAAAATCAGTCACATAGTAATATAATTTATTTAGAAGCAGATTTTTTAATTTATTTTTAAATATATTTAATTTACTTTCTTTTATTTCGCTAGGTAAGTGGTTATAAATTTTTATGCCCATACAGTAAGCATTTTTTGTAAAAACATTGCGCTTTTGTAATGGTATATAGAGCCTGTCCTTCAGTCTTGCACTCACATATAATTTTACACAAAGAAGAAAATATTTGCAGTAGTGGAAAAACACAAGCAATGTCCTAGACGCTTCTTTTTTAATTTTTGTAGAATTATTATAGTTTTGTATGCGTATGCAGAGTAGGGGAATAGTAGTAGGGTTTTGATGTGTCTGGAAAAAGGGACTAATAATTTGTATCTTATTGTTTTCAGCCCAAATATGTTTTTAAGTATATGTATATATAAAAGAAGAAACTGACTGACTGACTGACTGACTGACTGACTGACTGATCGATCAACGCACAGCCTAAACGGCTGGGGTTAGAGACTTGAAATTTTGACAGTAGATACCTTTTATTACGTAGACATCCACTAAGGAAGGGTTTTTGGAAATACAACCCCTAAGGGGGTAAAATAGGGGATGATAGTTTGTATGAAAATCCGTCATTTTTGAAGTTAAGTTTATGAAAATTAGTATTTGGCGTCTTAGTCAAAAATAAAAAATTTATATTTCAGGATTTTCGGAAATTTCACCCCTAAGTGGGTAAAATAGGGGTTGAAAGTTTGTATGAAAATCCGTCAGTTTTAAGTTAAACGCATGAATATTGGTATTTTGAATTGTATACTTTTTCTCCCAAACATGACCTCCACGCGGGCGGAGCCAACAGCTATTATCTATACTAATATTATAAAGCTGAAGAGTTTGTTTGTTTTTTTGAACGTACTAATCTCAGGAACTACTGGGTCGAATTGAAAAAAATCTTTAAAGTTGGATAGCCCATTTATCGAAGAAGGCTATAGGCTATATAACATCACGCTATGACCAATAGGAGCGGAACATCAATGAAAAATGTTGCAAAAACGGGAATAATGTATTCCTTTTTAACCGACCTTTTTACGGACCTCTACTAATACGAGGTGTTAGGTCTTTGTTCTGCTCGCCAGCCTTATGTGGGTTGGTGGAATAGGCAGGCAGGCAACGGTAGGCAGTGGTTTTGCTGTGCCCTGGCATTACAGAAGTCTATGGCGGCGGTGACTACTTACTATCAGGTGGCCCGTCTGCTCGTCTGCCTATCGAGGCACTAAAAAAAAAGAATTAACATACTTCCGATATTCTTCAGGAGAAATTTCAGATATACAGGGTTTCGAGCGATAGTTAACAATGCGTAGACATGTAACTTAGAGTTGTGTTGAATTGAATGCGGAATTGAACCCGTGGACTCTGCCTTGATAGTTTATTTACACTTCTCGCTAGCTTATTACTGTTTTTTTTATTATTATATAAAACATACTCGACTATTGAATCTATAAATGAATAGACTGTCTCGGTGGCGCAATTGTAATTGCTTACTCGGTATGACCGCTGTACTAAGATCTCAGGTTCGATCCCCAGATTGGGTAATTGGGTTGGGTGGGTTGCTTGGTTTTTCTATCAAGAAATTACACGGTATCAGTCCGTAGTCTGGAATTGTGCCCAATATGGAGATAGGATTGCCCTTATCAATTCGTGGGACAATAATAAGCTCCGCGAAATGTGGGTGCTCTAGTTAATCCTCTGCTCCTTTTGGGGATTACAGGCGTGAGTACGTATATTTTTTTTTTATCCTAGCACGGCAAAGTGACCGCACTTCACCTGATGGTAAGCGCAGTACGGTCCAATTAGAGTATCGAGTAGAGAGAGACGATCTATCCCCCGCTACTCAACACAATCATGCTGGCCTGCTTCTTCACACTACGGCATGGGCAAGAAGGTGAAGAAGCGGTCGAGGGTCTATTGTCAGAGTACTCAGAAGGCCGCAAAATTGCCAAACATTGTACCCCAACTCTAGTCCCCAAAAAACCGGATGTACACTGGCTGATCCCGGAACGCGACACACTAGCGTGTGCCACTATGGCGGGTTTTTCACCCTGTGTACGGTGGTTGCTATCCGGGCGGATATGAATATCCTACCACCAGCAACGTATATAAAAATATATATACCTGTATATATATTGATTGAATGATTGAATGAAATATATATATATGTGTATATATTTTTTATTCTGTCGCGGCAAAGTGACCACACTGCACCTGATGGTAAGCGCAGTGCCAAATAGAGTATCAAATATAATATTTTAATAAATTAAAGGATAACAAAAGTTTATATCATACCGTCCTTGAATTTGCAATAGTTTTTATTGCTCAATTGAAATGTAAATTAATACTTTAATGGATTATGTAGGATTCATGCAGCCATAAAACACGATAAGAATTCATCCCCAAGTTGAATCTCATAAAATGGTTTTATCAAAAGGATGAATCCCTCACAGATTTCATTTCGCGATGTTAAGTGACCTCCCTTTATGGTCTATAAAAAATCTTTTGAATGGCCAGTATATTCCGCCGGTGAATTTTGTATGAATTTTGATGGGATTCAATAAATAATTCTTTACATAACAATGTTCGCTTTGTAAATTATATGGCTTAGATTAGTCATACTTTAAGCCATACTTTTAGTATTACTATTGTCATATAAAAATATATGTTTTATTTAAAAGCAGCGAAAGCCTAGTTGGTTGCGGTACGGACTGCCAAGACGAAAGTCGTAGGTTCGAAACCCAAGTGGCATACACCTCTGACTTTTCTAAAGTTATGTGTGTATTAAAAATGTTAATTATCGCTTGCTTTAACGGTGAAGGAAAACATCGTGAGGAAACCTGCATATCTGAGAATTCTTATACGAATTTCGAAGGTATGAGAAGTCTGCCAACCCGCATTAGGCCAGCGTGGTGGACTAAGGCCTAACCCCTCTCATTAATAGAGGAGGCCCGTGCCCAGCAGTGGGACAATGTTTAATACAGGGCTAGTATTATTATTATATTATTATATTTAAATGCGGTTAAAGTGATTAAACATAAAGCCTTTGTGGCGCAGTAGGTAAAAGCCGGCTTTGACTTGAGAAACCGTGGGTTCGATGCCCCGACACAAATGTTTGTGTGATGCCCTTATATTCATTTGACCTGATAATGTGAAACTACATTACAACCAAACTTGTAATCATACTAATACTCGCATTATAAACGTGAAAGTTTGTAAGTATGGATGGATGTTTGTTACTCTTTCACGCTACAACGGCTGGACGGATCTGGTTGAAATTTGGCACAGAGATAGATTATAGTCGGGAATAGCACATAGGCTACTTTTTGTCCTGGAAAAATGTATAGTTCCCGTGGGATAGTTTAGTTTTTACAGAGCAAGGGATCGACATGATTTTTTGCATAATGGTAGTTTAGGGATCAGAAAATGGCATATGCCACTTTTTATCCCGGAAAAATGCACGCATCTTATAGGATCGCAAAATATAGAAAAGTGTAATAGTTTAAGATGCCTCCATGGATTGTATACCTTTCCCTCCAAAAAATAACCTCCACGCGGGCGGAGCCGCGAGCAACATCTAGTAACATCATAGTTTAAAACTAAAACCAGATCCATTCTATTTTCTTGGCCCGCTGCTAAACAATACAAGTAACTACACTAACTTAAATCTTGCAGTTGTCCCGAGTCGCCTTGAGCGAGATAAATTTATATGGAAACTTTTAGTTTTCTGTCTTCGAAAGGGGTCAATACGATTGAATCTGGACTATCTATTTCACTCACAACTTCTATACTGATTCTGTCTTTACTATATGTAAACATCAAAGACAACATGACTATAATACACTCATGCCTGTAATCCCCGAAGGGGTAGGCAGAGGTGTAACCAGCACACCAACTTTCGTAGAATTTATTACGGTCCCACAATGTGATAGGGGGCGAGCCTATCGCCATACCGGGCACAATTCCAGACTCCGGGCTGATACTGAGTATTTCTAAACAGAAAAACCAAATATCACTTTACCCGACCCGGGGATTGAACTCGAGACCTCAGCACAGCAGTCGCAACGCATGCGCAATTACAACTGCGCCACCGAGGCAGTCTAATGACAACATGACTAATGTCAAATAGTCCTTGGAATATGAACATTGTTATTTCGGATTGGTATTTTTGTTATTTGGCAGCCTCCGTGGCGCAGCGGGCGAATAGCCGGCTGTGAAACGAGAGGCGGTGGGTTCGATTCCCGCACCGAGACAATTATTTGTGCGATACCCACGATACAGGTTTTACCTAGTGTGGGGTCAGAACTATGTGTGTGACTGTTGGGTGTATTTATTTATTTATTTTTGGATTACCTTTAATATGATTAGTTTTATTAAAATATTGTATCTAAATATTCTAAATTTCAAGTGTCTAGCTAGCTGTCTAGCTGTTCTGAAATTCACCTTTAGGTTTTGATGATCTATACATTAATCAGCTATACAATTTCGCAATAGATTCTACCCTACTGCTCCAGGAGGGTATTGTTTTCGCTAGACAGCCTCCGTGGCGCGGAAAAGTTGATAGTGGGAATATCTCACCATCTCCTTCGCACGACTGCACCGCAATGGCGATGACGTCATAAATCATATCGTGCATCCTTATCATCAGATTTGATTGGCTTGTAGCTTACTCACTGTTGAGTAGATTTATAAAATTCTTTCGGTTATAATTTGTAATGTAATATATTGATTATAATTAAAAATAACGTGTCAGCTGTTTGAAATATGGACAAGGGTCGCCGGATATCTCACTGATTGCACGTAATTCAACAGTAAGTTGTCAGTTTACGTATGATTTCTATAACACAGTTATCACTGCGGTTAGATCAGGGCTTTCATGTATCTCAGGCTGGAGAACCCGACTTCGGGTCACCGGGTCGTAGCGGCAGTGCGTCCTGTCTTCCGTCAGTGGTTGGACAGGCGCCACGGCGCGGCGACGTTCCGGCTGACACAGGTGCTCACAGGCGCAGAAGGGTCGGCCGTGTGTTACCATTGTGACAACTGTCCGCGTGACACGGCCCAACATACTTTGGAGGAGTGCCCAGCCTGGGACGAAGAGCGCAGCGCTCTCGTAGCAGTCGTCGGAGGAGACCTCTCGCTGCCGACTTTGGTGTCAGCCATGGTCGAAAATGGGGCGCTTCTCGCCTCGTGTGCCCCGGACCGTCTCTTATGCGCCGAAGAGGGCCACCGCGGGGTTTTTAGTTGGTATTGCCGGTGTAGGGTATTTGTTAGGGACTCGGCCCAGCGGTCGTCCGGATGTCAACATCTCTCCCGGACGGCTTAACGCTGGGTCGTAAGGCCGGCGAGCCCAACATAACCGTCAAGCCACCCCCCCGGCGGGGTGGTAGTGATAAATCGCTTTTCCCCGCGAAAAAAAAGGGCTTTCATGTATAATGATAATAATAATACCTGTCCTGTTTTAAACAATTTCCCACTGCTGTGCACGGGCCTTCTCTACTAATGAGAGGGGTTAGGCCTTAGTCCACCACCCTGGCCTAATGCGGGTTGGTAGACTTCACATACCTTGGAAATTCTTATGAGAATTCTCAGGTATGCAGATTTCCTCACAATGTTTTCCTTCACCGTTAAAGCAAAGTGATAATTAACAATGAATACACACGTAACTTTTAGAAATGTCAGAGGTGTATGCCATTTGGGTTGGTCTCGAACATACGACTTTCGTCTTTACAGTCCGTACCGCAACCAACTAGGCTATCGCTGCTTTAATGTATACAAATCCGTTTTTACACGTTTCACCGAACATTTCACATCAAACCGATTTTCGAACTATAATTATAAGCAACATTAAAGAAAATAAGACCCGGCTTTTCGCCTCAATTGATCTCTCTAGTATGTTACACAAAGCCGCTCAGTAATGCCCTTAAATTAAATTTTAAGTCGGATAAATCTTACGCCATTAAAATATTCAAATCTTGTTCATAACGGCTCCTAGAGCTCTAAATGCGAATCGTTAAGTCACAGTGTCTACTTTATGTTGAGTCCTACCTGATACCCTTAGATTTAAATGTTTAATGTGGTTGTAAATTTTAAGTCATTTTTCGTCGCATCGGTTTTATCTTATTTTATACCTCGTAGTCATATTGCTTCTAATTAAAAGATAAAAAATTCGAAACGCTTTTAATGAGCAAATATGGTTTATATTTTAGTACTAGATGTTGCTCGCGGCTCCGCCCGCGTCGTGGTTATTTTTGGAAGGAAAGATATACAATCCATAAAGGCATCTTAATCTATTACACCTTTCTATATTTTGCTATCCCATAGGATGCGTGCATTTTTCCGGGATAAAAAGTGGCATATGTCATTTTCTGATCCCTAAACTACCACTATGCAAAAAATCATGTCGATCCCTTGCTCTGTGAAAAATTAAACTATCCCACGGGAACTGTACATTTTTCCGGGATAAAAAGTAGCCTATGTGCTATTCCAGACTATAATCTATCTCTGTGCCAAATTTCAACCAAATCCGTCCAGACGTTGTAGCGTGATTGAGTAACAAACATACATCCATCCATCTAAACTTTCGCATTTATAATATAAGTAGGGACTGGCATACGCTATGCGTAAAAGTCCCTTTAAAATAATGGAAATAAAAAAAAAAAAATATAAGTAGGATTTACCACATTACAAAATTCCTGGTATTGACTATTTGTCTCGGTATTTGTTAAACATTTTAATATCCGAAATTTTGTGAACGCATATGATTGGTTCCAGTTAGAAGGACATTATAATTTTGGACCCGATCGATGGCGATTTAGTGCGATTCTTTTTATTTTTCATCGAACAATCGAACAATGACAAATCTATTTATCGATTATTTTGGCAAACACTACAATATAAAACAGTGTATCTAATTTATTTATGAATTACTAGCTGTCCCTACGAACTCCGTTTCGCCTTAAAAATATATTTGTCCAGCCCGTCTATCCCTCAGGATAACATTTTCTAAAATAGAAAGTAGCTTCTGTTACTCCGAAATTATATAGTTTTCCATAGACTATTTTTAATCGGTTAAGAAGTTTTTGAGATTCATATCCATTATAGCTGTTGCTCGCGGCTCCGCCCGCGTGGAGACCATATTTGGGAGAAAAATGACGGATGTTCATACAAACTTTCAACCCCTATTTTACCCCGTTATGGGTAGAATTTCGAAAAATCCCGAAAT
This sequence comes from Laothoe populi, assembly GCA_905220505.1. Classification (NCBI taxonomy): domain Eukaryota; kingdom Metazoa; phylum Arthropoda; class Insecta; order Lepidoptera; family Sphingidae; genus Laothoe; species Laothoe populi. The sequence goes on from HG992170.1 coordinate 7,154,621, forward strand.
ATATATTTTTTGTTTTTAACTAAAAGGCCAAATACCAATTTTCGTGCGTTTAACTTCAAAAATGATGAATTTTCATACAAACTTTCATCCCCTATTTTACCACCTTAGTGGTATTTCCAAAAACCCTTCCTTAGTGGATGCCTACGTCATAAAAGGTACCTACTGTCAAAATTTCAAGTCTCCAACCCCAGCCGTTTAGGCTATGCGTTGATCGATCAGTAAGTCAGCTTTTTCTTTTATATATACAGATAAACAAACAATCAAATAATTCCTCTTTATAATATTAGTATAGACAAACGTCATTAGATACACATCTTCATGATCCATCGTATAATACCATGCTGGTGGTAGGATATTCATATCCGCCCGGATAGCGACCACCGTACACAGGGTGAAAAACCCTCCATAGTGGCACACGCAAGTGTGTCGCTTTCCGGGATCAGCCAGTGTACATCCGGTTTTCGTCGGGGGTCTTGAGTTGGGGTACGTTGTTTGGCCGTTTTGCGGCCTTCTGAGTACTCTGACTCTATACCCTCGACCGCTTCTTCACCTTCTTGCCCATGGCGTAGTGTGAAGAAGCAGGCCGGCATGATTGTGTTGAGTAGCGGGGGATGGATCGTCTCTCGCTACTCGATACTCTAATTGGACCGCACTACACTTACCATCAGGTGCAGTGCGGTCACTTTGCCGTGCCAGAATAAAAAAATAAAATACCATATCTGTAAAAATTATTAATCATTGAGAATATTTTTAGCATTGTATAGCAAATATTTAGTCTAGTGGACATCGCCTTTACGTTTGTAATTTAAATAATTGGAGTTGATTACACAACCGGACGAATGATTGATTTGAATAATTAAGGATTTTGGGGTTAATTTTGGTTTATTTTTGTGGGCTAGGGGTGGAATAATCTTATTGAATCCGAGAAAACGTCTAGGTAGTTTTTTGTACAACCACCGTTTTGCGAGCAGATACAAAAAATAATAATATATAAGTACTTTGTTTTTTATATTTTAATTCGAAAATAAATATACTGAGAATGTAAGATAAAAATATTAAATTATTTCAAACTAGCTGTTGCTCGCGGCTCCGCCCGCGTGGACGTCATGTTTGGGAGAAAAAGTAAATTATACAAAATACGAATTTTCATGCGTTTTCAAAAATGTGAAACGCGTATATCTTTATTTCCTACCAAAAGCCTAAATATGAATTTCCAGATCCCTAGGTCAAGGAATTATGTATTTCCCATACAATTTTTGAACTCCTATTTGACCCCTTTCAAGGTTGTTTTTTTTTAAAATAGATAGCGTATGTCCTTCTCCAGGATATATTCTAGCTCCTTGTCAAATTTCATCACAATCTGGTCAGCCGTTTAGTCGTGAAAAGGTAACAAACAAACAAACTGAGTTACTTTCGCATTTATAGTATTAGTAGATTCTGGCTAGAAATCACGACGAAAGTTCCTACGCCTTATTCTATTTGAGTATTCATTTTAATCTAATACAATATGTAATCGTAATAAACAAATTAAATAATTTATAGTAATTATTAAATACTGACAATCTGGCAACACTCTTCTCTAGTTAGTACGTATGTCGTTACGACTTAACTTAATATTTAAAATAGATAGGCTTAAAAATATAATGTCTCAAAGGGTCAAGAGCAGTACTGTAATTTAAAACCCGATGGGGATGCTACTCTTTGTGGCCAAGCGTAGTTATAAGCCAATCGCCTTGTTCATTTTATTAACAACTAGCTGTTGCTCGCGGTTCCGCTCGCGTGGAGATTATCTTATACTCTTTGTAAAATATTTTTTTTCTTGCAATTAAAATACCCTATATTAATCAGTGAGAATGTAGCATTCAAATGGTGAAAGAATTTTTAAAATTGGTCCAGTACTTTTTGAGGCAATTCGTTACAAATACACAGTCAGGTCATAAGTATTGTCACACAGTAAAAACTTTTATTTTAGAATGCTGGCCACAAAAAAGTTTATTGAATTCGAATTTCAAATTGTTCATGAAAATAAAAATGTATACTTTTTAGAATTTTACTCATTTTTAAATATGGACTGGACGCTTAAAGAAGACCGTGTTGCAGTAATTGCGTTGCATCGTTGCGGTTCCGCGCCAATTCAAATTTTTGACATACTGAAAAATTTGAATATAACCAAAAGATTCGTTTATCGTACCATCAAACGATACAATGAAGACTCTAGTGTAGATGACAGGTCAAGAAGTGGTCGCCCTCGGTCTGTTAGGACTCCAGCAGTGATAAAAGCTGTGAAGGCGCGAATTCAAAGAAATCCCAAACGTAAGCAGAAACTGTTGGCCCTTCAGATCGGGTTAAGCAGAACCACGGTGAAAAGGGTGTTAAATGAAGACTTAGGGCTTCGGGCATATCGAAGAAAAACAGGAAATCGTTTGAATGCTCGTCTAATGGACCTGAGACTGAAGAGATGCCGCGCTTTGTTGAAGCGGTACGCGGGAAAAAAATATCAGGAAATTCTTTTTTCAGATGAAAAAAATTTTACCGTAGAAGAGAGCTACAACAAACAAAATGATAATGTGTACGCACACAGTAGTGCTCGCTTCTTAGCAACCGTATTCCGCGTGTCCAACGAGGTCATTTTCCATCCTCGCTTATGGTATGGTTGGGAGTTTCTTATTGGGGCTTAACAGAGGTACATTTTTGTGAGAAAGGTGTAAAAACGAATGCAGTTGTGTATCAAAATACAGTCCTGACGAACCTTGTGGAACCTGTTTCTCATACCATGTTCAATAACAGGCACTGGGTATTCCAACAAGATTCGGCGCCAGCTCATAGAGCGAAGAGCACACAAGACTGGCTGGCGGCGCGTGAAATCGACTTCATCCGGCACGAAGACTGGCCCTCCTCCAGTCCAGATTTGAATCCGTTAGATTACAAGATATGGCAACACTTGGAGGAAAAGGCGTGCTCAAAGCCTCATCCCAATTTGGAGTCACTCAATACATCCTTGATTAAGGCAGCCGCCGATATTGACATGGACCTCGTTCGTGCTGCGATAGACAACTGGCCGCGCAGATTGAAGGCCTGTATTCAAAATCACGGAGGTCATTTTGAATAAACTTTAGTGTCTTAAGAATCTATGTTTTGTTAAGTTCATTTTGGTATATAAATGGTTACATAATGAATAAACTTGTTTCAATTATTTTATATTAAACATGTGACAGAATTTATGACCTGACTAGGTATAGTTACATACGAATTTTTCCTCTTTATAATCTGTATATATAAAAGAAGAAACTGACTGACTGACTGACTGACTGATCGATCAACGCACAGCCTAAACGGCTGGGGTTAGAGACTTGAATTTTTAACAGTAGGTACCTTTTATGACGTAGGCATCCACTAAGGAAGGGTTTTTGGAAATACCACCCCTAAGTGGGTAAGATAGGGGATGATAGTTTGTATGAAAATCCGTCATTTTTAAGTAAAATTCCTGAAAGTTAGTATTTGGTATTTTGGTTAAAAAAAAAATATGCCGGATCGTGATGAATACGGACACTGAATTGAACTTGCAATTAACTTTATTTATTGTAAACTGTGGGGTACTGCCATTTGTTTTGCTATTTTGAAGGTGGTTTCGAGTTGTTTATCGAGTGATCTCCCTCGCAGAGGAGTGGGTCACAACGAAAATCATAATATAAAAGAGCACCTCGTCTTTGGTGCGGCATTCGTGTATTATTATTGAAACAGTTAGCAACTTGTCGGTCGTAATGCCGAAATATTGTTAAAGTAGTAAGTTAACGTGATGTAAAAGTGTTATTGTATACCGCATATTGTAATGTAAACTGTGATGTGTTTAAAGAGCAACCATGAGGGTTTCTTGCCAGCTCTTCCCCATGGATGACTACATTCCGAACTGGTGGTAGCTTAAATAGACTCTGAAGTGTTAATCTCGTGTTTTATTACCGAACTATCATACGCTATCCATCCTGACCATACCTGGAGATCTGAGAGGGACGTGTAAGCCCTCTCACTGCCTCGGCCGATGACCGGCCGACCCATCAAATATATATTTCAGGATTTTTGGAAATTCCACCCCTAAGGGGCTAAAATAGGGAAAGGAAGTGTGTATGAAAATCCGTAAGTTAAACGCATGAAAATTGGTATTTGGCCTTTAGGTTAAAAATAAAAAATATATGGTTCAGGATTTTTGGAAATTCCACCCCTAACGGGGGTAAAATTGGGGCAGAAATTTTGTATGAAACTCGGTCATTTTTGAAGTTAAACGCATAAAAATTGGTATTTGGACTTTCAGTTTAAAATAAAAAATCATTTTTCAGGATTTTTGGGAATTCCACCCCTAAGCACACGGTAACGGTAGGCAGCGGCTTTGCTGTGCCCTGGTATTGCAGAAGTCTATGGGCGGCGGTGACTACTTACCATCAGGTGGCCCGTCTGCTCGTCTGCCTATCGAGGCACTACTAAAAAAAAAGGGGGTAAAATAGGGGATGAAAAATGTTAGGATAGTTTTTTTTTGTAAGACAGAGCAAGGGATCCATATACTTTTTATACTAGAAAATGGACGGTTCCTACGGGATAGCATAATACAGGAAAGTGTAATAGCTAAAGAGGTCTCCATGAATTTTATACCTTTTCTTCCAAAAATAACCACTACGCGGGCGTAGCCGCGGGCAAAAGCTAGTATTAGTATAGACTAGCAGGCCCGGCAGACGCCGTCTTGTCCGGAATAGCAGCGCCACATTAAATATATTTTAAAGATCACAATCTTTGGCATTTCTCTCACAAATCCCAGCAAATCTAATTTGGTGTCATACCGACAGCAGTGCCACCTACCGGGTCCAATTGTGTTTTCAAACCATTCAGGAACCCATTGAAATATACATACAAAATTTCATCCAAATCGGTCAAGCTGTTTTTGAGTTTTAGCGAGACTAACGAACGGCGATATATTATTATTATAGGGTCTGGTAGACGTTATCCTACCGTGAAAAAAGACCCTGGATTCAGATCGAAGCGCCACTTACCTGGTAAAAATGTGCATCTAAACCATCCAGGGACCTACTCAAACACACACAAAAATGAGTAACAGCCTGGAGCCGCTACAGCTGCGTAGGGATATTTCCTCGTTTAGCGTGTTCTACCGTCTGTATCATGGCGAATGCTCTGAAGAATTGTTTGATCTTATCCCATCCTCTCCCTTCTATACCAGAACCACGCGTACTGGCTTGCGGAGCCACAGCTTCGTGATGTCTACTACCCCGGCCCGAACCAAGAGGTTCGCAAACTCGTATTTTTGCCGCACCATCAAGCTGTGGAACAGTTTGCCAGCTACTGTGTTTCCTCCTTCAGCAGGCCGGCATGATTGTGTTGAGTAGCGAGGGATAGACTGTCTCTTGCTACTTGATACTCTATCTGGACGGCACTGCGCTTACCATCAGGTGCAGTGTGGTCACTTTGCCGCGACAGAATGATAAAAAAAAATAAGTCATCGAAATCGGTGCAGCCATTTAGGAGTTCAGTGACAACCACGTACAGAAGTATAGGCTAGTTGACTGTTTTTGGGAAACCCTTTTATTTTATTTTTCATGGTCTATATTATTTTAATATTAATGTACAAAAACATAAGTCTATATAATTAATAAACATAAGTTTTCAAGATTTATTTTGCATTTTTATAAACTAACTTTATTTTTCCCACCAAAACGCTACCAACTGTCATGGCCTCTCTTGGGTTGTGACCATACGCAAAACTCATAGACGTTTGGCTCAGCGTTTTAGATGTTTCGAACGGTGACGTCATGATTGACTGTTGGGTGTTTCATGTCATGTGACAAAATCCTTTATTTTTGCATATTTTTTTCTTGAAAATATGAAATAATCACATATAAATTAACAAATTGGTATAATTTTAAACTAAGACCATTATAAAAAACAAAATTCTATCGGGGTTTCACTTACTGTCTCTGTCTTACCCTATTATATACATAAAGATTTTCCAATTATATCCCAGTCCATAAAACTCTACATCTTTGATAAGAAGATATGATACCTTACTTTCTTTTGTAAAATGATGTGCGTACATACAAACTTAATATAATACTTGTACACAAGTACATATATTTACAACAAAACACCTTCCTTAAAAGTATTTCATGTAAGCAAACTTTAACGAACGAAACTCCGGTCCAAAGGAACTTTGTATAAACGCACTCGCTCGTGCAAGGTAGAATTAATATTTTGTTTGGAATTTCCTTCTTTGATTCAATGAAATGCGAGGTTAGTTGTTCGGGCTCGTTTATTGACTTGAAAATGTTCGGAGACATTCAGCAATTTTGTTACAAGTCACACTTGAACGGTTGAATTCTAGCTCGCTTTGGATGTTTAGGGCGAAATCATAAAATTACTTTGGGTTTTAAGAAATTCATACAAAGTTTTTTAAGACCATACTACTATATTTTTTAATAAAAACAATTGCCGTCGTGGTACGTCTGACAGATGTGAAACATCGAAATTATTTTGTTGAAATAATGAGCAATAAAGGATAGCTTTTTTTTATAGTATAGTCCGACAAACGAGCCAGTGGGTCATCTGATGTTAAGTGATCTCGACCGCCCATGAACATCCACAATACCGAAAGTATCATGTATGCGTTGTCGGCCTTAAAGGACAAGAATAGGGATTAGGGAAGGGAAGGGGCAATCTGGGCCTCCGGTTATCTCACTTACCATACGAAACGCGACAGTAAACTGTCACTTTACGTTGGTTTCCTGTGAGACAGTGGTACTACCCCGGTCGAGCCGGCCCATTCATGCTGTAGACAAATATGTCTACAGCGTGGCTCTACCACTTCCGAAAGCTTATGCTACACTACATACTACACTAGCTTATGAAAGAAAATAAATATAGTACAGTTATAATAAATATTCAGATTTTTTAAGCATTCCCATTACTCCATTGGATGTTTCATATTTCATTTTGTCATACATTTCATATGGAAAATGTCCTATTTACGTCGTGGAACATCTTACCTATGAAAACAAGGCGCTTCATGCCGCTGCCCGCAGTAAGGGTCGAGAACTTAAAAATAAATACATCTGGGTGCGCGATGGGAGGGTCTTCATGCGCAAAAATGACCAATCAAACTATGTGCACATAAAAAGTTTAGATTTGTTGAATAGTTTGTCATAAAAACGCTAAATTTGTATAACCAATAAATACTTTAAGGGCATGCTTACTGATAATATTAGTGTCTATTACCAGAATGTAAGAGGGCTTCGAACCAAGACTGTCGAATTATTTAATAATATTGTGTGTTGCAATTACGATGTTGTAGTCTTCACTGAGACTTGGTTGAACGACAGTATCTCCGATAATGAAGTTTTTGATAATCGATATCTATTGTATAGGCGCGATCGTCATAGTGCAGGGTTTCATAGTAAAAAAGATGGTGGTGGCGTACTGATTGCAATCTCCAAACGCTTTAAATCATATCGTTTATTTTCCCATCAATCTGATTGTGAAGATCTCTGGGTAAAGCTGGAAGTGCGCGATGTAAATAACAAGGTTAATTACTTATTTATATGTGGTGTATATATACCTCCTCCAGTTCAGATTCACATCTTTGAGCACTTTACTAGTAATACAAACAGCATACTAGAAAATCACAGTGGCGAATCCCTTATACTTGGAGATTTTAACATGGGCAATTTGATCTGGAATAAAACGCATAACTCTGAACTTAAAGCTCAATCCTCTAATAGCTTGTTGCATAGCATGTTGATTGATTTCATTTCCTTTAATAATATGGCGCAATATAATTCCAAATTAAATAACAACAATAGAATACTCGATCTGATACTGAGTACCACTACTATCTCTCAGCTTGAGGTTTGTGAGGACCCCCTGATCGGTATTGATCTATTTCATCCTCCGTTACAATTCCATGTTCCTCTTAAGTGCTCGGCGAACCTGTCATCTGAAACTAAATCTAGATTTAATTTTTACAAAGCGGATTATAAAAAAATATTAGAAGAGTTACATCAAGTACTGTGGTCTGATGTGTTATCAGAGTGTTATTCTGTCGACGAAATGGTAAATGTTTTCTATAATATTCTTAGATCAGTCATAAAAAAAATTGTTCCAAAATGTAGGCCACGCACTAAAGGCAAATATCCGATATGGTTCTCCAAAGCTCTGATTAGATGTTTAAAAGAGAAATATAATAGTAGAATAAAATATCGCATATATGGCAACCCTCGGGACGAAATAACGTTTGAATTGTTAAGGGATCGATGTACTAAACTACAAAAGCTAGATTATCTTTCGTATCTGGAACGTCTGGAGTCATCAATATCGTCTAATCCTAAACTCATTTGGACGTTCCTAAAACACAAGCGCGGTGGCAGCGGTACTTACCCGGCCAAAATGTCTTGTGATAATTGTGTTGCTTCGAACGGACCAGATATCTGTGATCTTTTTGCTAAATGGTTCTCTTCTGTCTATAACATGGATAGTATAACTATCCCTGTTAATTCACAAATACCTAATATAGTTAACAATCTTTCAAGTATATCGGTCACTAAAGATCAAGTTTACAGAGTCTTAAAAAGACTTGATGCAAACAAGGGAGCAGGCTCCGATGGGATTCCGTCTATTTTTGCTGTAAATTGCGCTCGTGTGCTGGCGGCACCTTTGTCATTTGTGATCAACTTCGCTTACTGGCGTAAGCGAAGTTGATCACATTCGCGACCTAGGAGTTATTCTAGACAAAAAATTGAGGTTCAATTATCACGTTGATTACATTGCTAAAAAAGGCTTCAAGACGTTGGGATTTGCATTGCGCAATTCCAAGGATTTCAAAAAACCCAGCACAAAAATTACAATCTATAACGCGCTTGTTCGCAGCAATCTGGAATACTGCAGCGTTGTATGGAATCCTCACTATGATGTCTATAACAAACGATTAGAGAGTATTCAGAAAAGGTTCCTTCTGCATTTATCCTATAGCGGTAACCTGGCTAAGAGAATACCAAGCTATAATGATCGGCTTAGGTATTTTCATTTACAGTCTCTCCAAAATCGCAGGATACTACTAGACATCACATTTCTATATAAACTGGTAAATAGTAATATCGATTGCCCATATCTTCTCTCGCAATTGAACATCTCTACTCCGCACAATCTGCCTAGATTTGGCAAATACAAACCATTTGTCGGAGATGCTGCTCGTTCTAACTTACGTCAGTATTCCTCACTAAATAGAATGACACGAAGCTACAATAACATTCATAATGTTAACATGACTCGGGATCTTGATGATGGTGGCGGTGCTTTGAGAGAGCAACAAGCAATTGATGTTTTCTCGAACAGCTTCCAAAAATTCAAACAACATCTCAAGTCAATACATAGTTAATACTCGGGACCTATGGCAGTTGCAGGTTCTTGTATGTCTGCTCACAAGTTCTCATACATTCTTTCTCAAACAATATATTTAGACAAGATATTTCTTACTTACTATTTAATTTTTAATCTTTAATTTGTTAAACTCAACGCATATATTATGATAATAATTAATAATTTTTATTCAAATGATGTTGTTATGTCCAAATTATAGTTAGTTATAAGGCTGTCTAAATTGCATTGATGTTTGTAACTATAATTGTTGTAACACTTGGCATGAGTTTGACATTTCTAGTATATATATGAATAAGTTGGTGTTTACAATGTTGTTACGACAAAATAAATAAACAAAATAAATAAACAAAATAAATAAACAAAAAAAAAAATATTTTTGAAGTTGAACGCATGAATATTATTATTTTGCCTTTCGCCACACCAACAGTTGGTCTGACCTGCCGACCTGCCGCATTAGAGGTTTCACATCAAAAATAGGTGTGTTACTGATTTGGTACTCGGAATCGCGAGTATAAGATAAAAGTATTTTTATTCATAAAAAGTACACCGACTTCAATAAAAAACAAATTATGCGTCACTATAAAATTTGAGGGTTGCCCTTGATTTGTCTGAGATCCCATCATCAGATCCTGACTTGGTGCCAATGGGACCACCTGGGAAGTATACCCTTTTAAACAAAAAAAGAATTTCTCGAATCGGTCCAGGCGTCTTCAAGTAATCAGGTAACATACATAAAAAAAAGATTCTGACGAATTGTTAACCTTCTCCTTTTTGAAGTCGGTAAAAAATAGGTGTGTTACTGATTTGGTACTCGGAATCGCGAGTATAAGAAAATTATTATTTAATATATAATCTTTTCAATAACGTCTTTCTTTAGGCGTCGAATTTGGAATTGAATTAAGCGTTTTATTAATTGTATTAATGTGCATTATTGATAAGTTTCAAGTAAATTAGTCCAAACTAAAATTATTCTACGGAATATAAGTTCAAAAGAAAGGTTATATTAGTAACGGGTATAAGATAAATAAACATCTATATTTTATTCCAAAATTTTTAATTCAGTTGTCAAACCGTTTACCAAGTTTGATATAGCTTAATCTATGGACACTTATGTAAATTACTCGAAATTTATAACAAGATCCATACTACTTAGAATCCGGATATATCTGGACAAACTAAGCAAATATAACCGTGCGAAGGTTTACTTACGCGCAAATTGAACCGGTAATTAGCGGCCGCATAAACAACTGGATAGAACCAGTTAAATCCGGCTTCAGTAAACACGGCTGTTAATTAGGCGTCGACTGTTTTTTGCCCGGTTCTCGATACGAACAAGTTAACGCCCGGTTTTTGTTCGAACCGGTTGGATTTCAATTGGTTTTAAGTTTCATTGTGGTTTTATTTTGTTTGAGAATATTTTATACGGTTTCGCGCAGTCTTTAAAAGTTGAGCGCGTGTTCTTTAACCATTTGCCTTTAACGAACAAAGTTTTAATAAAATATTCTTAATTAAGCAATTTACAAGTGTTTATTATTAACCGACTTCAAAAAAGGAGAAGGTCAATACAATTCGTCACAACAATTAACAATTCGTCGGAATCTTTTTTTTTATGTATGTTACCCGATTACTAGAAGACGCCTGGACCTTTTTCTTTAAAAGGGTATACTTCCCAGGTGGTCCCATTGGCACCAAGTCAGGATCTGATGATGGGATCTCAGAAAAATCAAAGTTAACCCTCAAATTTTATAGTGACACATCATTTGTTTTTTATTGAAGTCTGTGTACTTTTTATGTATTAAAAAACTTTTTCTAAAGGATATTTATTTAAAAGTATGGTAGATAAATAGACTAGGTTGTGGTGATTAAAATCTACTAGAAATAATGAACCGGACCAAAAACAATCCCGCTGAGTTCGATTTGCTGGATTCTCTCAGGACTGGGTCGCGCCGCGTAGCTGTAGTATCCAGCGGTAATGTAAGCCCGCTACATGCGACGTCTCGGAAATACCCATGGTCCCATTTAAAAATATATGTATTTGACTGGTATATCCTTGAATAATATTAATTACATACATATACATACATACGCCTGTAATCCGCGAAGGGGTAGGCAGAGGTGTAACCAGTACACCCACTTTTCGCCAAATTTCGGTCCCATAATGTGATAGGGGGCGAGCCTATCGCCACACCGGGCACCATTCCAGACTCCGGGTTAATACTGAGTATTTCTAGGTAGAAAAACCCAATATCACTTTACCCGACCCGGTGATCGAACCCGAGACCTCAGCACAGCAATCGTAACGCATGCGCAATTACAACTGCGCCACCGAGGCAGTCGTATAATATTAATTAATAATATAAAAATTAATTAACAATAAATAAATAATTAATAATAATTATAAATACCTTATGAATAAGTAATTGCTAGTGTATTGATGATGCTATCTATGTATGTATGTTATGTATACATAAGCTGATATGCTTTTCTTTAAATTTCTTTACTTTTTTTAATGTCCTGACTTGTCATAAGAGCTATATAAATGCCTACTTGATCAATAAACGATTTCATTTCATTTAATTTCGAAACGTTTATTTTTTACTAGCTGTTGCTCGCGGCTCAGCCCGCGTGGAGGTCATGTTTGAGAGAAAAAGTATACAATACAAAATACCAATTTTCTTTCATCACCTATTTGAGCCCCTTAGGGGTGGTATTTCGAAAAACCCTTCCTTAGTGGATGCCTACGTCATAAAAGGTACCTCCTGTCAAAATTTCAAGTCTCTAACCCCAGCCGTTTTGGCTGTGCGTTGATCGATCAGTCAGTCAGTTTCTTCTTTTATATATACAGATTTTGTAGTGACTGGATAGGCAGATGAGCAGACCGGCCACCTAATGGAAAGTACTCACTATTTATTCTTTATTTAAACAGTTGTTTATTATAGGGATTGTATATGCCGGATATTCTGATGTTATGTTCGAGTTCTGACATTTACGTTATTCCACGAACTTTGTTTGTTATATTGTAAAAGTGTCACCGTGGCGTCAAAAGGCTATCTTTTGACGTCACCGGCCATTGATCTATGTGTCAACAGCTTGTTTACACAGGTTTGAGCTCTGAAACATTTATATTTAAGTTTTTTACACGTTCGGGCATACAGACACTATCCCGCCCACACAGCCGCCATTGTAACTCCTGTTTAGCCAGGATCGACTATGGTACGCATTTTTTCGACACCGAGTAATGAAACTCGGCGAGTCTCTGGGAATGATTAACTGTCTTTTATCCCGCAACGCAGTAATCAAATAGAAATATAAAGAGAAATATATAAATTGATAACGTTCGGGCATACAGCAATATTTGTTTTAACACAAATTTTCAAACCTTTTTATCCTTGGCACGGTAAAGTGACCACACTGCACCTGATGGTAAACGCAGTGCCGAGAGATAACCACATATTAACATGAATATCTTATCTAAAACATATGTAACGCCTAAGTTGCCATTGATGGCAATTCCTGTTTACCTTCGCAAGACATATTCAGTGCATTAACGCCAATGGTACTCTTTCACGAAATGTTAACACGTATGTACATGGTGCTCTGTTTTTGTTATATTAATAAATGGCAATGGAAAATTTTAGGTGATTTAAACATTAGTGTTAATTTTCTTTTTTATCATGTATTGGTGTTTTTGCTTCTTTTTAAGGGTTTTTACGATAAAAATAGAAACAAACCTCCCATAACATAATTTTGTTGTCCATCTGCCATACTTGTTCGTAAGTCAATGCCATTTAAAATAATATGATAATACTAGAATTAATTTTCTTTGCATTTAATTTTTATTCACAATAAAATAGATGAATATTTCCGAAATTTTCCCCTATCACATTATGGGACCGAAATTCGGCGAAAAGTGGGTGTACTAGTTACACCTCTGCCTACCCCTTCGGGGATTACAGGCGTGAGTGTATGTGTGTGTGTGTATTTCCGAAAATAATTTCATGGTTTGGAATGATTACAAGAAAACTACTAGATAACGTAACAAAACGTATGACTAACGATCGCCTAACGAATGCCTAAAATACACCCACAGATAAATATAATTACTATGGATTAACCCGTGCCGCTACGGAACCTACAACGCCTGTCTTTTAACACTTGACTTTTTTATCAATAAGAAACATCCTTTAATTCATGTTTTGGTATTATTACAAGAAAACTACTTAATAACGTAACAAAACGTATAACTAACGTATGCCTAAAATACACCCATAGAAATAAACATAATTACGATGTTGAACCCGTACTGGTATGGAACCTAGAGCGCGCGTCTTACGCTTGACTTTTATCAATAAGAAACACCCTTTAAATAGAATTATAACAAATGACCTATCTGAAATGATGTATGCTCGGATTTTATAACATCAATCTACGTGCTTCGTGGATTGGATCGTGTGAATTTACTAGGGTGCGTATACAGTAAACTTACGTATACAGTATCATAGTATAGACACATATATTTCGTTTTTTTTATAGTTTTTTGAAGTGGAACTTTTTAGACGCGTTGCTCGATTTTTGGATGGGTAAATTTTTATGCCTACGCGTCATTAATATGCTGTAATAGCAGCGATAGCCTAGTTGGTTGCGATACTGACAATCATAAACAACTGGTCAATCATTCAGCAATTCAATAATCATTTAGCTAGTGGTAGGATATTCATATCCACCCGGATAGCGACCACCGTGCCCAGGGTGGAAAACCCGCCATAGTGGCACACGCAAGTGTGTCGCGTTCCGGGATCCGCCAGTGTATATCCGGTTTTTCGTCGGGGGTCCAGAGTTGGAGTACGATGTTTGGCCATTTTGCGGCCTTCTATTTATACTATCCTATTTTATACTATTTAACGTTTTTCAAGTAACCACTAATATTAAACTTAATCAATGCTAAAAAGCAACTTTATCAGTGTGTATCGATCTAGCGGGGCCCTTCGAGCTAGACCGACAAAACAAGTGGCAATACTTTGCTTGTTCAATGTACCTCACGAATTTATTAACAAGATCCAATGTACCTCAACTATTTTGATAGAAATTACAATAAATCGCCTCACCCATCTAGCGGGGCCCTCGGTTGTATTACGCTCGCAATACATAAAAATAATACTGATCGTATCTTGAGCCAATGTACCTTTCAATTCATGTATTAACTCCCAGGTATCTTTAACAGAACAGGAGAAATTCAGCAAGAAAAATTTGTCTGCCCAGCAGGGCCCTGCCCTGGGTAATTTGAATTCATACATGCCAAGAAAGCACACCACTGTTATGTATTACCAATGTACATTAGTCTTTTAAGAAAGTAGAATAAAGTTGCACAGTGTAAACGTGCCTTTAGACGTAGTAATGGTGTCGTTTGTAACTCGGACGAAATAAGATGGTTCCGTATTTTCTGTTGTTTTAACGTCTCTGTAGAATGATCATTCAAGGGTTTTATTCGGTGAAAGTGAAGATTGTAGTCTTGGTATTACTATAAAACTATTTTTGGGGTTTTGCTTTTCGCGTTTTCCGTTCAATTATAAATAATGGAATAACAAAACACTTAAGGGATAGCATTGTGCCTATGGCCGTCCGTTTGTATATACATTCTCGCGATTTGAATCCATATTATTAAATTAGGAGCGGGTCTTAATCGCGCAATATTTTAATGGTATATATATCATAATTATTTGCCGACGTTTCGACCGAGTTGCATCGGCCGTGGTCACGGGCTGACAGTCAGAATAATTGTGGTATTTCTACTATTTAAATATTGCGCGATTAAGACCCGCTCCTAATTTTATAATATGTAATTACTTTTATTTGTAAATGATTTACCATTAATTAAAAATGAAAGTATGATATCTTCCAATTCAAACATGGCTATTTGACAACATTGAAAATACACTGCAAATTGTGGTCATCCTGTTAGACAATAGCTTAAAAAACCATATTTCACTTAATTTTAAACAAAATAATGTATATTTTTTGCAAATTAAACGAAATAAAATACAACATTTATTTAAAAATTTATCTGTTATGTGAACGCTCTGTGATTGGTTGCAACTCTGGTGACGTCACACGCAAGTAAACATAGTAGGGATGTGACATTCGATTTTTCTCACTTGAATAATAATCGATTTTAGAAAAATCGATTTTTTATAAGAAAAATAATCTATTTTTTTTTCTTAAAATTTTGCGTAATATGTTTTTCTCTGTAGTAAGAAATTAATATTAACAATTTATTAGGAGTCTTCAGTTTGGCATTGAAGTCACCCATTTCACCGCTGTAGGAATCCTTGGTACGAGACATAGCTTTCCCTATGTCTTCGTACGTTGGGACGTACACTTGTATAACCTTCAGAGTATATTTTTAAGATAAGGTACGCCACTCGAGCTGATACGCTGCCAACTTCCACAGCGTTGCTTTTTAGTGACTTGTAGATAATAAATCCGACGCCACCCAAATGGTTGGTGTCCTTCTCGGAAGTAAAGTGACCAGAATCATCAAATCAATCAGTAAATTATTTTGTAGCTCATTACGATTACGATTGTCTTTACACGCTTTATACTAGCTACAATTGTATCTAAGTAGACTAAGTATATATGTAACGGAATCCTTCAACGTTATGTTCACCACCTTCAAGACATCAGATTTACTTGAATATTTACACACGTATCAAGGACCTATGATCACCAGGTTCACCAAGATATAAAAAAATATTAGGTATCATTTTAAATTATATTTTTTATGTGGTCTTAATTTGTAATCGAATATTTTATTATTAGTAGGTACGTTTGATGCTGTTTCGAGACTAAAAGCATAAAATAAATTATATTTAAAAATAACACGCTTAATTAGCTAGCCGAACTAAAAAGTTGAAAATAATATTAATTTCATTGCGAAAAATTATAACTTAAAAAAAAACTAAAAAATATCACGTTTTAAGGTTAAGGTTTTCAAATATAATTCCAAGATCTTTGAATCTAATAAGTTCATTGGCACACTGTTTAACGAAGAAAGGATTTATGCCAGACCCTTAGAAGAGTCATTTTTAATAAAAAATATCAATATATCGAAATATCGATATTTTGTTTCGATATATCAAACTCCGATATTGATATATTTAAAAATATCGATATATCGAAATATCGATATTTTGTTTCGATATATCAAACTCCGATATTGATATATTTAAAAATATCGATATATCGAAAATCCGATATTTTTAAAAATATCAACATCCCTAGTTATTAGCTTGTTTACTTGCATGTGACGTCACACCAGCGCCATTACAGAAATAGCGTTTTTGCCGCGGTTGAGGAGATTTAAACTTTAACATTGATTTTTATTAAAAATACTGTATATTTTCCTGAAATATCAATGTAGTGTGCTTATTATGTAATAAAGAATAGTTTTAAATCATTATCGAAAATGAGTCAAATAGCCATTCTCGTAATTTTACAATGTCTTTTCATATTTTAAATTACAAGCCATAGATGTATTTTTATCGCATTCTATTTTTAAATCTTTAGATGTTAATTTTTATTTTTAAACAGTACACACAACCGCCCAGTCTTCAAGAAGGCTCATTCAGCCGAGTGACCCGCCATCTATTGTTCCTAATCTACTGTTTGGTATGTTTTTTAATATTTCCTTACGGTATCAAACCACACCACCAGCCCAGTTACAGATCCATATTATCCCTTAGACCAAATGAAAAGCCCAATATAAAATCATAAAGCTAGGCTGTCATAATCATTTAGTTTTTGTAATATAAATCAAGTAAATTTGGAACGTTCATAACGAAATATAGCAGACGTGACGTCCAAATCCGCTGGCTGTGCATTTCGTATGTAAATTTTATTACATCCAGATGAAAACATATGTACCCGGTTTAATAAGTTCGAGTTATGGTTAAGGGAATTATTTACAGAGCTGTGTCTGTCTTTGTTAACCGACTTCAAAAAAAAGGAGCATGCTCTCAATTCGACGTGTTTTTTATGTTTGTTGTTACCTCAGAAGTCCGTCATTTATTGACCGATTTGGAAAATTCTTCTTTTATTACAAAGAATATTGGTCCAGATTGGTCCCTTAGAATTTTTATCAAAATCGGTTGAGTAGTTTTTGTATATGTGTATAATAATAGCTGAGGTATCAGGTTCAATACTCGGGAAAAAAATAGGTAATCCTGGACTACCGACAGCGTCCACGGAGTAGTAACTGATTTATTTTTGTTATAATAATAATAATACTAGCCCTGTATTAAACATTGGCCCACTGCTGGGCACGGGCCTCCTCTACTATTGAGAGGGGTTAGGCCTTAGTCCACCACGCTGGCCTAATGCGGGTTGGTAGACTTCACATACATTCGATATTCTTATGAGAATTCTCAGGTATGCAGATTTCCTCACAATGTTTTCCTTCACCGTTAAAGCAAAGTGATAATTAACAATGAATACACACGTAACTTTTTAGAAAAGTTAGAGGTGTATGCCATTTGGGTTTCGAACATACGACTTTCGTCTTGACAGTCCGTACCGCAACCAACTAGGCTATCGCTGCTTTTTGTTTATTGCTTGTCAATAATTATAAAACTTTACAGGAGTGCTTATGTCACTGACGGCTCACAGTTACACTTGCGAGGTGATAAAGTCAAATTCTTGATATATTATTCGTTCCGGCTAACACCCAAGCAGGTAGTTTCGCCCTTTGATATTTTTCCCCATATTGGAGCGAGATTCCTTTTGATTTATAGGCTTCTGGGTGATGTAAGGATGTTATTGTACTGTGGGAGAACTTGAGTCTTGAGCCCTCAATGTTGTTGGAATACATCAATGTTATGTACTAATAAATAATGTATTTTATGACTGCCCATGACTGAGATGTTATTCCGCATGCGTCCACTGTTGTGCTGAGGTCTCGGGTTTGACCTTGAAGTGATATTGGGTTTTTCTATTTAGAAATAATATCAGCCTGGAGTCTGGAATTATGCCCGGTATGGCGATAGGCTCGCCCCCTATCATATTATTGGACCGTAATAAATTCGGCGAAAAGTGGGTGTACTGGTTATAACACTGCCTACCCCTTCGGTGATTATAGGCGTGAGTGTATAAGTATGTAAATAATGTACTTTGTCTGACGGTATATTAATAAATATTTACATTTTAATACATGAAAAGAAAACTTTGTACCCATTTTCAAACATATTGCGCGCACATGTATCGATGTTCCAATATCTGTAGACTCCAAAACGGCTGGAACGATTTTGATGAAATTTTCAGACAATCTGCACATTAGTAGGTGATTTTCTAAAGTTTGGTAGCGATCAGTGTTTTTGGTAATTTTGTGCCATATTTTCTCTACGGGCCGGGTCGTTTTTATAAAAAATAATATTTAAACTCATTCATGAAGTCGCAAATGCTAGTAATATACGAAATGATAAGGGAGGTATCATTTAAAAAAAGCATATCCATAACGTTTAATTTAAAAAATCATATAAATTATGGGCAAGTTTCGACTATTGAGTGACCATTAGTAAATATGGTTTGGGCATGATTTTAACTGTATTAATCGTTTTGGTCGCCAAGTTGGCAATTCTAATACATGTGGATCAGTACAATACATATATTATCAATTACCAATATGTCCTCTGAGGCCACAATATGTTTTTCACAACAAAAACGTATGTACTTTGGAGCGAATGTCAATCATGCTGAAATTCCCGCCGTGAATGCTTTGTGTTAAAACAGCGCTTTTTAAAGTAAATCCGTCAAAGGCAAAACGTTGATAAATATCAAAAAACCTGGTTCAATTATAATATTTGCGGTCGAATGGTTTTATGAGAATGTGAAATTCTATTTTGCCTGTGATTATTTTCATAAATTTAATATTTTCAAAAATTAATTCGATAAAATGTGATGCACAGTTTATGATAAATGATGGGTAAAGTTTCATTCATTAGCCGTAATCGTTATTATATTTAACTAGCTGTTGCTTGCTACTCCACCCACGTGTTTATTTATGGGAGAAAAGTATACAATCGAAGGAGTTGTGTCTTATAGTGATGCACCTGTAGCGATCGTCCTACCTTTTAGGGGTCATGCCTGAATCTTGAGAGTGCATCTAAAGAATACCTCATAATTTTGACCCCTTACTTTGATTCCTTTAGCAAAAAAGTTGAAACACGTGTTTCTTTATTTCTAAAAGCCTAAATAGTAATTTCTAGATCCCTTGCTTGAGGATTTATGGATTGTCCATACAAACGTTCAACCTATTTTTTACCCCATCAAGGTATTTTTTTGAGGAAAAGGCTATGATTTAATCTTTATCTATATAAATTTTATATCTGTTCAGGCATGAAAGGATAACAAGCAAACAAACAGAGCTACTTTCGCATTTATAATATTAGTATGGATGTTCAATTGGCTTGTATGAATTTTGAAAATAATATTACGTTGAATGTTCTACATTTCTTTTTCGAATGAACTTATTTTTGTGCTTTTAATTGTCTTTACCACGTTAACCGGTGCTCCCATGGCACAGCGGGCGAGTATCTGGCTGTGAAACGAGAGTCCATGGATTTGTTTCCCGTCTCAAGACAAATGTTTATGTGATTCACAAATGGGTCTGAGTGTTCTGAGACCGAAAGTCTCTCGTAGTTATGATACCCACTACACAAGACACGTATCTTAGTGTGGGGTTGTGACTTTCCGGGATCGCTCCGTAAGCGCCAAAGAAGGCCACAGCGGGATTTTAGCTGTTAGTATCGGGTGGGGTTTACAGGGGTAGGGACTCGGCCCAGCGGCTGTCCGGATAGCCAACATCCGGGCGAGGGGGTGCTGAGTTGTAAGACCGGCTAGTCCTGCATAACAGTTTTATCATTATCTGACAGACGTGGCGCAGTTGGCGAGTAGCCGGCTGTGAAACGAGAGGCCGTGGGTTCGATTCCCACACTGCTACAAATGTTTGTGTGACAGACCGATATTTGTGTCCAGGGTCTGGATGTTCTGAGACTGAAAGTCTCTCGTAGTCCCTGATACCCACAACACAAGACTCGTATCTTAGTTTGGGGTCGGGGCTATGTGTGTGACTGTTGGGTGATATTTATCCTTATTCCGCTTCAGGCCGGTGCGGGTGGCAGTAATAAACTGCTATATCCACGACAAAAAAAAGGTGTGTGCCTTTTGTGTGTTATTTATAGCTTCACCTAGCAATGTGTCTGGTGCCTTAGGCGCTGTAGTCAGTAAAATAAATATTTCACAGCGACTTAACTCAAAGGTACCTTCTACAAGGCTCGGACATTATTTAAACCGTTACTTGATATTGTAGAGAAGGGCTGTTTCGACACATAAAGGTATGAAGGCATGATTGTGCTGGCCGGCATGATTGTGTTGAGTAGCGAGGCATAGATTATCTCTCGCTACTTGATACTATAAAGTCTAATTGGACGGTACTGCGTTTATCATCAGCGCTTATCACTTTGTCGTGCCAGGATAAAAAAATGTAGATGATGTGGATATCTTAAATAAGAAATGACCTGAATTAAGATTTTATTGGACTTGCCAGCCAGTTGTTTAGGGAATCTTTTAACATATTACCATCAACAAACCACCGAATTAGTAGGTATGTAATCATTTTCTTCGCAAGGTCTTCCAAATAATAGGTCATCTGCAAGTTAGTGATTCATACCACCAAAGAAAACATTACCGATAAATATAGGTGTTGCCAACCTTTAAAGAAAGAAATGAGGTTTGAGGATGTCATGACTCATAGGCTCGCCGGCGCCGCGTCAACATTTTTTATTTTTGTAGTCGCGGGGAAAGCGTTTTATTACTGCCGCCCGCTCCGGGGGGAAGCGGAATAAGAATAAAACGGTTATGCTGGACTAGCCGGTCTTACGACGCAGCATCCCCACGCACGGATGACGGCTATCCATGCTGCCGCTGGGCCGAGTCCCTGTCCCCTATGTACACCCCACCCGACACTACCAGCTAAAACCCCGCGGTGGCCTTGATCGGCGCTTACGGAGCGATTCCGGGGAATTGTAAGGAGTGCTAGAATTGCTGCCGGAACCGCCCCTGCGCGGTGCCTTGTACGGGCCCATCTCCATGTGGGAGGAGGAGAGTGAGAGGAGCCCCCGCGCACCGGACAACGACAGCGAACGAGGCCTTACCACCCGAGCTGCCGTCCATCTCGGGGTCAGGCGCGTCAACACTAGCAACACTCTCCGTTCTTCCATGCTATTTTTAACGTTAATGCTATGGAAATAAAAGCTTGTATTATACTCCCTACTTTTTTTTATATCCTTCTAGACACGAGTGATTCAATTTAGAAATGTCACTTACATTATGAATACACAAGGGTAAGGGTACACATCTTATAAGGGTCATCCACAGCAATAGACATAGAAAGTTATTTTTTCACTGTATTATCATAGACAACATCATACATTGAGCTGCTATATTCTAATGTAATCAAATTTAAATTGTATTTTATTTCTGTGTAGTCCAAATATTGTAACTGGTTTTGAAAAGAGCAACGCTAGAGTTTCTTGCCCGTTCTCTAGGGAATCTGCAGTCGGAACTAGCGGTTGTGTAAAAAAATATTAAATAGTATTTTATGGATTCAATAACTATTTTGATTTGAGCTGCTATAAGCTGCCATTTCTCCTAAATATTCTGTGGGGAATGGTTTTTGGCCCTACCATTTTATATTAAATAACAGGTTAATAAACTAAATATATATAGGATCGGAACGTAATTGCTATTACGACAGATGAGTGGTATGGAACGCAAAGATGAATGACAGATATGGTATATTATTGAGTGAAAGGGGTGAAGTATGAAAATAGGTAAGTAAGAAAGAGACAGAGAATGAATGTTTTAATGCAGAAGTTAGAGACGTCCATATTGGCTGGATGGCGACAGGACGAAAGACATCGAAAGACTAGAAAAGAAATAGAAAAAATAGTTTTTATCGAACTAATCCCACATATATAAATAATAATAATACCAGCCCTGTATTAAACATTGTCCCACTGCTGGGCACGGGCCTCCTCTACTAATGAGAGGGTTCCACATATATATTCAATTAAATTTACTCTGAGTATCTTTTATCTATAAAAGTTCTCGAACGATCGCGTTCTTTCCATAAAATTAAAAAAGGAGCCTTTCAAGTACTTAACTATTAATTATGCAAATCTTACGAGTTCAATTTGAATTAAAAATTAAAAATAATCACGTCGCTTCACGCCATGAATAATTTAATTTTTATCTGACTGCAAATTTTATTTTATGCGATAACGGCTGCTACTTTACAGAGTTTCTGAATAACTTCTAAATTTTGCTGGTGGTAGGATATTCATATCCGCCCGGATAGCGACCACCGTACACAGGGTGTAAAACGGACGGACACTTTGCCGTGCCAGGATAAAAAAAACATTACGAGAATAATACATTAGTTGAAGCTGGGTCTCGTTTAATATTTTTAGCAATAAACCTAGAAATAAATTTAGATACAATATATAACTCAAAATAAATATGTAAATGTGTTTTATAATTGTAACCGTAAAAAATCATTTTACTACTAATATTTTATTTATGTTGATTAATGATTGGAATTTATAAATGCAAAATTAATTAAGTTTGAATTTCAAACACGTTAAGCATAAAATTTATTTATATTTAATCTGTTAATTAATAATATTGATGTATAAAATTTGTAATATTAAAAATATAACACAATTGGTGTTGATTATGCATAATATAAAGTCGAGCGCACTTTGTCAGTTTTGGACCTCTGGATATCTCACTTACCGCATAAAATATGATGATTGTGGTTCTACTCCGGTCCCTGTCCACTTATGCAGTATACCGTTGACAGCCTCCGTGACGCAACGAGCGAGTAGCCTACGAAACGAGAGGCCGTGTGTTCGATTCCCGCACCGAAATAAATGTTTGTGTGACAATTTGTTTCGGTTCTGCGTGTTGTAGGACCGTAGTTGTTGATACCCACTATACAGGTTTTATCTAATGTGGGGATCAAAACTATATTCGTGATCGTTGGATGTATGACTATTATTATACAAAATCGTATATAGCTCTACTTTTAAAACTTAATATGTTTATTTCAATACTTTTTACTAGCTTATTATACGGAGGATAAGTTTACTAAAATATACTTTTATTTTTTCTTTACTAAAATAACGAAAAGACAAGGCTTTCATCTGATAAGTATCACGTATATAAATAGTGGCTTCACTACTCACAACTTTGAATTACAAAATGCTAGGCTATTCCCGCGGCTGAGACGGTATAAATTTTAGATTCTAATCCAACGATAACTACGCATTTTTTCTGGATTAAATATAGCTTATGAAGTAAGCTTTATGCGAGGTTTAAGCTATCTCCGCATATCATCAAAATCAGTTCAGTAGCTTAGTCGTAAATAGGTAACATTTACATTTATAAACTATAAACTTTTTTTACCAAATGCCTAAATATAAACGGATACTCAATTGAACTTTTAAATAACTTGTTTGATTGTAAAATATCTGACCTGTCACTTGTTTTTGTATTTTGAGGGTGGGTTTGCGGTATTTTATCGCGTGATCTCGCGCACGAGTGGGGCACTATAGAAAATATCATAATAAAAGCGTGCACCTTGTCATTTGTAGAGGAATTCCATATTGAATCTTGAATAGCTAGTAACTTAGTGGTCGTAATGCCAAAGTACTGTTTAAAGAAATAAATTAACGTGTTGTGCAACTGTAATTAGAATCAGTTATAGTTACTTAAATTGTGCTGTGTTTAAAAGAGCAACCATGGAGTTTATTGCCAGCTTTTTCTCCATGGATGACTGCATTCCGAACTGGCAGTAGTTTAATAAACTCTAAAGTCTGAAGTAAATCTCGTGTTTCACTACCGAACTATTACACGCTGTGTATCCTGACTATATCTAGAGATCAGAGAGGGATGTGTAAGCCCTCCCACCGCCTCGGCCTTCGGTCATGCCTGCGACATATATAAAAACAAATCACCGTTCATTTGTCTCACTAAAACTCAAAACTGCTTGACCGATTTGGATGAAATTTTGTGTGTATATTTCAATGGGTTTCTGGATGGTTTTGATTTGATTTGCAGGGATTTGTGGGAGAAATTGTGATTTTCAAAATAACATAATATTGTTAAAATATTATAATATTATTTACTGTGGCGCTACTTATCCGAGCAGGACGACGCCTGCCGGATCTGCTAGTACAAAATAAAAAAGAACAGACAATAATACAACGTTACCGTTTAGACAACGTTCTATAACAGTTTCCACAGATTATAAAATATCAAGTAAATTAACAGACGCCATATATACGCTGAAAAGAAAGTATACTTTTGAGAGAGAAAGTAGCCTATGTTCTTCTCTAGAGTTCAAGCTTCCATATCATGGCATCAAAACCGCATCACTGATTAAGCCCTGTAAACGTAGTAAACAGTTACTTTCACATTTATAATATTAGTATTGCACGTACCGTGTCTTTATCATCCCAAAATTCACTATCAAATATCCCAGCGATCTTGACAGCCTCCGTGGTGCAGCAGGTGAGAAGCCGGCTGAGAAACGAGATGCCATGGGTTCGATTCCCGCACCGAGACAAATGTTTGTGTGACAGACAGATATTTGTCTCTGGCCTGGGTGTTGTGGGTAGTTCCTCGTAGTTACTGATACCCACGATATAGGTATTACCTAGTGTGGGGTCAGAACTCAAGTCAAGAAACGGTAGGCAGTGGCTTTGCTGTGCCCTGGCATTGCAGAAGTCTATGGGCGGCGGTGACTACTTACCATCAGGTGGCCCGTCTAGTTTTTTTTTGTTGTCTGGATAGGCTAGTCTGCCTATCCAGACAACAAAAAAAAAATTTTTGTGTGGCTGTAGTGTCGCCAATTACCCTGAGCTATTTGAGTATATGGCGAATATATAGGTATATTGGTACATAGTACTGTGTTGATATATATATGTAAACTTGATGTTGGATCTAAATAATCAGAATTGATAATATCACAGATTAAATATGACGGTTGCGTTTACGGAATGGAACTACGAAGGTAATTTGTGAACTGTCTGGGAAGAAATCCCTTGCTCAAGGCACTCGGCCTCCTATTTAACCATCTGGCCTACTTTGCAATAGGTCAGATAAGTATCTGAAGACACCTCTGAACATTGGTGTCACTTGGTTCTAGTAACTATACATCAGTATGATTTGATCTTTGAATTTAAACATAATAGCTTCATGAAATAACGAGAACCTTACTGCTTTACTGTTTAAAGGAAAGTTAATAGATACTGTACTGTCTCTAAAATAAATATATTATAACTGACTTACATTTGTTTCTCCTTGACCGCTGTCTACTGCCCACTGCTAGTAACACAACTAAACACACACACACACACACTGAACTGAGGACCACTGCACACTGATCCAAACCGAGCGAGACTGACTCGAGAATGCAGAGACGCCTCCTTTTATAGCAAATCCACCGAGTATAAATTATGAATCCACCCGCACTCATTTTGTAAGAGACCCTAGACATTTCCACTAAAAAGATATTACCCTCACATCAAGATTAAATAGTTTGCCGTCTGATCACAGTTCGCGACTATTCGCGACATGTAGGGTGTATCTATGATTTCTTAAAGCTCTAACCAGATTCCCTATTCAACATTATTATCTTGAAGTAGCAAAGTCGCCGAAACTCCATTTAAAGAATATCGTTTGAGTGAGCCCTCTTTATTATTTACATTATGCAGTAGTCGAGGATCGTAATTCATCTCAGTAGAGACAAAAGAGTCGCCGCTGCAACCCCTAATTTGCATTTGAATGGGCCGGTTTATCGTATTAAAATAAACTCGCTTTTGAACTTTTGCGTCTCTTATTACGGAGGTGACATGGCACTTAAAGTATGTTACAGATTTGTTAGTGCCAGTATTTATATCTTAGGACTTCGGCTGTATTTTTTCAACCGTTGTCAATATATTCAAGCAGAAACAAACCACCCAAATCAAAATATTTAATTGAAATCGTTTTTTTTCGGCTACACTGCACCTGATGGGAAGCG
Source organism: Laothoe populi (assembly GCA_905220505.1). Taxonomy (NCBI): domain Eukaryota; kingdom Metazoa; phylum Arthropoda; class Insecta; order Lepidoptera; family Sphingidae; genus Laothoe; species Laothoe populi. The sequence goes on from HG992170.1 coordinate 7,181,184, forward strand.
CAGTGCCATCGCGGCAAGAAGGTGAAGAAGCGGTCGAGGGTTTAGTGTTAGAATACTTAGAAGGCCGCAGCACGGTCTAAAATTGTACCCCAACTCTAGACCCCCGACAAAAACCGGATGTACACTGGCTGACCCCTGAACGCAACACCAAGTGTGTACAGTGGTCGCTATCCGGGCGGATATGTATATCGTACCACCAGCA